>JAHDVE020008773.1:0-283101 GCA_022606495.2 Halesus radiatus | reverse complement strand
TGGATGAGCGCTTCAGAGAAAGGATAAACTACGTGGGACACTGCTAAAGGCAACTTCAAGGAAAAAAAATGTTTCAATATACAAGAATACATCACTAAAAGCTCCTGTATGCGTATTATGTACATGAATGCTAGAAGCATTAGAAACAAAATTGACGAAATTGAAGAAACTCTAAAAAACATTTCAGAAACAGTTCATATTCTCGTAATCACGGAAACCTGGCTACGTAAAGGAGAGGAAACTTTTTTCAATATTGCCGACTACTCTGGAAATTTTGTTTCCCGTGAGATGGACAGAGGAGGAGGAGTCGCCATTTACATGCATAATACACTCGACAATAAAAAATCGAAGAATGCGGCAGTGAAAATACCTTTCTAGGAATTAGGATTACGGAAAAAAATATTAAACCTCTAAATCTGTATGTTTTTTACCGTAAGCCGAACTCAAATATAACAGACTTCTTTGACTCTTTAGAAATAATATTAAATAAAAACAAACAAGACACATTACTTATTGGAGATTTCAATATCGATATTTCAAAAGACACTGATATTGCACGGAAATATATTCACACCTTGAAATCATATAACTTTTATGTATGTAACACAATATTTCCCACAAGAGTAACTAACAACACCAGTTCGCTAATAGACCACATAATTACAAATAGGACAAATAGTTCCGGAAAAATCTCAAATATTGATGATCCCCTTAGTGACCATAATATACTTATATTGGATTATGAAAATTCCCTAAAAAACCTCCCCAATAACAGATCCACAAGAAACCTATCAAATGCTTACAAAATAAATTATCAAAAATTAAATAACACACTTAAAACTTGTAAATTTACCCATTCGTCTGACGATGTAAACAAAAATTATAATAACTTCGCTGACTATCTCAAAAATGTTATGAATTCGTGTAAAACAAAACTAAAAACTAATATAGGAGACAAAAGACCTAACAATACTCCATGGTTTGATGCAGAACTTGATAGGCTGATTAAAAAACGAAATAGCATATTTAAACTTTGGAAACGAAATCAAGGAAGTATTCCTTTGACAACAGAAAAAAAATAAAGCTCGTAATACTGTCACCAACTATAGAAGATATATTAAAACTAAGTATTATACCAATTTGCTTAATGAAAACATGAATAAGCCACAACGAACATGGAAAACAATTAACTCCATTATATCAAATAGCTCCCGAAACCCAACAATAGCTTGTAAATTGCTAGTCATAAATGACGAAGAAGTAAAAGAACCAAAGGAGGTTGCAACCGCTTTCAACACATATTTTCTCTCAGTTGGGGAGAGTCTCGCATCAGTCATAAAAACTTCAAAAACTGATTTAAATACCATCTACACGGCACCTCAAGCAAAACAATCTTTTTAACATGATCAGGACAAATAAAACAGAAATCTTACGGATCATATCCAACCTCAAATCTAAAGCGGCAGCTGGTTCCGATGGTATAACCTCTCTCCTTCTCAAAAACTGCAAGGAGGAACTGGTGGATGACCTCGTATTCTTAATAAATCTCTCTCTGTCAAAAGGTATCTTTCAAGACAAACTAAAAGTTGCAAAAATTATTCCTATACATAAAGACGAATGTAAAAAAAATGTCCAAAATTATCGTCCAATCTCTATACTTTCAGCTATCTCCAAAATTTTTGAATGTGTCATCAAAGAAAGACTATTGAAATATCTCGAACAAAACAAAATTCTCACCTCAAAACAATACGGTTTCAGACGACGATCTAACACTAAATGTGCAGCTTTCGATTTCCTATCAAATCTGCAGAAACATATTGACCATGGAGATTTTACAGCGGCAATATTTATTGATCTAAAGAAGGCGTTTGACACGGTGGACCATAACGTATTGATCGAAAAACTGAAACATTTGGGTATTGTTGGTACTCCTCTGGAACTTTTCAGATCTTACCTATCAAATCGCTTTTCGGCAGTAGAACTAGGTGGAGAAATGAGTGAATTGGGTGAAATAACATGTGGAGTGCCACAGGGATCAATTCTTGGACCGTTGCTATTTCTAATATATGTTAATGACATAAAAAAGTGGGGCATTAAAGGAACTCTTCAACTTTATGCGGACGATACTGTAATTTTTTGTAATTTTTTATAACAAAAAAAACCTAGCGGAACTCGAAATGGAAATGAATGCCGATGTTTCCCATCTCACAACCTGGTTGAGAATAAATAAACTGACCCTTAACGTAAAAAAAACGCATTATTTACTATTCGGCAACAAGAAAAATTCCAGCCTCGATATCAAAATTGGTGACAATTGCCTCGAAAAGAAAACGACAACAAAATATTTGGGCCTTATAGTAGATTCTCAACTCGTGGGATCTCCACATAAATCATGTAAAGGAGAAAATTACCCCCATAACTGGTGTGCTATATAGACTTCAGGATTACTACCCATTCCGTTACTAACTGCAGTATATTACGCCATGGTACATTCACACATTTCCTATCTCTGCTGTATCTGGGGCTTTGCCTAGAAGAAATTGATTGCTGATCTGCAGGTGGTTCAAAACCGAGCCCTCAGAAATGTTTTTGGACTTCCATGGGACACTCATGTCTGGGACATCTACTCAGTTTCCGGTATCCTTCCAATCACGATCCTTCCTAAGTATGAAATCACCAGCACCATCCTACAAATTACTCAACAATCAACTCACACTAACGTCAAGCCACTTTACAATCAAGACATCCACAACCACAATACTCGAAATAACAATAAAATCCACATTCCTCAAACACACACTACAAAATATGGAATAAAATCTTTAAACTACATTGCCTACACACTTTATAATTCGCTTCCAGATATGTACAAAACCATCCAGAAAAATAAAAAATCCCAAAATGATGGTATAAAGGAATACTTTTTAAGGATTTTAAAAAATGAAAATCAGTAAATCCATATTTGTATATTTTGTTGTTCCCTTATGTTTTCTCTTGTGTGTTGTTCTATTTAACTTGGCCTTATAAAATTATTTCTGTCTGTATGTGAAACTTCTATTTTTGATATTTTGCTGTCAATGTAAAATTGTATGTACTATCTCCTACTTATGTATTGTAAATTCCTCCCGTCCTAAAATGAGTTTTGAAACTCATCGGGATTGCTTTAGCAAGAAATAAATATATTAAAAAAAAATATTGTTTAATAATTATTATGCAAGAATAAAATAGCCACCCCTACAAATTGCACATACTGTCGTAAGTTCAAAAATCTCAAAAAAATCTACTCACATGAATTTCAAACACAGATTATTGTACATCTGGAAGGCAATGTTATAATGTAATCATTTTACTTTCCTAAAATTTTCCCTACTTAAACGGTTTACCCAAACCCGGTGTTAGAACAATGTAGTACTTAGCCGACGATATAAAAATTGAATACCTTGATCGTGTCGGACAATCTTAACTATAGGCGTGCATCCACAGAAAAAATAATACATAGAGACGTTCTAACACGCAAAAGAAAGAAACCAAAAGAGCTAAAGGGGGGCGCCTAGCCACCCCTCCACCCCCCCTCCGTATTTTGCTTCATCCCCCTTATGTATTATTTTCTCTATATATATATTGTGTCAGTACTGTGTTTGCATCAGCATTCGCTTCGATATCTGTACCAAGTGCATTATAAAAACATCACGTAGGTCAGTTAAACGTGAGATTTAGATAGATAGCTCACTTTAAACATTGTTTTGGCTTAAAAATAAATAAATGTATGTTAATATCTACCTTTTATTCTCGAATAAAGGAGTTATTTCACTGAGGGCATAAAATGGCATGTTGTAAGCGACTTATATCATTTCAAACAATTTATTTTTCCGTAAACTTTCTTTAAAGTTTTTTAAATGTCACGCACGCAGGCAGCCAATAAAGTCACATTAAAGTCGACATGTGTTCAGAGGGTTCGAGAACGATTTTCTGAGCATTATATTCTATAATGTATTGCTATATTCTTATAATTTAAAATACTTAAATATATTTTTTTTAAATATATTTAAGTTAAGTAAATTATACTGAGTGATAATCAACTTACAAACATTATGAAGACAATTTAAGACAACTGGATATTTAGTAGTAAAAAAAGTACAGGCCGCCTCTTAACAGGAAACCTCCGTGAGGAGGACCGTGAACACTGTGGCTTTATACTTATAATTAATTAGTTAACTCTTATACATACATGTAGAATCTTTACATAGAACTAACTAACTAACCATCACGCCGTTTCCCGCAGGGGTAGACAGAGAGGACGGATCGCCAAACAACACGATCTTGGCATACACTTCTTGCTTCATTCACATTCATACATCGTCTCATGCATTATCTTTTGACATGGCCCGACTCAAGTATTTGATTCACTTCATCGTGCCATGTCTTCCTCGGGCGTCCCCGGGTTCTTCCATACATATTCGCGTCATATATACCTTACACTATTTTCTTCGTTCATTCGCTCTATATGCCCAAACTATCGAAGCGTCCCTTTCTAAATCTTACTCGTTATGCTTACATCAGTCTTGCATTATTTACGAATCTCAACATTTTTCAAACGCTCGTACATGGTTTTACACACATTCGCCTCAGGGGTCTCATTTCTACAGCATTCAGTTTACTTTCATCATTCCTCCGCCAGTTCCATGCCTTACTGCCTTACATTAGGGTTGGTATCAGCACTCCATTGTGGACTACCGGCTAAGATTGAAAATAACATAGGAACTAATAAAAAATTCGTAAATTTAATAAAAATGTGTTACTTGCATTACTACCCAGCTTCGCCAGAGTTAGAACCACAGAGAACACAAAACATAGAGATGCCCTAACACTAAAGGGGTAGGAACCAAAATAAGAGGGTCGGGGGCGAGCTAGGCGTGCAGCCATTTTATGTAAAACAGCAACTAAGTAAAAAAGTTTAGCCACAAGTTTTTCATAAAATCTGAAGATTTTGTTAGAGTACCTATTTAGTTTTACCTTTTTATAAATGTTTTGTAATTTGCTTACCGCAGTCAAAATCACGCGAAATAAACGTGGACGCCAGTGAACAAAAGACTGTTGCAAATACGGGTGTCACGTGACCTTTGCCTCCAGCCATCGAAATCGTACTTAGGGCATGTTTATTAATTCTGATGTCAGTTGTTACCACAATTTTTGTTTGAGATTTTTAAAGAAACAATTTAAAAATATTGAACAATAATTTTACGCATTTTGTTATTATTTGTCTGGTAAGTAGCTATCTATATCAAAGCTTTATAGAGAAACTAATCATTTTGATGAAAGTACTTCATGAATGATTTTAAAATGCTACCGTACAGAGCCAGTGGGACTATGGCATCCCCGACTGGGGTATGTTGGTGATGAAGGTGGATAGGAGGTGGTGAAGAGGAAGGTCGGAAGTACCTGGCTATTCATATCTGGTAACCAAACTCGGCTAAAGAAACTTCAAGCAACTATTCGATTGTGAATGGTGGTCTTTCACCATGAAGATGCTGATAATAGATATCTTTTACTCTGAAAGAAAAGAGTTTCGTAGAAATTCCAGACTAAAAGCTAAACAAATTTCATGACGTCAGGGCACTTTTGCTACTTCGCACAAACAAATTTCTGCCATAAAAATATATCTGTTTTGGGGTTTACGGACGATTCGATTGCATCCGTCCGAGCCAAAAGAAACATTAATTTTATTTTATGATACAAATGATGTATAATTTCTTTAATTTACTGTAATTTCTAAAGCTTTTTTTTAATTTATTTAAATATTTTCAAGTATTATTTGTACAAATTCACACTATGCAGAAATCGCTACAATATCAATACAGGTAACATTTTGTTATTCTCCACTGTGAATGGGTTGGTTGGTAGAAATTGCCATCACGTAATAAGCTCATCTATAAAAATGTATGCTGATGTGTATTCTGATGATGCGGTGCTGATTGCTAACAGTATTGAAGATCTACTCTCGTGTCTAGGATGAACGAAATATGTATTAAGATTTTTTTTTATTATATCTTCGCATAGGAGGCCCTGAGTGAAATAATTTTCCTTAAGGCCAATATCATATTTGGGGATGCTCTGTGGAGGGTCTTTTAGAGGATAGGAAGGAGTGAACTTGGACCTTAAAGAGACCCATGTTGTAGGATGTTGTTGTTCATGACTAACGTAAGTATGTCTATGTTGTTTGAAAAAAATAGTACAAAAGCAATTTGGAATATACTTGTGAATGATGAATACAGATGAGCAGGTGACTAAGTTTATATATTTTTAAAATATGTTTACGAGAGATGGAAAGGCTGATAGGGATATTGAAAGAAAGGTAAATGCACGAAACTCCATTAACCCTAGAATGGAAGCGTTGTTCCTTAGCCCGTAAGAGTTAATTAATAATGTAAACAATTTTTTCGACGAATTTCGACTGTATGGTCTTACGTATGCAGGTTTTTTTACCTTTAGTTTCTCCGAATCATGATATTTGTTTAATTGAGAAAAACATACCTCCTCAATTTTTTTATTATTTTTTTGTTATAATAATTACAAAATCAACAGCATTCTTTAATACAACGAATTCTTTAGTTTGGTGAAGTACTGTCACTATAGCCTCATGAATGAACAACTAACAATGGCGATGTTGGAAACAAATGAGTAGTTTATTAAAATACGCATTCAAGGTTTATGCTAACAGGGATAAATGACTCAGCGATTGTGTAATAGTTTGTTTTTACGCAAGGAATAGTATTCATGGAACTTCACATACCCAGCAATAATATTTCATCAAATGTAATGTAATCCATATCTGAATTATTCAAATTCAATATTTTTTAACCTGATAACCATTCAGTCCCAACTTTTCCTTCTTCTCAGCGATTGTTTAATAGTTTGTTTTTATGCAAGGAATGATATTCATGGAACTTCACATACCCAGCAATAGTATTTCATCAAATGTAATGTAATCCATATCTGAATTATTCAAATACAATATTTTTTAACGTGATAACCATTCAGTCCCAACTTTTCCTTCTTCTGCATGTTTTACTACCATCGGATGCTGGACAACATCATTGACGCTCGTATCTTGGATACTGTAGCCTGCATGGATCATATGGAAAAGCGATTTTTTTTTTAATCTAGAAAAAATGCTTTCCCAGATGTCTAATAGATTTTTGGTTTAAAGTCTTTGTGTCAGTAATTGTATTTTAGGAATCGATGATCATTTTACCAACGTTTTTGGGACTAATATGTTGATGGATTCCTATAAGTTGAGTGTATTTATTTTTAAATATAACGGATTAATCAAAATCACCAATGTTTAACTGGAGTTGATTTATTTGTATAACGGCTATAAAAACTTTTTGATTAAATTTTCCACAATATAAATAGGATCACGAGATAACAAGTAATATGAATTGATCATGAAACAAAGGGAGACAGTCTAATCTAGCCAAACAACAGGAAGATAAAAATGCTCTCAGGGAAAATCAGCGACTATATTATAAGAACTGTAGATGTCACTAGTGTCGCCGTGCTTCAGGTGTTTGACGACTATTGAAATAGTAAATTTTAGTCACCAGTCCAGCAGGTATCAATGAATTCAGAGGACGGAATAATAGTCGGTATATAATTACACACATTATCTCGAGTAACAAGTGATGAAGACACATTTGATAACCGTTTACCTATTTTATAGACCTTTCTTCTCTCCATGCGGTATTTCGTGCCACCTCTTTACATACATGGGCTGGCTGGAACTTTCATAAAACTAAAAACATCAAGCCAATGTCATAGCTAGAATATGTATATTAGTTCCCTTGAGGAGGTGAGAATTCGCTTTGTTGGAAACGTGGTCAGCATTCGACGCTATTTTGGTAATCCTCGAAAAAACATTCAGAAACCTCGTAGGCCTCTTTAAAGATTCCACACGGGTCATTTCTGTATTTGAGTGTATTCTCAGAACAACAAGTTATGACATTATTAATTAAAACCTTAAAATGCTAATACAATGTTAATGTTTTTCTAAAAAAAACTATCCGAGCATTGCACGTCGTTTTCTACGAATGTTACTGAAATTTCTCTGATTATTTAAATAACAAATTCTTTGTAATTATGGTAAACATTCTTCATTCTTCATTCGTCAATGTCACAAGATCATCTTTTTAAATTCCGAAAATTCTGATGTGTACATGTGCCAATGTTTATATACTTGGGAGATATTGTATGTTGTAATCCTTCAATATATAGAATATTTTTTTAACTTTGTCAACTTACTATAGGCATACATGTAGGTATGAACGTGAATTCAGAACAGAAAAATTTCTTCAAAAATGTTAAATTACTTTGTGGTGTCATTATTAACAAAATTAAAAAGAAATATTTTGTGTGAAACATTGTTTAATATAAAAATATCACCATGTTTCGGAAACGAAGTTTCCCTCGTCCTGATGATATATCCTGATATACAGTATACTTTTTTCGATATTAAACAGTGGTTTACACAAAATTTGCTTATTACTTTTAGAACAATTTCTGTCTATGTTGTTTCGGACATGATCACTCTTATGCAGATCTTTGGAGAATAACAAATTTTTAAAAACGGTCCTTGGGAGCAACGTGGCAGGATGAAAAATGCCCAGTACCCGACTACTTTTCGTACGCATTTTGGGTGTTTGAGCAATTGGTGTAAAACTCATTAAAAATCAATCTGATTCAAAAAATTGTTTGAGGCATTAAATTCTATAGCATTACCAATGAAGATAGTAAGTAAATCTACCTTTCTGTGTTGATTAAGATTTAGAAAATCGTTGATTTTACATAATCATGGTGTTACGCCAATTTCTAGGAGATATCACCCGTCATTCTATAGAATAAAAAGAAAATATTATAACGGGATATTGCGAAGAATTAAATGTCGGTAAGTAGACCTCCTGAGTGAGTGACATCTTATAGCATAAATTAAAACTATAAAAAAAATATGTTTGTACACTATCCCCCATTTATTGACTAAGTTGGCAATCTTGTATCAAATGTTTACAGGTTCTTTAGCCGTGTTTTCTTAAAGGAAGAAACACTTTCCCGAGTTACGGATATCCTGAGAACATTTGAAAAACTCCTACTACTGTCAACATCATTATATATTGAAAATATTGAGGACTTAGCTAACAAAGGAATTGAACCCACGATGCCAGGATGGAAACACGTCGTATTGTCAACTCAGCTACTTTGCAGGGTTCCATCAGCTATCGTCGGCGGGTCTCTAATACTTGCGAGACATACAAATTTGCATTACAGTGTTCTGGATGGCAGTGCCACACTGTTGCCAGTTTCTGTAACGAATGTTGCTAGTCCCAGTTATTTAGCGAGAAAGTCATTTGTCACATTCAAGCCGAAACTCCAAATTAATAAGAACTGGCGCTAAATTAAATGTAAATCAGATTTATAATGTATTCCGGGCGATAGCTAACCTCATTCAATAAAGAAAAGCGGCACATTAGTCATTCACTAAAATACATGCACGGTGCCTTCTCTGCTACTGTAATTACTGTGAATACTAGTATGTACGGGGTATAACATGATATAAGGAAGTAATTAATTGAGTAAAATAAAATATACGACCGCTGCAGCCCAAGTATAAGTCTCTGGACGCGACCTCGGGTTCGATTGCCGACGAAGTTATAAAAATTAAATTGGATTGAAATAGACATATTCGGAGCAAGAACTAGAGGTGGTCGTTTCAGTTTATTTTTCAAAATAACCGACAACTGTTTCATTTTCAGAAGAAAAACGGTTATTCGAAACTGTTTAAAAATAACGTAATAAATTATTAAAAAAAGCGATTGCGGCGAAAACGTTTCATATCAACGGTTAGTGAAGGAGCTTCAGGTGGAAGCGTTTAACAAGAAACCAGAATAGTTTTTTTGCAATGGTTTAAGACGGATATAATATAACAGTTCAGTAAATATTTATAAATAGTAAATCAGTTGAAGAAAGCATCGTATTCAAAACGTGTGGATCTCTGTGTGTTATTAATAACGTGGTGAATACAAAGTATATATATTTTTTTAAATTCGTTGATTAATAATGACGCCACAAAGTGAATACCAGTCTTTTAAGAAATAATATTTATAAATAGGTTAATTGTGGACGCAATTATACTTTTTTTTAAAGGTTATACCACCCCGAAACTGTTACAACCGTTTCGGAACTTAAACTGTTACGCAAAAACGGCTTCATGTTATTTTACTCATCTCTAGTAAAAACACGTATTTTTAAAGGAAAAATATTATATACAGATTTAACTCTCTAGGTTTCCGCATTCTTGAAAAAGACAAATTATTATCAGATAACGAATAACCTGATAATAAATTATTTCGTCCTACACCCATCATTGTAAGCGGATAATGTAGTTGTGTAACGGTAAAGGACTTAGCTAGCAGACTATCATAGTTTACATAATATGAGAGCTGTAAGCACTGGTAATTTTTTAATACTTTGAGTTATCAGATGATTTTTTTCTTTTTTTTATGGTTCTAACAAAAAATAAAGAGGAGGTCGCAGTCACAGATGACCGCAAATAATCACGAAGAAAATTCTTTTTGGTAAATGAATTTATTTAATTATAATAACTATTTTAGTCTCATATCGCAAAAAAGGCGGCAATCGCCATCGCTTATTTATTTATGAGCACCCTGTTGTTTTACTTCCTCGAAACAACGCCAGAACGTGACAGCTGTCACTATGGCGAGTCAATTCAACGTAATCCTGTAAATCTAGAATGGTCATTTACATATGTTTCTGTTAAAAGTTCTCGTATTTTGATATCAATATAGACAAAATCTATGAACCAGCCTACTATGACTATATATGTATCTATTTTAAATTACAAATTAACATTTAAAAAAAAAAACTTCGGAATAATTTTACGGTATTTAAAATATTAAAACAAAATTGTGAGCAATTTTTTTTAGCATAATGAATTTTTAATTTAGTTTTAATACCGTTATATTATTTTAACTGCTATGCCTACAATGTGTTAACGGAGAGAGGGACGTCGGAGAGTTATTAAAGTGGAGAAAAGTATGTTTAAAAATCATATTCGTATTTTAAATATTTTGTAAAACATACAATGGAACGGTCAGAAAAAAGTAATATTTCTGATTGGATTTTGATAAATGCTAAGCCTATGTAAATTTATAAAATATTTAACAAATATGTTTCTATTTAAAAAAACATTATGTTTATCGTATTGCGTAATAATACTATCATTATTTTTAATTAATAAGTAATAACTCTCCGACGTCCCTCTCCCCAAACATTCAGTTATGTCTCTTCGAGTATCTTTTGCAAAAATCATTAGAAAATACTTTAACCAGATACTCGTATGAATGAACATATGTATGTATTAAATAAGTAAGTTAAATTAATCTAAAACAAGTTTAATTAACAATTTTGTTATTTGAGTCATCTCAATTGGGTTCCTGAATTATTATTAATTTAAAAACATATTTTATTTAATTTTAAGCAGTGTCATAATGTCAACGAACCATAGATAAAATACTTGATTTGAAATCGTTTATCTACAGATAGTAATTACGGTTTTCCTGTAGTCAAATTATAACGTGGTTTTGTTTTGCGTCTAAAATAATAATAATAATAAAAAGTTTATTCCGGTATGTGGGGAGGTTAGTGCAGTCCCACACATTCCGCACAAAATGTACATGCAATAATTATAAAAAATATACAAAATATGTAAAGTTAAAAAAAAAAATAATAAGATTGTAGGTGATTGATACATCACACATAAAACAAAAATTATAAATTTTTTTTTTTTTTTTAAATAAAAAATAGATAAAATATAGCCTTTAAGGTGATGCGGCATTTAAATTGCGAGGGGTCAATATCTTTCTCCTGTATGCGTCGATGCTGGAGGCTGGACTGAGGAGGGCCTTCATGATGAGGATATTCCTGGAGCTGTTTATTCTTTCCCTCATTCCAGCCACCTAGGATCTTATACGGGCTTCAAAACCGGAAACTCGCCCCTCCGTGAACATACTGGAAGCGTTGCAGTATCTAAAGTTTAGCTCTCCTGGAATCATGCGGGATATCCGGTAACTCTACCGATTGTTCGATATCATAATGAATAAATGCATGGGGTAAATCAGTAACCCTATGCGAGAACGCATGTTTTGTTTTCCATCTCGGTTTGTCGAAGATTGGGGTTATAGTGTTGTAAGTAGAGCTTGAAAAAGTCATGTATATGTTGCGAAAAGCGAAACCATCATAAAAACAGGAAATAAATACTACTAGCTACCGAAAGTGAGCGGTTAACACAACATACATTACAAATTCAATCATCTGTTTATTTGAAATCCTTTCTACTGACTTTCTATATAAATGTTATATATCATTTCTTTTGATGCATTAGGTTAAATTTTCTGAGAGTATACAACATGTTTGTCTTACTACGGAATACTTTGACAATTATAAAAAAAAATTGTAACCGACAATCAAATTTAAACTAATATGCAATAGGGGGTTCAATCTATCGTTAACTAAGTTCTTCGCCATTCTGCAAGCAACACTTTATGTTTAAAATAATTATAGTATTACCTGAGAGGAATTCTAATTTTGATTGGTTATTCGTAACCCTAGAATAATTTGTATTACCTAAAAAAATAGATTGGTGTCAAAATTAAATAAAATCATTTCGACGGTGATCCCAGAGCAGTTAATTAAAGCAATAGTGGAAAAATAAGACATATTATAACTTATCTTTAAGTTAGTTGTTAGTTGCCATGTTTAAAAAATAAAACGAACACACACTCTGCATGTATCAACCAAAAAAACTTTTAAAGCTCCACTATGTTGTATTAATGTACAACAAAAGTTATTTTAAAGAATTTTTTGTACAGCGTCGCGGCGGTATCTCCAACGGCGTCCATTACAAATGTCAGGCCTCCCGACAAGTGTGTCACGTGTACGTTACAAGAATACCGTAGCACTTCCGCCACGTCACGGCGGCCGGCGGCAAACCGATCAAGAGCCTTGCCTTCCATTTCCCCGCACAGGCTTAAGGAGGTTTAGGGGCGCTAAACTACAAAACCGAAACGCAAAAACTAATAATTAAAATGGCGAAATACATACCGCACACAATTTGGGCCACATTTTAATTCCGTTGCTCCGCGACCACGGCTTCACAAGGGCTGGAAAAAGACAAAAAACTTATCAAGTAAAAATCTGTTTTGTAAAAGTGTACATTACAAAGAAATCAAGTGAATAATATATTTTTTTAAACTTTACTTAATAGCCAAACGACGATATTTCTAAACATTTATTGTATATATGTATAGTTATTTATATCACATTATAAATCGGTTTTAACAATATTATTAAAAAAAATAATAAATTCGAAGGGCATAGCGCTAACGTCATTTGAATCAATGAAATTGAAAGATCGTGACGCTCTGCAAACAGATTGACAACTATGGTGACGTCATGTGATGCAAATTTGTGTAGGGTCACTTAGCATTTGAATTCTGACCCGATTTCATTATTAAAAAAATTTATTAAGTTAATTATTTCATTATTAACTTAATAAATTTTAATAATGAAATATATATTATTATTTACTAAAGTTTCATAATAATTGAAACAATATTTATGATATTTTCACTACATGAATTGGAAAACGCACAGAAAAGGAAAAAAAATATCTGCGACGAGAATCTGCACTCGCCATATTCTGTTTGCCGGATGGGTGCATTATGTAATTCCGCCTCCAAACCGTTTTTATTAAATATATATATGAGGTGTGTTCAAAAGAAAAGGTGAATTTTGAATTTTTTCGAAAAGTATTTATTTATTCATCAATATCCATTTTCTCACCTTCAAAGTAATCCCACTCAGATATAATGCAGTTATGCCAGCGCTTCTTCCAATCCTCGAAGCACTTCTGGGTGCGCTTTTCAGTATGGCCATCAGCTCGCTCTTCGATTCTGACTTTATCTCATCAATTGTGGCAAAACGCTTTCCTTTCATTGGTCTCTTCAGTTTCGGGAATAGGAAAAAGTCGTAGGGAGCCAAATCTGGTGAATACGGTGGTTGAGGCATGATTACGGTGTTGTTTTTGGCCAAATAATCATGAACAAGCAATGATGTGTGAGCTGGTGCATTATCGTGATGCAAAATCCATGATTTGTTTTTTCCACAATTCCGATCGTTTGAGCCGTATTGCTTCACGCAAACGTTGCATAACTTCCTTGTAGTATTCCTTATAAACCGTACGACCTGTTGGCAAGAACTCACGATGCACCACTAATCGAATTCTAATCGAAGAAAACAGTGAGCAAAACCTTCACATTTGATAGAACTTGGCGTGTTTTTTTCGGTCTTGGCTCTTCTGGCCGCTTCCATTGGGATGATTGGGCCTTGGTTTCGACATCATGACCATATACCCACGTTACATCAGCAATTATGACCCTTTTGAGCAAATCTGGATCGTCGTTGACGTCATTCAACAACTCCTGAGCCATACTAATGCGACGTTGCTTTTGCTCAAAATTTAGCAATTTCTGAACAAACTTCGCTGCCACACGTTTCATGCCCAAAACATCGAGAAAATTGCATGGCATGAGTCGATTGATATGCCAACATCCTCTGCAACTTCCCTAATAGTGATTCGACGATTTTTCAAAACCATTTTCTTCACTGTTTCGATGTTTTCTTCGTTTGTTGACGTGGTTGCAACTCAGCCTTCTGTAAAGCGCTTGTACCACTTATAAACACATTTTTGAGACAAAGTAGACTCGCCGAATGCCACAGTCAACATTTTAAGTGCGTTGGTGTACTTTATTCCATTTTTAACGCAAAATTTAATACATATATTAAATATTCAAAAGTAAAAAATCGAAGAATATACAAAAACGTGACTAACCTTTCCAGTTGTCAAAAACAAACCACTAATCCAAAATGGCTGATAATTCTAACATATTAACAATTTCGTTGAAAATACAGTTTGTTCCTGTTAGTGACGGAAAGGCTTAGAGAGTAGTTTGAATCATCCAATATGTAAAATTGTTGCTATAACATTTTAAAATTAGTATGAAAAACATTGAACCCGCCATGTTGTTTTGAGGTTAGACCATAGATAAACCAATCTGGATAGCCACAGATTACATATTCAAAAGACGAAAATTTGTTTAGGGTGAATATTTTTAAAGTGGAAAAAAAAGTAGCTACCTACTTAATAACTTTATTATTTAGATATACATATTTTTTTTTAAATTGTCGGGAATGAAAAAAAAATTCGAACGAATGTTTCTTTGTTTAGAGATAATAATAGTCGTCACAAGGCATTATTTTCGATGTTACATCAATTATGGCATCCAAACGAAAAGCAAGAATTCACAACTTCATAACTTTATTAAAAAATATATATTTCCCGAGCAAGGCCGGGTACGCATCAGCTGGTTATAGAATAAAAAATACACATTGAAATGCCTTCCATGCAGATTTGAATGGATGCTGTGTGCCTCTGACTTAGTTTCTTTTGATTATGGCTCTGAGAGATCCAATTAGAATACGATGCTTTGTCTTTCTTACATTGCCTGCATTGTATATTGCCATTCCATTTGATCGAAATGAAATGATGATGAAATATTTGTGTGTATTAGAAAGTTTAAGGCCCGAATAACCAGACTTTTGGATCGCGAAGCACGCCCAGATCGCATTTCTTGTTTTATAATTTATTCTATGGTTTCAATATATAAAATTTCAATGGTAAAAACCTGTAAAAAAATATACATTTTTTTTCCAATGAAATTTTTTTAATGCTATCATTTATGCTAGATGGTGAATAAAAAATAGTTAATTTTTGCTAATTTGATATGGTATTTTTGGCTAAGTGTCTCGGGTTTGCGATGTGTTGGGTTGGCGGGTTGGTTGGGTGTGTTTGGGTTGGTTTGCTTCCCGGCTAAGTGTGCCACGGCCTCCCCGGAGCGGCCGCCCCTTATCGCGCGCGTCACGCTCCAAGATGGCGCCGCTTCCGGCCGAGGGGAAATTTGGCCCACATTTGGCGGGAAAATCCATATGACCGCAGAGGCATCTCACCCACGGACAGATCAGCTTAATGAGACAGTTCATCAGTTAATTAGATTAGACTGAGATCAATCTACACATCACTGAAAAACTACACTTTGTTTTGGGTTTACCTACCTACTTTCTTGGCCATTTTAGATCGTTAACTAACTAACCATCAGTTTCTCGGCAGGGGTAGGCAGAGAGCATAGACTCCCACACAATTATATATCGGCACACACTCCTTGCTTCATTCACATTCATATGTCGTCTCATACATACCCTTCCGTTATTCTGACTCTTGACATTGCCCTCATGACTCAAATATTTGATTCACTTGATAGTGCCATGTTTTTTTTTTTTTTTTTAATTTATTAAGTAAAATATAATTTTGTTTAAGAGATGTCTCGCTCGCCTTGCTAGGGATGTCCCTGTGTTATGGCGAACGAAGTATAACATAAACATGACGTAAAATGATTATAACGAAAAAAATATAAAAGAATTATAAGGTTAAAAATTGTTCAAACATTTGGTGTAATTTGGTAATTATACCCATTCAAATAATTATAGTAACTAAAATAATCACCAAGAATTGGTAAAATAATTAAAAGATTTAAGAAAAACAAAAGAGTTAAAATAATTTTATTAATTAATCACTTAAAATAATGAGATCAGCAAAAGAACTAACAGTAAGAGAAGTTTTTTTGTTGTTAAAAGCAATTGAAAAAAATAGAAGAAATAAAACAAAAAAATTCAAAGGAATTGAAAGAATTGAGATAAGCAAAGGAATCAGAAGAAAAAAATGTATTACTCGGGCGTCTCCAACTTCTTCCTCCATTAACTTCGGCGTCAAATATTCTCCTTAGACTCCTTTCTTCGTTCATTGCCTCTGCATCAAACCATATAAGCGTCCCTTTCTTAATCTTAACCATTACGCTTGCATCAGCCGTGCATTATTTCCCGATCTCCTTATTTTTAATTATACGAAGTTTTACGCACATACGTCCCAGAGATCTCATTTCTGTAGTATTCAGTCTACTTTATTTTTTTTAATCGTTAATCTGTCGTTAAGCAGTGGCGTGTCATGAATATTCTCCTCTTGGGCTGCCCTATTATAAATACTTTCATAATACCATTATAAATAGCGGTTAGCCTTTAAAACGTTGTCAGAACCAACAGGTTACCATTTAATTCGAATTTCAAAATAATTGACACCTTACTCAAAAATGAAACATGCAAGTTTCCTTTATCAAATTTGCCCACAAAGAAAGCGTTCGACTAACTTTTATGCCATTATCAGTCAATTATAGCATGCCAACGTCCGCAGGAAGTGTTTTTATGAAGAGTGATTGACATTGTGAAGACAAATGGCTCGTCGCACGCCCGATACGAATTTATTGCTTATTTTTTTTTTTTTTTATTTAGGACCAAAATAATACCTGTCAATAAATTCCATAATTATATTAAAGCAAATACCGTAAAATATAACATTTATTTATTTATTTAAGCGCCCTTGAGGTGATTTTTCAGAAAAAAACGGTGCTATTCAACCAATAATAATAATCATTATTAAGTAGATCTATTTTAAATCACATATAAAATAAAATAAAATGACTTTAACAAGTTGCCCAAAATGTAATTAAACTTGAAAATAATGCACGCTGCTTCTGACATTTTCCGTACATTGAAATTGCAACATGCTGCACTAACGGCGTGCGTTGGCGGTGTTGGTATTTTTATACGTGCATTTTAATATATTTTCTGTGAAATATATTCTTAATAATTATATAAATCGAATATTCATAAAATAAGTAGTCGGTTACCTACATCTAACTTTACTGTTTTTGTGTTGAAAAATAAAAAAAATATTAAAGATGCTCTTATTATGTTTGTACTAAAAGTTAAAGATGCTCTTATTATGTTTGTACTAAAAGTTAAAGATGCTCTTATTATGTTTGTACTAAAAGTTACAGATGCTCTTATTATGTTTGTACTAAAAGTTAAAGATGCTCTTATTATGTTTATACTAAAAGTTACAAATGCTCTTATTATGTTTGTACTAAAAGTTAAAGATGCTCTTATTATGTTTGTACTAAAAGTTACAGATGCTCTTATTGTGTTTGTACTAAAAGTTAAAGATGCTCTTATCATGTTTGTACTAAAAGTTAAAGATGCTCTTATATGTTTGTACTAAAAGTTACCGATGCTCTTATTATGTTTCTACTAAAAGTTAAAGATGCTCTTATTATGTTTGTACTAAAAGTTACAGATGCTCTTATTATGTTTGTACTAAAAGTTACCGATGCTCTTATTATGTTTCTACTAAAAGTTAAAGATGCTCTTATTATGTTTGTACTAAAAGTTACAGATGTTCTTATTATGTTTGTACTAAAAGTTAAAGATGCTCTTATTATGTTTGTGCTAAAAGCCTCAACGCTCGACGCTCGCGTTCCGTCTGGTGGTTTAGAAAGGAAATAAAATACTTATTGAATAATTTGTGAGAAATTTTCTTTTATTTCTTTTTATTAGACTTTTTTTGCTTAACATATCACAATTCTTATCACCATTTTATTTATTTATATATGCTTCAAATAGATATAAATACTTTAATGTCTTCATCAAAGATAAGAAATGTAATATATTAAGCCAAAAGAAGTCTAAAAATAATAAAATTAAAGAAAATTTCACACATTTTATTAAATAAGTATTTTATTCCGTTTCTAAACCACCGGACCGTGCGTGAGCGGCGAGCAGCGAGGCTTGTTAGTACAAACCTAATAGTCAATCAATATTTTTTTTCAATTATGAGCAAAACAAGCATTAAAGTCATATGCAGGTTTCCTAATATTTATTTTATGAATTTTGGAGATCCATATTTTATTAAGAATGTATTTCACAGAAAACCTATTAAAATGTATGACAAAGATAATTCCGCCACGCGCTCCTTTAGGCGCGCTAGTTGAGCATCTTGCCATCAAATGTCAGGAGCTGCGCGTATTGTCATTTAAGAGTATTTACTTCATATAGGTGACAATATTGATAGAATCCGTAACTTTTGAACAGCAATGAAACTTAATTCCCAACCTTTGTGTTATAGCTTTCTCTGCGTATTACTGTATCAAGTTTCTTTTACAAAAATAGCAACAGAGAAATTCTTGTGTTACGTTAGACGTATTACGTTTCACACTGCCACTGATGTCTATAATTGCAAGGCTTAGAAAATTTCAAGATGCCTGATTGTTTGCAAGGTACATAAATGATACAGCAATTACTAAGTAACTACATAAACATTATTACCATTGTAGTTTACCCATTTGCCACAACAATGTCCTTACGTCCGTGCCGGTAATATATAAGTTCGACGTAAAACACGTTAAAGGGGCATTTAAAGATATCGTCGCCGTACTGCAAAAACTGAATAACTGACAAATTATACAGGAGAGCGATTTAATGATTTCGCTCTTCTTTAAACACCTCCTTATGAATTGTTACAAGTATTAGGTTAAAGAAAATTATTTTTATTTTAGTAAAATTGATCATACGAGTATGTGTCGTGATTACCCTTTGGTCTATTCAAAACAATATACTGTTTTTTTTTTTTTTTTTAATTCTTGAAAAAGAAAGGAAAGGTACCACGTATAAAAACAAAATACTTATTTTTAACAATAATAATAATTGGATAATTTGTATGTCGCCGTTTTTGTGACAAATCACCTTAAGAGGAACGGTTGCGCGGCCTGTTTTATACAAAACTTAATTTTGGATTTGATGTCAAAATACTCACCCAAACCTAAAAGTAATTTATTTACTTTTGTTTTACATCATGAAATATTAAAGGAATTCATTTTTCGCGATTTTGGAGGCACCTTTAACAATTATTTGGGGGCTAACGGTAATTTAAAAAAGTTTAACCCGGTCGGTTGTAAAATATAATAAAATATAAAATTTAAAATTAAAAAAAAAAAAAAGCATTATGGTGAACTTTAAATTAAACTTAAACGACCAATTTACGTTAGAACACAAATTTGACGTACGTAATTAAAAATATTGACCCGATAAAACCTTTCTTTAATACAAAAGTTTTGTTTCTTTATTTTTATTTATATAGCAAATATAAAAAAAATTAAATACGGTAAACCCGCAAATAAGTTGCCTCTAAAATTATGAAAATTGTTTTAAAACAAAAAGAAATAAAATGCTTCTCATACTTACTCGATATTTCCTTTAATTAAAAATATATATATCATTCAGTTTGGATGGGCATTTTGGCCTCAAATCCAAAATTAAGTTATGTATGAAACAGGTAGCGCAGCCGTTCCCCTAAAGGGCACTGTACAAATATTATTACCTTTTCTCTATCTAATTATGTACAGATACAGAAAAACATACTTACCTAGCAAGTCACTTCAGATTAACACAGTTTTATCAAAAAAAATTAAGCTTGGAGAAGATACAATTTTTACAATAATTGCTATTTTATCCTTCTTTAGTATTGATATTCCATCTATTAGAAGATTGGTAGCAAAAGAAGAGTAGGTATTTTCATTTTTCATTTTCAGGACTGGAGAATATTTATAAAATGACCTCAATTTTATTTTTTTTTTTTTTTTTTTTTATTGTATAATATTAATTATATACAGTGGGAACTTATACCCGCTAAGCCACTGCAAGTAGCTTGTCAGCAGGAGTTTATTTCAACAATATAATATAATACAACAATAAATTACAATCATCATACAAATGTAGGGCAAAAATTATTATATTTAGGCGCATGCATCTTGTGCTGTACATAAGTTGATTAATAATTTGCATCATAAGTTGAGAAAAAAAAAAAACTTAAAGAGAAAAAATAATGGTAAAAGCATTACAGATTTGTTATTGAGATACTAGAGTCCAATCTTATAACACCGATTTAAATAATATTTAAATATATCATATATAAAATTATAAAAGTCAATATTATAAAAATATCAATATTATAAAAACATCAATACTTTTAAAAATATCAACATTATAAAAACATTCATATTACAAAAATATAACTATTACGTAAATATCAGAAATATCAAAGCATCTGTAAGTATTAAATAGAATTAAGAAATAAAAATTTAAAAGATATATACATAAAACAGCAGTACAGGTTGGTTACAATGAGGATAGACTTAAATATAATAGTAACACCGTAACAGTAAGTACACCAGATATCTAGGAGCTATACAACCATGGAGACCGTCATATTTGTTACCATCAATACACAAGGTTACTTTCCAAAAGCCAACACTTTAACATCAGTGAGAATTTCATCATAGGACAATTGTTTTTAAATTCGTACGGCAATTTGTTAAATATAAATGGTACAATGTATTCAAGGGTTCGTTGACCATATTTATTTTGAAATATTGGCACTATCATTCCTATATTTTGTGTGAAACGTGTATTGTGTACATGATCCACCACTGCCTTATACGGACTTTCAGATATATGTTGCAGTAGAATTTTATGCCACAAAATACCACGAACAGGTAATACATTAATTGATTTGTACATGATATCAATGTCTCGCCTTTGGTTAAAAACTGTTTTACTTACTAACAATTTTACCATGGCGTTTTGAATCAGCTGTAAATGTTTTATGTTGGTCTTACAGGAGTGTCCCCAAGAAGTTATACCATACCTTATAGTCGATTCTGCTAGAGACAAATAAATTAGTTTCATAGTTTTTATAGGCACGTATAATTTTATCTTGTGGAGTCTTCCTACAATGGCTCGAAGTCGCTTACAGAGGTTGGAAATTTGTACGTCCTATTTCATATTACAATCCACCGTAACACCTAGATACACGTACTGGTTGACTAATTCGATACTTGTACACGCGCAGGGCTGTTTGGTATTATTGTGAATGCAATTAAATGAATGGGATATGATTACAGGTGCCTCTCTGTACCTTGCATGCGGGGATCTTATATGCATCAATTTCGTTTTTTTAGCATTGATTATTATTAGACCAGAGTCATGTGACCATTTTAATAAAGAAATAAAGTCTACCTGTAACAATTTTATTGCAGTATCCAAATTTTCATGGGATATTATAAGTGCTGTATCATCAGCATATACATAATGTTTAACAAACGAGAATATTTTGTTCATAAGTGATACAAAGATAATATAGAGCGTTGGACCTAAAATTGACCCTTGTGGAACTCCTGTTTTGACATTTCTTCTTTTACTAAATTTGTCTGATATTTTTACCTGGATTTGGCGGTTGGTTAGGAAGTTTTTGAATAGTTTGAGAAAGTTTCCTCTTACCCCTATTGCCTCCAAAATATTTAACAATTTCATCGGGTCTATAGTATCAAATGCCTTTGAATTGTCTATAAACAGTACCAAAACATGTCTTTTATTATTCAGTTCATTATTTATATAGTTAGAGAAATCCTGAAGTAACATTTCAGTACTTTTTTTTTTTTGAAAACCAAATTGATTAGGATCTATTAAAGAAAAGCACTCCAAGTATTTGCTTAGTTTTAAAGATATGTATTTTTCAAGAATCTTTTCTAGAGCGGGTAATATACTAATCGGTCTATAGTTTCCTATATCAGTATGTTTCCCATTTTTGTAAATAGGTCTGATAATACTACATTTGAGTTCATCTGGTATCACAGCTTGTGTTAAAATTGTGTTGATCAGATGGGTTAATATAGGACCCAAAATATCTATGTGTCTTTTTATGTCAAACATTCGGATATTATCTATGCCAGGGGACTTTGAATTTTGAGAAGTTTGACTATACTCAGTATGTCTGCGAGTGATGCTCGTGGTATATACAAACTTTGCGGTGACTCTATCGGGACAATATTTGACGCCTTAAAATCACATTTATGAACCATTGAGGCTATGTTATCTGAAAAATAATTAACAAATTGGTTTGTAACATTTTCCGCAGATTGATTTTTTAACATAAACCTACTAATTACATCGTCACAGTTACTCTTTGTCCTACGTCCTAGAATTTTATTTATTTCATCCCATGTTTTTTTGATATCTGAAAAATTATTCTTAAATTTATCATTGAAAAAGGTTGTTTTACTTTTTATTATTAATTTAGTAACAAAATTACGAAAAGATTTGTATTGTTTTTCATAAATTGCATTTGTTGGGGAGCTTTTCCACCGCTTAAATAAAGAATCTCGTTTTTTAATGTGTGATAGAATATCTTCTGTCATCCATTCTTTTATAATCCAAGGTCTTGCATTGGGTTTTACATCTATAAATATTTTACTATTTTCATATACTTCGTTAAACTTGCTTTTTATTTGACTATATAAATTATTGCAATCATTTGTCTGAAGCAAAGCATTCCAGTTATAATTTCTAATTGAAAAATCTATTCGTTTTTGAGATAAAATTGAGACTTTCCGCCCTTTATTTGTAGGCCGTTTATTAGTTTTATAGTACGGAATGTTCACAGCTGTTGCAAAGTGGTCTGCAATGATGAAGTCACAAACACATGCGTAGAGTATGTCAGTTTCTTTGTGTTTGCTATTATATCTAACAAAAATATGATCCAAACATGTTCGTGTCATTTTACTATTTGCTATAGCTTCCCTTGTAACGTCGTTTATACATTTTGTAAAATAGTTATTTGAAAGAGCATTTTCATAGTGAATAATCACAGGATCTATATAATTTAACAAATCAATATTTATGTCACCAAATATTAGCATATTTTCATTAGGGTTTGAACATTTTGTTAATATTGATGAAAGTTCATTGATAAATGATTGTTTACTAAGATTTGGTGGTCTATATATTGCTAGTACATTGAGTATAGAATTATTTGGTAATGTTATTATACAGGAAATATTCTCGAACAACTTTGTTTCAAGTAAATTTTGGGTGAAAGGTAAAGTATCCCGAATATACAAGGTTATACCCCCTCCAGATTTGGATGTGCGACAGTAACTAATGCTATTGTAACCGGGAATTTCGAAAAGACAAGTATGTTCCCTTTTTATTGAAGTTTCACATAGCATTAGGATATCTATATTATTCCAACAATTTTGGAGGTTAGCATGTAAAACATCCCAGTATTTAGATATGGATCGAATGTTTAGTTGAACGCAAGTAAAATTACCTATATTATGGCCAATTTTATGTTCTTCCGTCCACTGTTTCAAGTCATTAGTCCTCGTGTAGATAACATCACCGTCGTCATCAATGTATTTATACGCCATAATCGATGGTGGCAAAGTCCTTGGAAAGAGCAGCCTTATAAGCTGGGCAGGTGTCCTTGTCTCCAGTCGAATGTCCAGCGGGCTTGCCAAACCTGGTACAGGTGGCACATACTGGCTTGGCGGCAGCTTTTGGGCAATCTGTCCTGGCATGACCTTCACCTGCACAATGTCCACATCTTTGCTGGTCCTTGCAGAACTTGAAGGAATGTCCGATCATTTGGCACTTGGAACACACTGTAAGCCCAATAAAGTCACGAACGCGGCACACATTCCAGTCAACAAAGACCTTTCCTTGCTTCACCAGCACGTGACGTAGATGGGCAGGCACCTCGTAGACCCGGTGGCATGTCGATCCTGTCCGAGCACCAGCTAGATGACTTAGCTTGCACGTTTTCACTGTGGGTTCTAAGTCTGCGTTTTCCTGGATTCCCGTTAAGGCACTCCTGAGAAAACACTCATCTGTAAGGTCCCGAGGAACATTAAAAAAGATCACTCGTGGATGTCGTTTAGTGGGTAGTCGGGCACTTAGAGTAGCCGAGTTTGCTAGACATGGGGTTTTGAGTATTTTTTCCCGGTCTTCCCGAGTAGCGGTTTGGATAACTATGCCTTTGTTACGGATGTTCCTTATACCCGTAACGCGGATTCCATGCTCAGATGGTCGTAAGACGTCCTTCAGGAGCTGCTTCGTTTCGTCGATATCCTTAGCCGAAGCCAGTTTCGGAAAGATGCATATAGCAGGCTTAGGGGTCCCAACACTAAGTCCTGTACGGGTGATTGGAGGTCTTGGCGTATTCTGAGGACCATTTTTGACCATGTCGGCAAACGATAGGCTTGCCTCCGTGGCATCAGCCACTCGACGCATCACTGGTCCCAGATCAGACTCTAGCTGCTGAATTTTGTCCAACAACTGCTTAATATGATTGTCTGCCATCGTTTTTTCGGCCTGCAAGACCTTGATGTTTGCAAGGGCTGAGTTTAGATCTCCTCTGAGTTCTTCCTTTTCAAGCAACAGCTGGGCCACTGATCCTAGAACACTCGTTACATTTCGGGACACCTTGAGCTGTTGTTCTTTTGATACCTTTGACGGTTTTTCCGCCAATGTATCCTGTAAGGCCTTCAGGAAAAATTGTGTCCCAGAGAGTATTTTTTGTCCTGATGGATTACCGCGATTAGGGTCAATATCCATCTCTGTCTCCTGGGCATCAGAATCTGATTCGTCCGAGTGAGAGGTATAGGGAGAAGCAATAGTGGGGCTGTCATTGTTTCGTGAATTCTTTTTTTTCCCCATATTCACATGAAAGTGAAAACTTTTTTTTTGTTCGTAATCCGAGAATTTATTTGTAAACAGGTGGTTTCACAATTTCACAGAAAATAAGCGGTGATTGGTTAAAGAGAGATCACTACACCAGTAGGAGCACTGAAAAGTGAGCTCATAAACAAGGTAGCCAATCAGCGCCCTCTACCTCTGCAAACACTTCTTCACTGTCTGATAATTAAATAAAACGAAAAGTTTATTAAGACAAAAAACAGTTCAGAAATGCGAAAAAAACACGAGAGAGTAACACCACAGATCAAATCGCGGTCGATTTTTACAGCAATAATATTCTTTCTCACGGCTGATAAGTTAAAACAATGAATCTTTCAATTATAATCGATAGCTTGACAGAGCGTCACGAGTACGTAGTATTGTTGCGATTCGAATGCATTTGATTTCGTAAATAGTTCAACAAATTAATATTGTGCTTATTTTTCCAATATTCAGACTAATCCGGAAAGCGGATATAATCATAATATCACTATATGTAAGAACATATTATTTAAATATGTTTTTATTTATATATTTTTTATTTTTATAAACAATAATTATTAGTCTGAAACACTCATCCAAATTGAAAAAAAACCTTTCCGAGCAAAGATAAATGTCGCCGACAGGACTCGAACCTGCACCCTTCTGATGTCCGGTCAGATGCTCTACCGTTGAGCTACGTCGGCTTATCGAAAACCCGCCAAGTTAATCAATATATACTAGTGTTTCATTCAATAATTACTGTTTTTATTATATTTTTTTAGTTTATCAATTAATATATATTTTTTATTTATTATCTTCATTAATTAGATACATTGATATAACATATAATATAATAGAAAGTACATAATATTGTATAAGTAATAACTAATAATAATTGAGAGTATTTAAACAACTTAAAAATAATTAAAATGTGTACAAATGCTATTACGTCTTCTCAAGTCGATACTATTTAGGCAAATTGTGTAATATTCTGTAATTATTGTTTTTCTTCATTCTATGTACAATACGCACCCCGGATTGGAGATTATTATAGTCCTTGGCTACGGGCAACCTTTTTTACGTGCGGAATAACATTTAAAAATCTTCGGCCCGCGGAAAATTCCTAGTTCGGATCTGCCCGACATAACCCATGGATGCATGAAATTACACAGGCGTACAACTGCATATTGCTTTTAGAGCAGACATTCAATTGCACTCGC
Source organism: Halesus radiatus (assembly GCA_022606495.2). Taxonomy (NCBI): domain Eukaryota; kingdom Metazoa; phylum Arthropoda; class Insecta; order Trichoptera; family Limnephilidae; genus Halesus; species Halesus radiatus. The sequence goes on along the minus strand of JAHDVE020008773.1, from coordinate 256,258 downwards.
GTGAATTTGAAGAGGCTTGCTTTCGTGCAATGGGCACCATTGCTCGAATACCTAGCGAAGCCGGCCCGTTGTTCAGAACAGGACTAATGGGTTTGGAGTAGAACGATTGCTTACGAAGAGTTTAAAGTTTAAATGGTTCAGAAGTACGTAAGTGAGTACCTACGTTACCTACCTGAAATATTAAAAAAATCTAACGGATTATAAATTCAAATTTTGAACCCTGTTTTGAAGTACAATAACTGGACCAAAAGTGGGATTTTTACTAAATGATATTCAATTTTCGGAACGGCCATCCACAGTTGGAAGGTTGTTCACCACTTCACCGGACATCCTGTATATGAGTTTTCCGTTGCTTTCAATCAGTAACAATGTATTTTCTTTTCTTTACAGATAAATCGCATGGTCTTCCAATGCAAATGGCCTCATTGCTCCATTTCCACAAATTCCCGGTTGACCATCGAATCACACGTCAGAACATCACATTTGGGGTGAGTGTATATGTATTCAATATATATATATTAACATTACTATAATATAAAAATTAATATATTATGACCAGATCTGAATAGCCGGGTATTTTCCCCACTTTCCTCTTCCCCTTCTCCTTCCTCTCCCAAATACCTTCAGCCTCACAACATTCTCCAATAGGAAATGACATAGTCTCACTGGCTCCAGTGGGTTGGGAGCAGTTGGGACTCTTGTGCGGTATTCATATAAAAAATAAAATAAATCAACCTATAATATTTTGAGTCGGCTATACATATATAAATCCTTTCTACATTGGTGACCCCAACGTGATAATTTTTCCGGCTTATAAATCACCTGAAAATATTTGAAAATCTCCTACTACACCATCATAGTAAGCGGAAAACGTTGCTTGTGTCGGTATGGAGGACAAGCCAGCCGAGGAATTGATGATGTCAATTAGTCACGTACCTTCGTTCTTAAATGGTGGTCTCTGACCAGGGTGATTCTGAGAGTATCCATCATTCCCTTATATCTGAACGAATATTAGTTACAAAGCCCTATGTATTAGTGGCTTACTCAGCAAGATAAGACTTTATTATACCCTCTAATCCTGGCAATCTCTCATTAAGATTGACGTGAAATATTTAATTTCTAACTTGAATCTTTACTTGTCTATTACGCTTCACCTTCAAACTAGCTTCTCGGATGTGCGACGTTCATATTTTAACGTGTTCCTCTTAATTCTATGCACATTGGACAAGAAGTTTATGCAAATGATCGACATTTACATAATCAAGCGAGAATCCTACATATAAATATTACCAACATACGCTACTTAGATCATAGAGCAGTAGAGATTTTACTACTTCCACATTATGATAACTTTGCTGCCAATAATGGCTACAAAGATGGCGGCACGTCAAATCTTTGTTAAACATGTACAACGTATCATAGTTATTCTGCAATACGAGAGTGGTCAAGTAATGCTTGCGCTGGTAGTGATAATGTTGAAATTGCTTCGATGTGTCGAACAACTGTCACAAATAACACGAAAAATACCTTTTAAAGGTATTAAAAAATGTTTAAATGTTTTCCGACTAGAATTTAAAATTGAAATTTGTCTCATTGTAAGATGAAACTAATTGGAAAAACTGTTCATAAGTAAAGTAGGAAAACAAACAGTTTCAAGCATTTTTATAAACCTTATAATACGATAGTTTAAATAAAAAAAACTTATATGTGTTCCGTTTCATTTGATTTTAAAATTTAAGGCCCGAATAGCCATACTTTTGTCTCGCGAAACACGCCCATATCAGATTAAAAAAATCAGTATATCAGATTACACTATTTTAGGGATTATTTGTTCAGTGTTTCCAATATTCATATGCAACAAATCCTCTAGAACGGTTTATAGTTCTTAAGCCCCAGGTTAAAACGTACACGTAAAGAGGCCAAGTGTCCTTGTGCAAAGTTAGTACCTTTGTGACGCTACTAACTGTACACGTGGTGGGGCGTGTGGGTGCGGCGAATCATTATTGTATCGCTCATAGGAAATTTAATTAAATTACAAATTTGAACGTTAAATCATCCGCCAACAGAAGAATACTATTAACTGCTATGTCAGTTGGCAGTTAATTCATTACTGTGCTACGCAATTTGTTAAAATTATGTCAAATGTTTTGGTTTTCATGCAGTCAACGGGCTTCTTTTTTTATTCTCGATTCATTCCATTTAATAACTGGAATGTTCATATTTAATATCATAATATTATAAAATGTTTAAATTTAATATCATAATATTATAAAATGTTCATATTTAATATCATAATATTATAAAATGTTCATATTTAATATCATAATATTATAAAACAACCGTAAATGTCCCATTTACACTACAGTAAAATCTTCGCCGCCGCGACTTTTTGACGTGGGGTTTTGCCCACCGGGCATTTTATTGTTGTTCGTACATATTGAAAGTAAAAAAAACTCCCGGCGTCTTCTTCTAGTCAATGAAAATTTTAAAATGTGCCGTTAAGGCGATCCACCGGCTAAAACTCCAACGAAATCACGCGCTCCTTATGCAGGTGACAACAAGGTTGAGATTCCCGCTAAACATCGGCCGCATGTTTCGATTTACGCAAAAAAAACACCACTAAAATGCGTGTTTTATTCTATTCTGTAAAGCTCAGACATAATTATTAAAATGTTTTACGGTCGTATTCTAAAAAAATTAATTTACCACAATGAACAATACGACAACATCGGAAAAGGGGTTCGTGAATAGGAGAGTTTGCGCTTTAAACAATTTTTTAATGTCTGATACTTAATTTTTTTCTAGGCTTATAAAAAGACATACCCAAAAAATGCCCGGTTAAACTAAAGGCCAAGGTGTGTTCTACTTGCAGTATTTAATTAAATCATCTATGATATTTCTAGGCCATCAAATTCCACATGATTTTGCATTACTTCCTATTGCATCGCTGCCGTTGCCATTGTCAATATTGTCACCATAGAAGTAGGTATTTAATGGTGTTTAATGAATTTAAATGTGTTTGGTAACTCTTGTTATTATTATTTTAATGAATTATATTGTTTTGGTTTCGTGAATATACTTAAAAGTGGGGAATAGATAATTATCCTTATTTTATTAATTAGCGTTATATTAAGATCATTCGTTCGTTTATTAATTTCTAATTAATCTAAGGCCCTTTCTTTCTATTTGTAAGAGTTTAGACTCGTTTTTGGCAAGCGAGACGTGATTAGAAAAGTCGAGAACTTCTTCACTCCTAATTTGAATAGGTCATGAGTATTTATAGCCTACTTTATATGATTATAATTCTCTAAATGATTAAACATAAATCATAACATTAATCTACATGATTATAATTGTTTAAAAATCATCACAAATCTACAAAAATATTGTTTAGGATAGGTACGAAATTAATAATATTACAGACACGACCAGTTAGTTATACCAGCAATGTTAACAGTTCGCTTGTTAAAAAAATCTATGTTGGATGCGAGCTTCCTCGCTCGAAATTCTCTCAACCAGTAAATCGCTTTCCGCATTCAATGGTGTATTGATTTATTAATTTAAATAAGTTGAAACAACAAATAAATAAATAAATTCAAAAAACATTTCTAGGCGGATATTTTACAAAAAATAAAAGCAACAATGTACATTTTTAGTACCAATTAATTATGTTAAATTAGATAAAAAAAAAGGGTAAATAAGTTTGGTTTATAGCATTTCTCTTGATCGTAATACTATCCCTACCCGTAGACTATTATTTTTATTCCGATACAATAGATTCGTTCCTACAAATCACTCGCCTGACACAGTATAAATCCCACGACTATTCTAATCTCTGTTACGTTGGCGCGGGCGGTGTGTAGAGAACTTAATTTGCTACCGTGCGTTAGTGCCTACGGCCATATTTTTTTCATAATCAATAATACATACTATAGTCCCTAGGTGGTCCCGAAAGTAGTACTTAGGGTCGGTATTTCAGTTGCTTTTTAAACTCGGCTTGAGAGATATTTACGTTCGTCGAATTACAGGTAGGTTTCCTGACATCCTCACAACCCAATCGGACTCGTAACTTTCCAGAGCACGTTGAAATACCGCCAATTAGATACTTTAATTTAAATATTTGCACACTTATTATGTCTCTAAATTTACTGAAGGTCGGTAGGAACATCCGAAAATACTCATGGCATTTGGTAAATTTGGCACTCTGAACTCACTGGATATATTGGAACTGGAACGGTGGGAACATTCTACTCTGGCATTTGGTAAAAGTTGGTCTTTGAACTTACTGAAACTCGATGGGAACATTCTACACTGCTTTTGGTTAAATCGGGTTTCATGATTTGCTGAAACTTTGTGAGAATATTCCACACTTTTGCTTTTGATGAGATTTGGTTTTTGGATTTCATTCTTGCATTTTGTAAAACTGTGTGTCTGGAATCACTTGAACGCTTTGGGAACATTCTACCCTTTGGCTCTTCGTAAAATTGAGTGTTTGAAATTACTAGAACGCTTTGGGCACATTCTACCTTTTTTGGCTCTTGGTAAATAAAATTGGGTGTCTCGAATTACTAGAACGCTTTGATAACATTCTACCTTCTTTGAGTCTTGGTAAAATTGGGTGTCTGCAATTACTAGAACGCTTTGGGAACATTCTACCCTTGGTAAAATTGGGTGTCTGGAATTACTAGAACGCTTTGATATCATTCTACCTTCTTTGAGTCTTGGTAAAATTGGGTGTCTGCAATTACTAGATCGCTTTGGGAACATTCTACCCTTGGTAAAATTGGGTGTCTGGAATTACTAGAACGCTTTGATATCATTCTACCTTCTTTGAGTCTTGGTAAAATTGGGTGTCTGCAATTACTAGAACGCTTTGGGAACATTCTACCCTTGGTAAAATTGGGTGTCTGGAATTACTAGAACGCTTTGATATCATTCTACCTTCTTTGAGTCTTGGTAAAATTGGGTGTCTGCGATTACTAGAACGCTTTGGGAACATTCTACCCTTTGGCTCTTGGTAAAATTGGATATCTGGATTTACTGAAATCGGGTGGGAAACATTCTGTTAATTTGAATAAAGCATTTGGGGCATAGTAAAAAAATAGAACAGATCTGTACTGGGATTTTAATTTTTCTACAATCTTTTCCCCACGCATAGCTAGTATACCTTGTTTTTTTCCTTTTTTTTAAACTACATATTTATAATAATTTATTATATTAGAATATTCAACGGAATGAATTTCTCTTCCCACTAGCAATATTATCGGTAACCTACCCGTATGAATTTGTTTGACGAGCATGTGAAGTCACCATTAGAAGCCAATCAATTATTAAATCCCGTGGCCCCTGCCAATTATTGAGCACACTCCGCTCCCGAAATGGAGGCCAAACATGAATGGGTTCAAGTTTCAAGTCGCTTAAACGGCAATAATTGACGTTACGTGTAAGGAAGCAATGTCAAAAGAAAGACACGTGTAAATCGCATTAGGTGGCCAACACTAGTGATTGACATAATGGAATAATGTTTCGAAATAATCGCTCAATAAAAAAAAATACCCCCTCAAATAATGTCAATTTTTCATCATTCGTTCTTTCCCCCTCTGCAGTCGTCAACAAATGAAAAAGATTTTTTGACTTTTAAACATTATTTTACTTAAGTAGGTACTGATTCATTAAATTATCGATAATTTAAAAATAAATCGTTCGGTTGTCCACATTAGCGACATATTTTTACGCCATTTGTCGAGGTAGTTATTTTCTATTGCAGGGGTAAATATTACGACTATTTTTATGTCGAAATTAGTTCTACTTTTAGTTAAATTACTTGACTTTTCTTTGAGTGGCATTATAAGATAATATTATTATTATTTTGTCAATATTATAACTCTGATTCCCTCATAAAGAAGAGGGACAAGAAAAATATCCACTCCATTTTTCAGCATGTTGATGTAGTCACATTGAGCAAACAACCATTTCGTATCGGAGTTTTTATGTATGTATATATATATACGAGTATATATATATACATTGTATTTGACAGCGGGACGATTTCGTAATGTAAACATTCCGATTCATGGAAAATTCAAACTAAATCAGTTGCTTATTTTTGACGAAAATACAAACTAAACCAGTTCCAGTTTAGTAGAACGCTTGTTTTTGACTAAAATACAAACTAAATCAGTTCTAATTTTGAACGCTTATTTCTGACGAAAATACAAACTAAACCAGTTCCAATTTTGATCGTTTTTTACGGTTTATCCAGTGGTGCGATTTGATAATAGAATGACTTGAAATTTTGTGGTGTTGCCAGTTGGATTCAAACTTGGAGGGAACGATAAAGTGTTGTGTTCTTGAGCAAACAAAACAGGTTCAGCATTGGCGCCAGGAACATGCTTTTACAGGTACCTACGCACCTGAGGGAGCAACGCACTACCGGTATATTTGCACATTCACGACGAATATTACATGGTAACACTAGAGGCTAGCCCTCATATCAGATATTGTTAGAACTAGAAGGATATAAATTCTATTTAATTTGTATTTAAAATTAAAATTAGCTTCATTTATAAATTTGACCACAAAAACAGAGTTAGACATTAAGTGGGGTTTGCTTATAAATACTAAATTCTATAAAAAGTTTAGAACCAAAAGGTCACATTTTAACAAAAAAAATATTTAAAGAGTAATTGACACTTGACTACGAATTTACATATGAAGCAGATGCACTACTAGTTTGCCAGCAAACGAAGCGTTATGCGTGGCTTACACGTAGCCAGTACCAACTACCGTGATAAGTGTCCTCCGACAGCCTCCATGGTTGAGGGGTAAGGCTCCCGACCACGAATCCGAAGGTCGCGAAGGAATCATGTAATAATAATACATATTAATAAAAACAGTGGTTAAAACAGAGTGTTTATTGGTATGTATTTGAACAATTACCCAATTTAATAGGCTAAGCTGTTCAGTACTGGTGTTTTTTTCTCTATCCTGGTTTGTCGTTATTCCAAACTAGTAAACAAAATAACCAAAGGTCTAGTAATTGTTAATCGCCTTAAATATATTCAGATAGCTGGTCACTCGTGATATTAAATCAGTTGTCGTGGAATCAGAATATTTTAACATTCCCCCCCTCCCAACAAAAAAATAGATTAATAAGGTTATACGTCCTTTTTTGGAAAAATGTCAATTTTCTGCTGGCGGCTGGGAACAGTTAGGGACTTTGGTGCGGAATTTCCTTTTCTTTAAATAGTTGTCCAATACTTTCACGCGAATTTCGCCGTTAGTAAGGGGGCGTTAAGAGTCATGTAATAATATTTTTTATGTGTTTTTTATTAATGTGGTAATTTCAAATCAAGTATCAATAACCCCCGCTTCTGTGTAGTGCGTGGTTTCACTGGCTAATTAGGCATTAAACATGCTTAATTAGCTAATATATCTCAGTTATTTGATTGCAATTATGATCCATAATTGAATTGAAAATCAGTCTCAACTGACAGCTACTATGCGTCGGACTTTATCTACGAGTATATGCATGGTTAGTACCAAAACCACCTCAAGCCAGGCCGGAACACAGAATCAAATCGGCCTCTTATTTATATTATACTAGCTGATGTATACCCGGCCTTGTTGTGAATTCTTGCTTGTCATTAGGGTGCCATAATTGATTTTCCAGCGAAAGTAACCATCTCCAAATAAAGAAACATTCATTGGAATATTTCATTTCATTCCGAACGTTTATTTTTTTCAAAATATATCTAAATCATAAAGTTCTTAAGTAGGTACCTACTCGTGTTTTCCATTTAAAAAATATTCTACCCAAAAAAACCTTCTTCTTTTGAATATGCAATCTGTGGCTAACCAGAGTGTTATATCTATGGGCTAACCTCAATAAAACATGGCGGGTTCAATGTTTTTCATACTAATTTTAAAACGTTATAGCAACAGCTTTACGTATTGGATTTTATTCAAACTACTTACTAAACCTTCCCGGCACTAATAAGAACAAACTGTGCTATTTTCAGCGAAACCGGTCAAGTAATTTTCAAGAAAATCGAGGACAAACAAACAAACTTACATTGATTTTTATATATATAGATAAGGTGCTCCCATATAATTATGTTATTACCCATTCTATCGTATACGTAGTGCGCGGAAACTCGAGGTACAACGGGGAAACTTGTGAATCTACATTACATTGGGAGTCGGTTTTGTGGTATAACTTTATTTTTTATTTGAGCTCCATACAGGAGGCCCTGAGGAAAATAATTTCCCTCAGCGCCTATGTCATCCTCGAGAATGCTGTGTGAATTTTTTTTTGCACAGAGGAAGGAGTGAACATGGATCTTGATGAAGCTTGATTGTTTTTATTTTTTAAATAAATGACGCCACAAAGTGAATACCAATCTTTTGAAGTTTTTATTTTTATTTGAGCTTTCGTTTTCGAGTAAATTGGCTCTCCGAAGTTGGAACTTATTAAATAAATTTTGGAAAAAAAAACGGAGTTACTGTCAGCTGTTTATTGTTTTTTTAAATTTGTCGAAGCGTAGATCTGACTCTAAAAGTTTTTTTTTACTTTTAACCCTTCAGGGTGTATCTAATTTCCAAATTAGGGAGGTATTATTTTTTATAAAATGAAACTAAAAGGATTATATAAATAAATTTAAAAAATACATTTTTAGTACTTACATACATACTATTATTACCATGTAAACAATGTTGTTATTTATATACAATAAAGATCTTTAAAAAATGTGATGTAGATTCACTAGTTTCCGGACATCGTATATACCTAATCCTTCAAAACATTTTTTAATGTGTTAATAAATAAATAAATATGGGAGAATCTTATAGCAATAAGAGGCCGATTGATTGATTCTGTGTTCTGGCCTGGATTGAGGTGGTTTTGTTGATAGGTGCTTATAAAGTGCACTGGGTTCGATCATAAACAAAATAGTTTGATGCCAAGGTCTGAGGAAACTCTACCCTGTTGCCGGCAGCGGCCCAGGCTGCTTCCTGCTACCTGCAACCTACGTGCAGGTAAACTGCAGGCTGGTTGCATAACAACGCACTCCGTTGTTTAAAATACACTCAACATAATGCATATTTCATGAAAATATTGCATAATAAAGTTGCACCTACCAGAATAATGTAACAACATTGGGGTAGGTTTTCTAGTTAGATTTTACTCATCATTTGAACTAATCTTTCCCTTTCTTCACTACCTTCAGCTTAACAGCATACCCCAATATTGGGGACGCCATATTGCCTCCGGGCAGTCGGGAGAAGTTGTGCGGTGATCACCTAAAAATAACATGTATGAGACGGTGGCGTGCATTGCTCTACGACCAAAGGTAGGCTGCAACCAGTTTTGCAAATTCAGGTATGAATGTGATATTTTCACCAACTACGGATACCGTTAAAGATGTGTGAAAGATTTAAAGTTTACATTTCTGATTCTGATAATCGCACTAAAAATGCGCAATTTTAATATTTTCATTCAATATTGTTGCTTTTAAAAACGATTTAAAATCGCACATTCCGAAACGGTTCGAACTGGCTACAACGTCATCATGATGTAATAACGCCACTGGCTTGTAAGACTGCTGTTACCGACGTTGGTCGTCGTGACGTCAACAACGCCATATTCACGAACATGTCGTTTTGGCGACATATTTTACGTCGTTATAGAAAATTTATTCGTAAAAATAAAAATAAAACAAAAATGCCATCGTTATCGTAACCCTTTGGGGGGGGGGGGAGGAGTCAAAGTTAATATATCATATATATCGAACATATACAGGAAAACATAGTGTATGTACCATTGTAAGTAATAAGTTCCAGAGGCGACAAATCAAAACATACCATCATAGATGACGCTTTACTGCATAAATGGAGTCAGCAAATACATCAACAACACCTCCAAACCTGTTGCCCAGATGATAGTTGGTTGTGTAAGTGTTGCGGAAAATTGTTACAGTTTGTCTTGTGTTCCTCGTCGGTAAATTTTATTTAATAGTGGCGAGGATGGCAGGGCTGTCAATTAGGTTAATGAATCTATATAAAATAAAATTTGGATCAAAAATTCCTTAATTTTCTTCTTTGTTCGTTTTTCTTATGGAAGGTAAAGCTTTTCAACCTTTATGAACCGCACGCCACTGGTGTGAGTGCTGTGTTCACCCCAACTCTGACTTCGATACCTACCCATTACCTATAATACCTACTAAAATCAAATAAAGCGACAACTGCTGATTAGAGATTTTCTGGTAATTTTCGATTATAAATCGCGATACATTTTATATAAATGCATTTTCATTCCAATCTGTATATAATACTGCACATTGCGTGCATGCATTTGGCAAACACATCTGGTTAGATACGAGTTTTATTCTCGACTATACTTTGCATTCAACAGAGAAAACTCAAAGAGCCTTCTTGCATAAATTTTATTAAAATACAGGGTCGAATACAATGTCTTATCCGCGTTCTATCTCGCTGCTTCTTTGATTTTTGCCCAGAAGCGGGCTTTGTTGGAAAATACTTAAAATCACATTCTTATTTCAAAAATGTTCTATGACTAGGGGAGATTATTTAAAATCACATTCTTCTTTCAAGAACTATGTTCTATGACTAGGGATGTTAGGTACGTGTTAATCGACATAAAAAAATGTCGTAAATTACGTCAATGCATCATTTGCCTGCTATGCTTTGGATAAGGATTAACCCAAAAGAATACCACACAAGAGTTAACTCTCCGGATCCAGCGAAACTATGACACCATAGTTGGAGAATTTAGTGATGCATTAAGCAGGGTGAGAGGAAAAGGATAGGGATTTAACGAAAGTAAAAATCAAATCATTCATTGAAAAAAATAGGTACTTTTCGTTGGATTTCTATACGGAAATCGTCGATATAGGTATTCATTTATTATTCATCCTTTCCTCTTTCTTTACAAGTTATTCTTTAAATGTTACGTTAGGTTTGCCTGTCGCCATTCTGTAAACTGGATAAAATTCAATGGCCACCACACTCTTGCGCGCCTCGCATAGATAATATAATAATTCAGTACTTATCTGTTATGCAAAGCCCGGCATTTTCCTACATAACCTTAGCATTTGTGACAGAAGAATGCACAGACAAACGTGACGTGATATCTGTGACGAGTATTGCCCGCGTACATAAAACAACATTATGTATTGCCATCGCATTATGACCGCACGCTACTTTGATTATTCTTTTTGTGTCGGTCTTGGGGTAATAATAATACTGTTTTGTGGTAATAATAATATTACGAAACTGGTTGCAAATTTACATCATGTTTGAAGAATCTTTTAGAAGTGTAGATATTTTTTGTTTTTAATGTAATACCAACTCGAAGGGGGCTTTTTAGGGTAGTCTTCTCATTAAATATATGTTTATCGCTTTTTAAAATTAGCAGAAGACGGTATTAATCAGATCACACTGGTAGATACTCTCAGTATTGCCCTGGTGAAAGACCACTACTCAGAATCGAAACGCATCTTTAGTAATCAGATCTGAAGAGTCATGTACTTTTCAACCTTACCCTTCTCCTTCAGACTCACAACAGCATTCCCCAAATTGAAGATTCCATGGTTCCACTGACTCCGGGCTCACATAATAATGCACCTCTATTGATGCTCTTTGGAAACCGTTTCGTTTTCACAGAAATACTAATTTGACATAATTTTTGTTTTCGCAGCCCCAAGTCTGAGTCCGACCACAAGTCTGAGTCTGACCATGAGGAGGAGTTCTACTACGAGGAGGATTATCAGGAGCGCGAGGTGCCTCCGCCGCCTACCCTCTCCCACCGGGACATGTGCCGCCCGCCCCACGAGGACCCTGACTACCAGAGGCAGCTTGTCGGCTCCTTCAGGTAACAAACATACCCACTCAATCTTCTTTTCTTTCAATTTCCTTTCTTTTCAATCTCTTTTTCTTCCAATCGCCTTTCCTTACAATCTCCTTCCTTCTAATCTCTTTTCCTTTCAATTTCCTTTAAAATTTTTTAAAAATTACTTGTGTTTCACAATTAATTCATATTTGCTGCACGTTCCAGAGTGGAAGATACTGGTGAAAGACCACCTTTCAGAATTGAAATGGCTTTATCCATGTTTGGTGACCAGATCTGAATAGCCAGGTCTTTTTCCTACCTTCCTCATCCCCATCTCCTTCCCCTCCCACTCCCTTCAGCCTCACAACATACCTCAATTGAGGATGCCACGGTCTCACTAGCTCCAGACGGTTTGGAGCAGTTGGGACTCACATAAAATAATAAAAAGCAGTCAATTATCCCTTTTGGCTAAATGAATCTCTCTAAACTTAACCTAGTTTAGTGTAATTAAAGTTTTCCATAAAGTTTAATATTTCTACATTTGGGCACCGTGCTGAATTTGCATAATTGCCCGATTTATAATGGAAGATGGTTAATAAGAACTTAATATCATTAAAAAATCGTTCTTACCTTTTAACTCCCTAATTCCTTCCCAACTTTCTCTTATCTTCCAAATTAGCATCTTAAAACACAAAGTCCTCGGTACTGTTAATATTAACAAACTTTTCAATTTCCAGGCAAGGACTTTTATCGATCCAGAATCAGCCAAACAACATCAACCTGCTTCCAGTTAGCGCCATTACAATACCTGGAGTTATACACACCCCCTGGGCCAACTCCCACTCACCCGTAAGTAGCCACTGATGTACAGATGTGATACATTCTTCCTACTAATTTCTGTTTCCAACTACACCATTCAACCACTTAAGCTTAGTCACCATTCATTCTGAAAGTCACTAAATAGAATGTTTCAATATTTCAGAACTCCCCCCAGAAGCATATGAAGATGTCAGGGGCCCCGACGAGCCCCGCACGGCGCTCACGAGACAGCAAAAAGTGCCGGAAGGCCTACGGCATGGAGCGCCGCGAGCAGTGGTGCACGCAATGCAAGTGGAAGAAGGCTTGCACGCGCTTTGACTAACTGGGCACGGGGGGCTGTCATGCCCGCCTTTTCAATCCCCTTCTCGTCGCACTGTCCTCAGCCATTGAGGGTCGCTAAGGGTTCTAAACATAAGTTAATCACTTCCTAAGTCTACCATTATGAGGATCTCTCGAAGATACTTCAGCCGCATCATCTTTGTAAGAACGTCGGATAAGTTATTTATATAGACCGAGATTGAGTGTTTGTTGTATTGTTTGTCCGTAGTGTTGGTAATAATGTTATAAATGTTTGTACCGGTATTTGTGGTAATCGGTTAAGGCGAGGTTGGTTCTTACAAATGATATGACGAGGAGATGCATTAAGTGTAAATTGAATACTCCATTATTTTTATACACCAAGTTTGTGTTCTCCCGTCGCACCGGACTGTGGGGGAATGTTTGGTATAAAGTTAAATCGGCTAAGTTGGAACCGACGGTTCGCAGCTAGGTTAGTTGTGATGTAATTCTTGCATAAAGTTGATATTGTAGAATTTACATAATTCTTAAGTTGTACAGTACAAATTCTGTTCGATAGAAGCATCTACGAGTATTTAGACCGACCTGTGTAGAGATGCCTGAGCTAATCCAGATTAAATATTTCAATTAATAATTCGTAAACGTAATTGTGAATTCTCAAAGCTTTATTGCATGCAAATTTTTTATCAGATGCAATATCTTGTATATACCGCAAACTTTTATTATACATTGTTATATAATTGTGAATACTTAGAAATTATATTGTAGTGTTTTATTTAAATTTATTTACGTTGGTATCGGATGCGACCGACGGGGGTCTGCTAAAGTGGCATAGATAGAGATATCTATGTAAGGACATAATACGTGTTGGCAGAGATTTAATCATTTTTGGAAAGATTCAAAATGGAACAGACCCCATTGACATTGCAATACATATCGCTACAAGTAGTACACCTTCACGATTAAAGGGACTTCATGCTAAAACTTCAACTAAATACGGGTTTTTTCATTTTGCAGCATAATTTATTATATGAGGGTTTATTAAAAATAAAGAATAAAAGCAACTCAAGTAATGCAAAGCATGCATAAATGTTGACGTCCGACCGGCAATGCTAGAAGATATTGTGTTTTCTGTGACTGAAGTTGCCCGGTCCCGAGTCCACTGAGAGTCAGTATATAGGTCCACTGACAGTCCCGAGGGCAACTGAGAGTCAGTCCCGAGGTCAACTGAAAGTCAGCCTTGGGAGTTATATTGTCCCGTGAAGGATGTATTGCGTAAAACTCTTATACATTTTACCATTTGAGTACGATGTACAATTAACGAGTGTGATATTTTTTGAAAGAAATTTAGTGTGTTTTATTTATACAAATATTAACTATAAGGAGCCTACGTGCAGGGAGATCTCAAATCAACTTTCTAATTGTAACAAGGGGCACTGCCGAATGGGAACTGATCCATTTCGAACTTTATCAGAGAAGAAATATTATCACTTGCCTTAGGATTAATTATTTCGACTTCCATGGTAAGAGATGCTCCTCGTGGCGAGCCGGAAGATTAATAGAAAAGACGCCGTGAATTCTGGCAGGACTTGACACTCCTGGCTGGGTTTATAGACTTTAGGGCGCCTCCTATGAGACGGGAAAGAAACCTCGCGTGCTAAAACCAAAAGATGCTGCATTTTAGATTATGTACTTATATTTTACGATGAATTGATTACAGAAGATACAACTTGTTGAAAACGTTTTCTTTTCGATTAAAAATTCCCATCTCTTGCGGGATTTATCTAATGTGTAATGATATTTCATCAGATGTAAGTAGTAATAGTTATTGCGGCATCTCTTGTGCCTCACGCGAGGTCGCTCTCTCCTCTCAGACTAGGCGATTGCGAGTTATTGACGTGACTAAGGTGGAGTATAAGAAAACAATATCTATTTTGACTGTAACCCTACTTACTTGAAAGGATAAGCAATAACTAACAATTTGTCGTCAACGTTTGACAAGAATGTTAGGCAGTATTTCTATTCTAAGTACTGAGTAAGTGGATTAGACTGCAGAATATGGATATTTTACATGGTAATATAATGGAAATATTACATTTTGACTGGTATTGTAATATTCCTTTAACGAGCCGCCACTGGTAGAAAGTGAAACGATATCTAAATATTCACTTCAAATTAAAAAACTTCTGCAAATTGTCCAAATCTTGCGGAAACCGCCACGATCGGCGGCCGGCGGACTTTTCATCATTTTGTATGCATCACATATTAAGTTTTACGTGTAGCAATTGACACGAACACAAAATAAATATAATATCGTGACAGTAAATACTTATTACTATTTAGAAAAGTTGACACTTTGTCACATGAAACAAGGCCGATTGAACATTGTAACGAAATGTTCATTATGTTTTTAATTTTAAAACTGTTTTAAAAAATACATATTAGGATAGATTCATAATATTTATATCCTAATAGACCATATTGTGAATCTAGCCTAACTGTATTTACAAACTAAACTTTTGTCAAATATCTCTCTTAAATTATAAATACATAACAAAATCAATGTATTTTCCTTCTATTTTATATTATAATACAAACTATTCTCTTTTTAATAAGTTATATGTTCTATTTATATTCTGAATAATTTTAATCACATCTTTTAAGTAACAAAATATACATTTTATTTATTAATTTACTTTATAATGTTTTAAATCAATTTCTAGATCTTATTTTAAATATTTTAGCGCGTGTACAATAAACCTTATATTACTCATTTAATTTTTATTTATTTATATCTTAGACTGATACGTATTTTCCAGCAGAGAATTTTTGACAAAAGTTGCTTTCATAAATCTCATAAGGATTAACATTCTATCTAGCATTGGTGATAATCAAAAAATCATTTGCCTTTATTAATGTAATTAAAGAAAATTGAATTTGATATTGTGATACATATCAAACTATGTCCATGAATATTTAATGTTTCATTAAACAAGCCACAAACATTTGCAATGTTAAAAAAAAATACTATTTCTTAAAAAAAGACCAAGATTTTTAATGCAATTTCTTGGAACACAAAACCTTGTTAAAATTATTCAAAAACTTTATAAAAAAGCGTTAAACAAAATTTTTTAGTGGGTCTATTGAAAAGAAGACACCAAAGTTAAATTTATACACATTTGCGCGAGTCCAAATTGAGGGAGAAAATAAAGCATGGGAACTTAACGGGCTGATAAAATAAAGGCAAATTATGTTTGAAAGCTACCATTTGTGGGGTTGACTGATTAATATATTTTTCAAAAACTTTGATGTTAATAACAAATTTTAAAAAAAGACAAAAACTCTGAATGATGCTCTTAGCCTTTAGGGTTTGAAAAAAGATGAAATGAGCCTTGTAAGAAAGGGTAAACAGTAAAGTTGTTGGTCAATGGTTGGTTTTTGTGAATCTAATGAAAAGAATCAATAAAAAAATATAAAAGACTTAAACCAAGAATGCCTGTTGCAATAAGTCATATATGTAAAAGCCACTAACGGCGATTAGATTAGGCAAGCTCCAATCATCGTTGTGTCCTCCTTTGTAGACATGTCACGGTTTCGTGTTGTTTCGTGTAGACGACCGATGTCACTATGTTTATTCTAAATTTGTTTCTAAAAATTATGAATATCAATAAATGTTAGTATTCTGATTGTTAAGTTGTACGGAACATCAATTCGATTCCTATTAAATTTTAATAATGAAATCATAATAAAATTATGTCAAATAGCAGCCATTAAATGATTCTGTCGTTTTAAATATCTGGCTTGAACATTCAGTGCAATAGACTGACGTGAAAATAATTGGGAAAAGTGACAAACGATAAAACAAATTTTCAGTTCTTGCCACAAATATTTATTTATCGTTATTATTTACAATTTTAACAATGTTTTTCCAAACTTTCAACATTTGCAATAAGGTATCAACATGAAATAATCGATGGTGTTGACTAAAGCCATTAATTAGATAGAAGGAAAATATAAATGCTAAATATGAAGAGTGTATTTTAAATGTCATATCAACCAGTTTAAATGAACCGCTTTAGGCCTCTTAAATTCTTATCAAAATTTCCATGTGAATATCTTCGCAAAGCATTTGAAATTTACGAGTCTTATTCTTTACTGATCTAGTTCAATGATGACTCGAGGAAAAAATGACAATATTCAAACGCTACCTCAAATAACCAAAATGTTTAGAATTGTGTCAATGTAAAATTTTAGTCCGTCAGTAATATAAACCATAGAGGGGTTTCTATAGAATTAATAAAAAAAACATGAAGTTTCATTTCAGTTATTATTCTAGTGTTGCCATTTTTTCCTTCGACTCGTTGTTACTCGTCGCCAGAGCACCCCGAGATTCCGGCTCTCCGGTGTTGCCACTGCAAGTGAATTGTGTAAATAATTAAACCTCAGAATTAGTGCTTACCTCATGATTATTTTAAGGAATAGTAAGTCCATTACTCTTTAAGTTTACGTTAGATGATTTCAAAGGAAGTCCTAGTTTATTTATTTTCTTAAGGATCTCAATGCCCAAATGTTACACAAATGTATTTGTGTGAATATATTATATTACTGTTATTCATAGGCAGTAGAGATCTGATTGATTGAAAAGCAGCTAAAATATCAAACATCACTAATGCAATAAATTCTTTAAAGTTGACTTCCGCCCCGGTTCAACATATTAAAAGTGTTTGTACCGTGCGTTGAACATTAGCTGTGATTAGTTTTTGAGAATCACTCCTCTACTGTAATTTACATCTTAATTTCTCAAAGTACAATGTTAAGAATGTATATAAAAAAAAAATATATATATATATATATTAAGACTTTTATCTCGATATGCGTAGTTATAGTTTTGCAATAGTTTATGCGTTCTAGTGAAGATAATATATTATGCCTATATTTGTAAAGACAATGAAATATTTATATTAGAGATCCGCGTTTAACTTTAATGTACTTTTCAAACAATATTATAAATTTATCGCCTTTACATTATTTGTCTTGTCATAATATATATACATACTCAACACTTTATAAGAAATGCTGAATATTTTTAGGAATATATTATAGGGTAGTTTAACGTAAGACTCGTTTCAAATAAGTTCATATATAACAGCAGAAGAATGCCCAGAAATCACACACACACACATACACACAAGCATTAATGTGTCAATATTTTCCAAAACATATTCATCTAAACACTGATAAAATTATACGAAGAAACGAGATGTCAATTCATAGTTCCAAAAAGACGCGTGTCTTGTAGACTAGTTTAAATATCACCGCTTTCAAAAGTTTAAGGTACATTTAGAAATATATTTAGGTTGTTCCATAATCATTGCTGCCAAATAAAAAGCACCAGTATTTCTTAATGGTGGATGAAAAAAGTGACATTTCAACGCATCTGAAACACCGACTCATCACATACATACATACATCGGAATAGTGTGGAAAACACCAAACTAATCATGTGTCCTTACATTTGCAGAGCTTAAAGCTAGCAATGCGTCATTTAAGTAAAATTATTCGCAACTGATCAAGATTAAGATGTAAAATATATAAACACAAAATAATAATGTGCTTTCTTCGCAATAATTATGTTTCTAATAAACTCCATCAAAAGAAATATTAATATAAGCGTAATCTTTCTGATAAATTCACTATTGTTAAATCGAAATTCTACATACGTAAACTCTAAGTTAAACCCTAAGACTTCAGATTATACAAAAGTATAAACTTTTCTAATGTTTAGTAACTATAATTCTAACTTCTGTAATTAATAATAATAATAATAATGATATTGACGAGAACCTTTACAATAAAAGATCCTGTGTTCATAATATATGTATATTATTAAAGTACGTCAATGTAAAAAAAGAGTAAAGAAATCTAATATTTTATTGAACAAAGTTAATTATTTTAAATCTTATTTTTGATTTGTATGTTTTGTAATTTGAATTGATATAAAATAACTGATAGCCGGTTGTGTAGAAATGATAAAATTGAATATTTTTATGAGAATTTCAGTGTTTTTACTCAAATGTAGGTTCACGCTAAAACATTGTGAATTGGACATATCTTACCCTATTGAGTCTAACAGAGAAAATTCCATTTTAAATTTAATGAAGCTGCGTTATATCTATCTATTATATTTTATAGCAGATGTGTAAAGAAAACATGTGATATAAACGTAGGAAAGATATTCTTTTAATAAAGCATTCAAGGTTGATAATAATTATTGTGAAAATTAAAAAAAAAAAAACTATTACTATATGCTTCAAGTGCGATAACTTTTGGATAGATTGTATTTTTGAAAAATACTTTTAAAAAGTAAAAAAAAAATGTAACGCCTTCAAGGTTATCATTTCATATATTTTATACACTGCAAACTAAATTTAAAAATTTAAAATACCAAAAGAGAATCGATTTATCACAGAGAAGATGAATACGAATATAAAATTCAAAAAAATTTATAAATATCCAGCCATCTTGTCCGTCTCAAAAATGTTCATCAACTTCATCGCATTGTAAAATTTTGCATTTGTAGAAAAACATGTTCTTAGAGATATCTTTATGTACATGAACATGAAACTGTCTTGAAAATTCATACTTTTTTTAACCGAGATCTCTTCAGTGAAAATCTCTCTCACGTAAATAGGCAACGGACATTTTTCTAATGTTGAAGACCAAATTAAATAACAAATTCATATTGCAATAATTAAATTATAGGTATTAAGGCAGAAATTTTGATTTAATATTTCAATTACACACTTAACGGGTTCGGTTAAAAAAAGATATGAATGTTTCAGCGTTTGTATTAATTATTTTAACAAACTCAATAATAATGTATTAACGGTTACTCCCGATTGTGTTAAAATATCAAATAATATTCTATACCGGTTAAATATTATGCAAATATCTATCAAAATAATTGATAATAATTACACTAATACAATTAGATCACGCTGAAAGATGAGCCATATTCTAATATAATGTTATGTATTAATTTTCTATAATTAATGAAACATATTGTCAGTTTTAATCTAAAAAAAATAATTTCTAAAGATAAAATTATAATTTTCAATACATTATATTCTCAATATGTACATTCATGTAGTTTCATCTAAATAGTCAACAATTGTTTAATCGTTAAAATCTTGTAATTTGCTGATATACTTGCCAAACTCTTATATATTTTATGCTTTGGAAATTTCTTTCTTGTGTTGGAACTTGAAATAATGAAAGCAATTAATGTAAAAGTTACCAGAAACTATATTTTTAAGTATCAGAGTGTATCTTTGAAAACTGTATGAACGGATATTATATTTTCAGTGAAAGAAGCGAATGAATAAAAGGAACCTGATTAAATATAGGTTACTCAAACAGAAGGCATTGAACATTGAATCATTTTTGTCTACTTCGATCTGAATTACCAGAGACCGTGGGACCAAGAAGAAATCAAGTAGAAGTGGAATTCAATAGACAAATAAAGCTTCGCCCCAGTCCGGTATGAGTAGTAATGGAACATTAGAAAAAACTGCAAACAAAAAGTAGACAAAATTTAAACTAACACAGCTTTCTGTTATGAGAACCAAATTATTGCCTTCCTTCCCTGTCTCTACAACATATGAAAGACAATCTAATTTACATTATTAACTAACAAAGTCCACAGATATTTTTTGCTATAGTAAAATGGAGGCATTTAAAAAAAATTACATTGCAATGTAACAACAGTATCATGATTAATAATGACATCTAGTGTTTTTATATTTTTACATAATAATAAACATTATAATAAAGGTGCACATACTGCACATGTAAAATACAAAATATAAATGACAGATGTAAATTTTGTACATCGGAGAAGTGATTTTTCATTGTTGTAATTGAATGCTATTTGTTAAAAATGCCTCCATTTCATTGACGCACTCAAGGATCTCTTGAAAAGAGTTACGAGGCTTGTACTGTTGGCAAACGTGTTTAGATATTTACACCAAGTAAACTGTTCATGTATTTGCATTTTGAAAAATGAAATACGATTACGTCGGTTTAAGACTTATCATGAATTTTAAGTGAATCTATATGAGTAAGATTGGCGACGGCTCAAATATAACACAAGCCAAAAATATGTACATATATTATAATCTATTTTTAGTTTCTTCGATATTCGTATAGCTTGTGTTGTATTATTATAGCATCATTAAAATAGTTTGATTGGTTTCAATTAAGGATTTGGAAGATTTCTCATAGTAACTTACTATTTAAGGACATTAGCCACCTTAAAAACCTTCGTTTGCTTAATTCAGTTTTGATAAACACATGTTACCATTTAAAACAGTTTATCTGGCCAGTTTTTTGTTTTCATTTTTTAAATAATACCAATGGTTAGGAATCTGAATCATTAACGTTTTCTCTAAAACATGTTTTTACGAAAATAACACCACTGTAATGATAAAATTCAGGTTCTTAATCAAATCGTACAATCAATATATTAAGTTCTTATGTTGTTGTACAACTAATTCAATTGCAATAAATCTGGTTCAGTAGTGTCCCGATTGAAATGTGAATTGATTGATTTGTTAAAATCGAATTACATTAAAAGTTGTCAACATATAAACAATGTGTAATGTCAATCGAAGCGACAGAACCAATCGAATGATAATATGTTTTGACCTTCAATTTGCCATTTTTTAATTAAGATTTGCCAGTATTTTGAATACAAGATAATGGCAGGACAAATAATATTAGAGTTAAGTCTTTAAGTAGTCTATATCTGATCTCATATTAAGTATGTAAGATGAAGGATGTATATAATAATTTGTGTTTTCTTTTTGCATCTATCATAATTTATTGTTTACAGGATTATAATGACTTCTTGAGACAGCCTAGTATAAGACATATTGTATCGATTACATTTTAGTTTGCATACAAATTTTGCAAAAGGCTTATTTCACCAAAAGCGGCGCATAATATATCTACTTATTTGAATGAATAATGTTTTTATTTACCAAAGAATACTGTGGAAATTCAGTTAAGTATATTTGCTGATGATATTCTCAGTGTAATGTGAACATTGCTAAGAGTAATGAATTATTTTTGTGGTTTTTTAAAAAGAATTTGTACAGGAAAGCAAACATAATATATTTTTAAAGGTTCTTCAATTCTTCACTTCATTAAAAGATAATATCAAAAGCGGATAAACAATTAACATAATATTTTTACTCATTAATATAAGAGAAGAGACTGTGCCAATATCCCTTTATCTGTAGTTTAATTTCCTTCACCCTCTGAATACTAAACTTGACCCAATCAAAGGTAAATAAACACATACAGTAAGAGTAGAATCAACGCGTCGTAGGGATGTGGATCTCATGATTAATGCCCTTCTCGCGTCTATTGCGACTTTCCCAACATGTAAATGTAAATAACCCGAGAGTTACCAAGTATTTTGGCCATCTTTAACGATTTTAAGTGAGCCTGTATTTTTAAAATTGTACCATATTTTTGCTCAGTCTTATTTGATAATCGTGAATCCCAGATTTCATTATAAATATTGACATATTGAAATGTAATAGTTAGGATTATTATTTTAGCAATCGTTTAAATTGTAATGACGGACCATATAATATTATTCAAGGCACCTTTACTTTAATTTAAGTAATTTTACGTTTCTATTTAGACGTTTCTAGATTGAGACATTTCTGTCTCGAGTATCAGAGCATCAAAGAACATGACACTCCGAGGAACCTTTCTGAGGAGTCAGTACTATATGGAGTGATCACTCGGACGAGGATGAGCTGGGTACCTGGCAATCATGACTTAGTATGTATTGAAGAATTGACGTAGGAATCAATCAGCTACCGACAGTCGTGTACCGTGTTGGCATCGATTTCTTGTGGCTAATATTGTTTTCTACATCGATGTATTGATTGAAAGCATTCAAGGAATGAAGAATCAACTTGAATATTTCCAATTTCCCAATAACCCGCGTAGTATTAGAAATTCCACTGTGAGTTGAGTTTTGTATTAATTTGTAACAGAGAATCAGTTGGGAACGCGAACCTTAGTTTAACTATTTATTTCATCGTGTGCTCACAGATTTAATTATAATTTACTCAGAATGATCAAACTGTATAATATTGCTTAGGATGAAAAGTGTATGTGTATAATATATTTTTATGAAAAATCTTAATTACTTACTGCAAAGATATTTATTTGTTAAACAAAGAATTTAAATTATGTTATTTCATTTGTTAATGATTAAATTTTATTGTGTTAAGTTTCTGTAATTATTTCTATTTTAATTTGCAATAATCTTTCGCTTAAGAATGTCTTCTCTGAAAGGTAGGCTAAATCTGTGTAAACTTAAAATAAACATGCGGAGTCTTAAATTAGTTTTATTTGCAAGAATAATTTTGTCGTTAATATTTAGAGTATATTTAATATATATATATTATATTTATGTATATGAGAGAAAAATGTAATAGTTATTGATATACAAATTTGTGGAGAATAATTAAAAATAATATATGATATACTTATTATATACAAATATATTCGTTTAGATTTGAAACCTTCTTTTATTGAAATAATTGACAAAACCTTATATCCCAATCCCAATTATGTGAATCAAAGAAGAAAATGAATGCGGAAGCAGTACACATTTATACTTAATGGTGAGTATTTAATATTGGATTAAAGATAAACTTATTAATATATGGATTGGGGTAGGTCGTAGCTCAGTTGGCATAGAGCGAGAGCGCAGGTCTCGGATTCGAATCCCAGCTGCTACTGTTATCTTTTTCTTTTCTGTGTCTTTTCGGTTTCGTGTTTCGATTTGCGAGTTGTTAATATTATCTTCTATGATTAAAAATTAAAGAAAAACCTTAAAAAATAATGGTCCCGCGTAATGTGCTATCAAGACCAGTTAGTGGTTGAGTTGGCATCGCGTCTGGGTCCCGCCCAGGCGTTGTGAGTTCAATTCCTCGGCAGGCTAAGTCCTCCATTACGATAAAAACAACTTTAGCTTAGTGGTAATAGGAGATTTTCAAATATTGTCAGGTTATTCGTAACCCGGAAATGTTTGTCTTTAAAAAAAAAAACATCATGAAGACCACCATTACTAAAAATTGCTTGAAATGGATTTAGCCATGTATGGTGAGTAACCAGGTACTTATCAACTTTCCTCCTGATCACCTTCCCATCAGTCTCACAACATACCCCAATTGGGGATGCCATAGTTCCACTGGCTCTGAACAGTTGAGACTTTTGCGCAGTCTTAAAATTTAAGAAAAAAGGAGCAGACAAAGGTAGGCTTACATTACCATTACAATCACACTTATGCAAGCGGGTTGTATTGGGAGTGTAGCACGACTAACAGGTGATCGGGAAAAAGAAACAGGTATTCTTGTTCATACTCATTTATTTCTCATACCAATTATGAATATCACACCTACTTTGTTTTTAAATAATAATATATTAACAATATGAAAATGTAATTAATAAAAATAAAAGCCTAAGATTAGGTTGAAGCCCAAGCAAACTTTGTATTTAGGCCCTAGTACACTGTTGTCCAAAGAGGTGAAGCTAGCAGTCCACAATTGAGTGCTGATACCAACCCTAATGTGTGGCAGTGAGGCTGGCAGAGGAAGGATGAAAGTAAACTGAATTCCGTAGAAATGAGATCTCTGAGGCGAATGTGTGGTAAAGCCATGTATGATCGTGTGAAAAATATTGAGATTCATAAAGAATGCAAGGCTGATGTAAGCGTAATGAGTAAGATTAAGAACGGAACCCTTAGATGGTTTGGGCATGCAGAGCGAGTGAATGGAGAAAGGAGTCTAAGAAGAATATATGACGCGAATGTGAATGTAAGAAGCCGAGGACGGCCGAGGAAGACACGGCACCATCAAGTGAATCAAATACTTAAGTTGGCCATATCAGAAGTCTGAATAATAGAAGAAAATGTATTAGAAGATGTTTGAATGTGAATGAATCAAAAATTTATGCCAAGATCAAGTTGTTTGGGGGGTTCGTCCTTTCTGCCTACCCCTGCGGAGAAACGTTGTGTCGGACGTGATCACCTCTCCCAGAATGTTATGGCGTGGCCATTTTTAGTCTTCACATTTGTTATGTATAAATTGATATTATGCCTAATTTGTAAGGGAGCCGAAATGAATAATAAATATTGTTTTGAGGTTCACAAACGATTCCGACTACCGATGCCTTTGTTAATGTAGTTGGGCGGTCTATTCACATGTCTGCGTAACATGTTCTCATTGACCGCTCAGAAAGTGAATGACTTGAATAAAGCGTCAGAGCAGTACGGCGGTAGGAAAGACAGGGGCTTGTCGGGCATCCACAGAGCGCGGTAGATCCGCGCGTCGTAGACTACCTCAAACAGCCTGCGAAAACTTTCCGTTAGTCAAGCTCATTAATCGATCCCTTCCTTCAGCATTTTGACATGTCACACGTCCACCATGGTCGGTGGTTGTAGGCGAACTAAAGTGGCGGAAGTGTTGAAGGAACTTTTACACTCAACTAAGTGGAACCAATTTTTACGCTTCGTGTCTAATCTAAATATAATACATCAATGGTTAAAACAAAGTATTTATTATTACCTCATTTTCACAACACATTGCCCTATCCTCCAAACAATTCCCCAACTTTTCTGTAAATTTTCAAAAGTGATGGCATAAATATTCAGTGTGCTTTGCCACCTTTTGATTAAGAAAAAAATAAAATACATTTTTTTAAATTTTTATTTAATATTATCATTTTTTTTTTTTACAGAGAGTATATAAATAAGACATGATTCATATAGTGTAACAAAAAATATAATATAGCTATTCCTCACCATAAAGAAACAAGGTTCTTGTGTTTGGTGAGTGATTATCGCTTAATTAATCAGATCATAACTTAAAATATTGTTGTACAATAGCAGGAAAATATGAATTTGTCGTGTAAATTTTGTAATTTATCACTAGTAATAGTATTAAAGAAAAGAAAAGAAATGAAAAGAAAGTAGAAGTATTAAAGTATTAAAAGCATAATTTTACTGCAGACATCATAGAGGCATTTCAAAGTAAGGCAACGGAAATCAAAGGGGATTTGGGTTATGAAATTACTCATTGGTGGGCCGAATTATCCAAGATATTTTCTATGATACGCCATATATGTAGTCAATGGTGTGCTGTTCAAAAAGGCTGAAAAGCTGTGTATAAAAATGCCTAATAAAAATTAATCATAAGTATGTCGGACGTCTTCACCTCTTTCGTGATGTTTGGTGCGGCGATAGTTATAAGAATGATTAATTAATTATATTGTCGGCACTTGTACGGGGCTGGGACCAAGAGGAAAATAAATATTTGAATTTCGTAACTGGTCTGGCCCCCCCTAGCCAAAGAAACGTTTTGTGCAAACATATTGTGCAGGTGGCGGGGAGTGTCCTGTCACTGCTAGAATGACAAAATAAAATGAAAGAGCGAGGCAGCGCGGTGCGAGGGAGACAGGTGTTGTCGGATAAAACTTTTGCGATGCTACCGGTACATGAATGTCCCAATAGCGTCGCAAAAATCCAAATAGAGCGCTCAGCAACTCTCAAACCGACAACACTTCTCTAACTCGACTGCCCAACCTCGCTCTGCTTCTACCGACTTGCCTTCTTCTTCATTCTGACCACCGCTGATCCTGAACCCCTCCTGGACTACCACCACCCACTGGACTCCGACCCTCGCATCAACCACGGACAAGGCCCGGAGAGCAAATTTGTGAAAAAGGATTTTTGTCAGTATCGTTCCTCCTTCACAAGGGAACAATAGGTTGCGTCCCTTTCCCCTCCAGCCCTCTTCGCAGATCGAGATCAACTGCCTCTACAGTTCGCCTGTGTGCCACAGATCTGGTACACAAAATAAAAAAATACAGAAAATTTTTAAAAAGTCACAAATTTCTAATCAAAGTGTCCATTTTCAATGAATTTAGTAAGGAACTTGAACTCTAATTTATTCAGTTGGCCATAACAGTCAGCGGAAGATGTTAATAAAATAGTAATTTTCAAATATTCAATGCCCAATTCATACTCGAATTTGAAAAACAACACACAGCCTACCTTTGGTCATACAGCAATGCATGCCACACTGCTAGTAGTAAATATATCTATGCATAGAGGTAAAGAATTATATTCTTTCTTCCATCCACGGTGGAAATCTTTAGTAAATTATAAACAAAATCTAAATTACTTACATTATAAATGAAGACAAAGTTCTGTAAGATTACTATATAGCAGGGGTGGCCACACTTTTTTTTCTAGGAGCAAGTAGTTGATAATAAAAATTGTGGCGATCGACTGATATCGCTTGAATTATGTATAGCATGAGATAACAATAAAAACCCAAATACAAATCGAATATGTATTTTGAAAACAGATATTTTATACAAATAAAAATAAAGATCGTTACAATAATATGATTATGTATTTAATTAGTAAAAAAAAGAAGAGAAGGGAACTAACGGATTTTAAGAGATGGAACGTCAAGTAGTTTTGACTGTGTGAACAAGAAATAGTACAATATATAGGTCCGTGAACGACCAAAAATATCTTTAAGATCGACGTACTGGCCATCCCTGCTACATAGTATAGTAATATTACAGAATATATATTTAATGTTTTTATTTTCACTTATAACTTTTATAATTTATTCTTCACTTACATAGAAACGTGATATAAATGATTATAATACAAAGCAAAAAATACCCACGCAAACGCAGTGCCTTTGTGGGATTTTCTCGTTGACATATTTTTTTAATTTTATTATATTTTCTTTTATTTTTATACACCGTTTTAAAATTAACTTTAATATGTATCAAACTCTTTCAATAAAAAAATAAAAATGTACCTACATTAGATCCAAAATACTAAGGTTAGGGCGTTTCAAAAGATTGGTTGAATTGAGAGGAAACAAATTCTTCAGTTTGTTTTCTTTAACATTTAAACGGTCCCTGTTAAACGCCGATTATAGGCCTGTTTCAACTTTTTTTTCTAATTGTGCATGACTGTTGTGCTTGACGGCTGATCACAATTTGATGAAAAGCCGAAACAGACCGAGAATCAGCATTATTCAAATGTAAAAAATTGAAGATGGTTTGAAGAGTTCGAAACAGCCCAATCTAAAACATTTATATTTCGTTCACCCATAGCCAGTGGCGGTTCGTGCAATGAGGCAGGAGAGGCTGAGCCTCCCCAAAAAAATAGAGGAGAAAAGGGAAAAAAAATATGCACATGCATACTTCCAAAATACAGTACAAGTCTACATATTACCAATTAATTAACCGTATAAGCCATAAAGTTCCTTCAAGTAAAATATTACCCACCTATTTATATTCTTGTATTTTACTTACTACTAGTGCCGCCTGACGAATGTATTTGGAACTACCAGATGACATGGCGGGATATTTAAATCGAGAATTACACACGAAGATTGGTAAGAAAAGTGGATGTGGCAGCAAAATGGTAATGTTTATCTCACTTTATAGGTTTTAAATAAAGCTAAGTACATAATGTAAGTTTTATTGTAGGGTAAAATTTTTCTATTTTACTAGAATTGGTTGTATTAATAAGTAACTCCTCATACCAGAGTGACGCGGCCAGCCACAAGTGGTTTCCACTCGCTCTTACACGATGCAGTACAATAATACACTAGGGAGTAGGGAGGCAGCAATAGGGTCTGCCTCAGAGAGTGGCTGATTTCATGCAGGCGGAGGAGGGAGAAGCCACCGGAATCGAAATAGTCGGCCATGTCACCGCAACGCGTGACCGTCGTCCAGGTGGCGGTGCGCCTCAACAAGGATTTTAAGTAGGAATAATTATTCGTACAAAGCTGGATTTTTGTAGATGCGTACGTTTCGATGTTACAAAATCCTTAAAATATCAGTGGTGCAATTTGAGATATTAAAGGTCAAAGATAGCCAGAATTGGTTTTTCGTGAATAACTCACCTCCTATGCGTCGTATGTCGATGCAGACTAAATGAAAGTTATAGAAAATATTGTTTTCTACAAGATTGGTTATTTGCATTAAGGGGAACGGCTGCGGAACCTGTTTCATACAAAACTGAATTTTGGATTGGAGGCCAAAATACCCATCCAAACGGAATGATCTATTTTTTTGATTAAAGGTTTAGTAAATATTTAGTACGGATGAGAAGTATTTAATTTATTTTTGTTTTAATTTTTTAAGTATGTGCCATGAAAAAAAAACAATTTTTATAATTTTAAAGCCAGCTTAGAAAATTATTTGCGGATTTATCGTACTTTTTAAAAAATACATCACATTTGCTATGTAAGTATAATTACATAAATAAAAATAAAACATTAAAAAAAAAAAGTTTTTTCGGGTCGATATTTTTAAGTCTGTATGGAAAATTTGTGTTCCACCGTAAATTGGTCATTTTTAATTTAATTTAAAGTCCGCCATAATGCTTATTTTAATATTTAAAAATAAAATTAATTTTATATTTCATTATATTTTGAAAGCAGATTGGTTAAAACTTTTTTTTAAATCACCGTTAGCCCCTAAATAATTGTTAAAGATGCCCCTATAATCGCGAAAAATCAATTCCTTTAATGGCCGATATATCACAAGGTAAAACAAAAATAAATAAAATACTTCTCATCCATACTACATATTTACTAAACCTTTAATAAAAAAATAGATCATTCAGTTTTGATGGGTATTTTGGCCTCCAATCCAAAATTCAGTTTTGTATGAAACAGGCACTGCAGCCGTTCCCCTTAAGTTAAACCCTTTTTGAGATATAGCGCGTAGAAGGCATAAGAATTCTAGACTATTATCTAGTATCATTACAGTTTAATGTAGGTAATAATTTTCGAGAGAATTGTAATAGAACGAGACAGAGTGCGAATCACATTATGTGCTAGGTTGTACTCAGTGGCAACGTATGATGGAAAAAATATTTTTGTTTTTGTTTGTGCCTCCCCACTTTTCAACCCCACAAATCGCCACTGCCCACAGCAATGCAGAAGTTAAACATTAAATAAAAACAAGAAAAATTATGCCGCATATTCTGAACTAATTAATTCCCACAATCAAATCATCAAATAAATATTGAAATTAAAAATTCCAAGAAAAAAAAATCATTAAAAGGTAAGCACATGCAAAATCTTTAAAATGAATAAAAAAGAGTTTTTTTTAAATATAGGAAATAGGAGGGTACTTACCTAACTTACTGCGTATTACGAAATAAATTACAATAAAGTAATATTTAAATTTCCACATTCACAGCTTGTAAGACAGATTAATGTAGGTACTTAAAACCATTCGGATAAAAAAGATGTATTTGCAATGTAGAATTCAAAACATTTGCATAATAATGTAATCATAGATATTTATCACCGAGGTGAGAGCACTGGATTGCTTATCAAGTGTTACTTCCAATAAGGAACTCCAGTCCATTTTTTTAATTAATGTTGACATCCTAACTTAATTTTCTGTTTTTTTAAAGTTCGTTTTCATGGTTAAAATAATTGTTAAAGTTTCAATTTTTTAAAGCCCACCAAAACGCACGAAATCTATGGTTTGTTGGGTGTGACGTCACATGAGCCGTCAGATTAGCGGTTCAATGGGCGGTAATCGATATTTTATGGATTCCATACAAAACTTTGAGAACTTTATACTCAAATTTAACTGCTTTTAATTAAAGAAAACATTGTAGAATATCAGCGTTTAGTTACTAATGTAGGTGAATTGTACCAAAGTGGAAAAATACATTCATATCCGCAACTAATTAACAATTTATCAGCGTTCAAAGAAAGTCCATAGCTCACTTTTTAAGAACTAGCTTAAAATCAGAATCGCTTGCGTTAATAGCCTCTTTCATTAAAACAGACGGATGCGCATTGCGCATCTGCGGACTTCAACAGTCCGTGACAGTAGTAGACAGATATTAACTTGAATGTGTTAGATAAATTGAATAGGTTTGAAATATTGGTGTAACTTCAATGGCTTGAAATAAAAATAAATATATTATGCATTATAAGAAATAATAGGTTATCATTAGAAATCCCCCGCTTCCAGAATAACTGAAGGAATAATCACCAAAGTGCCAATGATATTGTTGTTGGAAGGGGTATAGATTATTATTACATAGACAAATTTATTAAAATTGGTATGAATTTTCAAGCAAAAACTCTCAACTAGTCGCAATAAACAAACATAATGATTTTACGAGCGAAATCAAACTGTAAACAGCGAAATTATAAGCCAAAAGCATGATAAACAGCGGAAAAACATCTTATCTGGTTATAGTTGGGCTCAAAAACGGCATGTGTGACATCAGAAGCAGTGGTACCAACAGAACATGGTGTTTTGATGGTACAGTTTTTAATTCACTTTTATATAACGATTTATAAAATCTAAGTTTAATTATATACAATGAAAGTTATATATTCAGAATCGGCATTTGCTGATCAATACGAATATATATTTTTAAAGCCATTATATTTTTCACTGGAGTTCCTTATTATTATGATGTCACAAAATGCATAGATATCACAAACATAAGATGTGTATTGCAGTGAGATAGCACACAAAAATAATACTATTTCTTTACTTGAAAAGATTTCATCCCTCTGCAGCAAAAAGTCATCAAATGATAAAAACTCTATTCGGAAATATGTGCATTAAAATATTTTTTAAATATTTGAAATGATCATAATTACCTTTTAGATGAAGGGTTATAGAGTATTTTTAGCCACAGATTACACATTCAAAAGAAGGTTTGTTTGGGTAGAATATTTAAAAAATTGAAAACACAAGTAGGTACCTACTTAAGAACTTTATTATTTAGATATATTTTGAAAAAAATAAATGTTCGGAATGAAATAAAATTTTCAAATGAATGTTTCTTAGTTTAGAGATAGTAATAGTCGTCACAAGGCATTACTTTCGGTGTCAAATCAATTATGGCACCCAAATGACAAGCAAGAATTCACAACTAGTTTAGTAATAAAAACAAAAACTCATCATATACACTTGGTGAGTTTTTGCTGGTTCAAATGCGCAGTAATTGATTTTTAGAAAATCAAACAATAAGGACAACAATGACCATTCATCTGGTGAAGCACCATTTGAGGATCCACTGTTGCAGAGTTATGTAAATGGGAACTGTCTTTCAACAATATTGACCATTTTTATAAAAATCTGATAGTATCTTCCATTCTATCACAAAGTGCATCCATTTTGTCAAATTTTAGTTATCGTACCGCCGTTAAGAGTTCCGTTCTTACCGGTTCGTTTCTTTCTGTTAGATGCCAGAAAGTTTACCAGAAAGAGGGAGAGGTTATTAGTCTCAGTACTAAATGCCTTTAAAAACGTTGTTTAAAAAAATATATAACAAAAGTGAGCAAAGAAATCAAGAAATAGGATATTTAAAGAAACACCGCCCCGAGGAGATCAAAGATAATGCAAGGCTTGATGTAAGCATAATGAAAAAGGTTGAGAAAGGGATGCGTTGATGGTTTGGACACGTTCAGCAGCTGAACAAAGAAAAGAGATACATGACATGAAAGTCGATAGGAGTTAGGTTAGGTTAGGTTGTGCCAAAAAGACATAGGTGAATCAAATTCTTGATTCAGACCATGCCAGAAGTGTTGAAATTATAGATTGAAAGCAAATATCCCTGTCTACACACCGCACTCCAGCGTTCGAGAAATCATTTGTAACTGTAAAAATATTTTAGGTCTTTGAATTAATTTTTAAAAAAATTTAATGTAAATCAAATTAAATAATGTTAGTATTAAGTTCTGCAAGTATTTTTAGTTTTTATTATTGTGACAGCTGTAATAGTGGCATATACAAATTAAAATGTGACCACACCGATATATATGATGATAACATTAAAAAAATGGAGTTCTACGAATTAAAAATAAAAACAATAATACTTTGCATTAATCTTGAACTATTGCTTGATGGTTTCTCGCAATTGTTTAGGTTATGCGTTGCACGCCTCGCAAGACGCAGCTAATGAAGCAAAGTGTGCGTGCCAATACAAAGGAGTGTGGGGTTACAACACCTTTGTCTATCTTTGTGAAAAAAATAGTAGTATTTAGGCGGTTCCCATTTAAAGAAAATTGTTTTTCTACTTTAAGGTCATTCGAAACATGATTATAACGTTACGAAGTCACAGGTGACGTTAATTTAAATATTTTAGAAAAAAAAAAATTAAACGCGTAATCTTTTAAATATTGAGATAAATTATTTGTTGGCGGGTGTACATATGAAATATAATATATCATTTTTTAAATGCCCTTAAAACAATAAACCATTACACAAAACACTCACTGTCATCAAAGTTTGTTATTAAACAACATATTATATAATATGTAAGTATTGTTCGTTCTCGATATTGCGTTGTTGACAAAGAATATACATAATAATAATAATATCATACTGTTTGTTATGCTGACCGGGTCAAAGGGTACATTCTGAATGATATTCTCTCATTTTCTGGTATGTAGAATATTTATTAGCTAATGTGTCAGTAAAGCAATCGAACTCATTAAAAATTGTCACACCCTCCAAGAAAAATGATAATCCAGTTAAATAGAAAAAAAATAATCCAGTTAAATAGAAAAAAATTACAAAAAACATTCTGCCAAGATTGAAATTTATTGAAACTATTATTAAATACAATAATTTCAGATGCTGTCTTCCTGATTTTAAAAAAATATACATAATAAGAATAAAGAGTTACTGGATAAATATTAGGCACCCACCAAATTACACTTTCAAATGTTATTTAAATCTAAACAAGTACAAGTACAGACTAACATTCTTATTTGCAGCAGACATATTAGCATTTCCCACATGTACACTTCAGAGATTGCGCTCCTCGAACTTCGCTCCAAAGCGCCTGCCGATATGCCGCATTGGCCTACCGGACGAAACGTTACGATAATTTGGGTAAAAGTCACCACACTTCCGCGGGCGGGCCGATGCGTTGATCGACTGACCTCCATACAAAAGTGTATGTGTAAAGGGATTTCTTAAAGATCGGAGCGAATGGTGTCTTGATATGTCCTACGATTTAAAAGTTCCGCTACAGTTTTGAACATAGATATTATAAGATAGAGATTGCTATGGGCTATGGGAATTTCAATTTTAAAAGAATTATGTCATAACTACTACCCAGAAGATAAAAAAAAATTTAGATAGTTTACTTGCAATGTTTCATTAAAAAATTGACTGATACTGTTATGAGAAGATGCATGAGAACGTCTCACAGTCACCGACTGGTTGTTCTTTCGAAGATTTGAAATATAGTACCGGTATTTCTGCAACAGCAATAAGAATACCAAATCCAATTTACAAAGTAGGTGCTTAGAAGGGATTATTAATTTTTTTGCCAAAAAATCCCTGTTCGAATGAAAAATTTAAAAAAAGAAAAACTAATTCCTTTATAAAACTACACAAGCTCGTCATGTGCCTGATTTTTTAAGTTTCTTTTGGTTTAATGGTAGGTATACAATACTTTGTTTTTGATTTTCCATAAAGAAAACAAATGTTTGCATGTAAAGGCATAGCACGCCGATTGCTGACAAATTTGATGCATCGGTGATCTGGGCAGTCGGACTGCACGTCGCTTGCCCTTACACTTACGTTTCGGGGCACGTATTGGAAGGAAGTGTGATGTGATCTTCGATCCAAAGCGTATGTGTAATGTCCGCTATTATGTGAATACTGCATAAGAGTTCCAACTGTCTGAAGCCAGATCCATCTTCAACTGGGGAATGCTGTGAGGCAGAAGGGAGTAAGGAGAGGAAGGGATGAGAAAGAGGAAAGTTGGGAATTAGAAAAATAGTACCTCTTTGGCAGCCTGCACAGAAAACCTTAGTGATCTGTAATAACAACATATTGTCCATATCCAAGAGTATTACTTATTAATTGCATTGTTTAAAACAATCAGTGTTGGGAAAAACTAAAAACTGAAAGAAATATCTAATTTAGAAAGACTGTAGAAATTAACGTTTCCCTTATGGTGCTAAAATAAAAACGCGCATTCCAGGTGTAGGGTAGTCAGTACACAATCAAAAATTAGCGATTTTAAATCGGAAAAATAAGAACATTCATAGCTAATCCCTTTAATTAATTATAATTGAAGTAAAAAATTATGATAATTGAGATTAATTTGCTCAAAACATTAAAAAAACCATCTGGCAACTCACGGAGCGGGCATAGGTCTATTCTGGTTGCAAGTCTGAGAGCTACTGCCGACTGAGAACATTGAGCTCCTCGCGCTTCCACAGTGAAATATGGAAGAGTGAGATGCGAATATAGTGTTGCGCTTCCCGCTCACTCTTCACGTATCGTCGAGACCCAAGGTCGAGGCACTCACAGTGCTGCGTTTATATGCGAATTTGTTTCCAATGTTCACAAAATACCTCTGATGTACCCGATAAATTCTGATTATTATTAATATTATTTTTTAAATCAATGCGTAAATATGCTGTGGAGGAATACCTAAAATCTCAACGTTGTATTTATTATACTTATAGAGATATCGATGGTTATTAGAAGCAACGTGTAGAAGATACCCATCATAGGGAAGGGAGGGTTAAATACGTATTTATGGTATAATTCAGAACTGAAAAGGGAATGAACGATGTGTGTAACAATTTTAATTAAAAGTTGCCATGCCAAAAAACAGTAATCCCAGGTAAACTCTATGCTACGAGTTCTTAAATATATCGGGTCTTATTGATAAGATAGCGCTATATTTGGGCTAATACAATAATACATCTATAATCTTATGGACATAATAAATTACAGTTCTGAAAGTTTTTACTGTAAGTTACATACAATTAAATTAATCAATACAGAGGTGCCATTGATACCAGAGCTTAGGTAATGCAAAACAAACTTAAGAAAATTGTTAATTTAATAATTGTAATTTAAAATATAGTATGGTTATCTGTTATTTACAAAATTGATGCAAATGTATAAAAAATACCAGAAATTAATTTTGCTACAGACAAGGTTGCTCTTAAAATACACACATTACAGTATCTAAAAACACTTTTTTTGATTACCTACGTGACAGTGGCGTGTAGCCCACGAAGGCTGAAAAGCTGTGCCTACCTTTCTTTTTCTAGAAATTTTAGAAATTTCTTATTTCATGATCGCTCTATCCACAGAGCAAATAATATATACAAGTGGGGGGGGGGAAGAAACCAAAATAAAGGGGTGAGATAGGCGTGCCACCAATTTAAGTAAAAATGTTCGCCTTGTTTTCAAAAACCAAGTATTTAGTATAAATAAACATAGATATCTATGTATATATATATATATATATTGGTGAAAACAAAGTGTATTATTAATTCATTTATTAATAATGACACCACAAAGTGAATACCAATCGTTTGAAGAAATTATGATTTGTAATTACTTACCGCATTCAATATCTTGCGAAATAAATGTGGGCTGCAGTGAACTAGGCTGGTGCCAAAATGGGTGTCACGTTGCCTTTGCTTCCAGGAGTCGATATGGTACATTAGGGCAAGTCTATTAATTTTGAAGTCAGTGGTTCTACCGTGAGAAATTGTTTCTGCTTGGCAATTTGCCTTGAGGGCCTTATCCTTCATCCATTGAATAATGATAAACAAGGCATGAAAAACTACAGCCTACCCTTGGACACGGCACGCCACTGCTACATAGGGGTACGATAAACATTGAATTCTTCACTGATAAATATTTTTTATATATTAAATCTAATTATTATTTCCTGTAAAACATTGGTTATAAAATTTGTATACAATTTCTTAGAAACCAGTCATAGCCAGATTGATACCAAAAACATTATTATCCGCACATTCTAATATATCTCTTAAAATAATTAAGCAAAGTTGCTGTGAACTGCGTCAACTAAAGATACAGCCTGCCTTTTCTTCTTGCGCTCACACTTGGGGCATGGTTTCTGTGCGCTGAGGCATTTAGAGTGGAAAACACTGGAACACACGTCACACCGATAAGTCGTATCGATATTAAACGGGTACAGAACCTTAGTATTGTTACAAACTTCGCAAATGAAACCTTTCTGACTGCATAGCCAGCAATCGGCGACGTGTCCAAGAGCAAATGTAACCACCTTTTGGATCTGGTTGGCCAAAGAACCATTAGGGATCTGCGCCAAATCGGAAACTGAATAAAGATGTACGTTTTCATAAAGATACTCCCTTGGCCATACGCGTTTTTGCAACTCTTCGATCACGGGCTCCCGGCACGTAAACAGGTACGCTCGCAAGAAGTTCAGTTGTATTCTCAGCATTTGGAGTGTTGCCATTTCTTCGACTCCTCTGTAGATAAGAGGATTTACCTTCTTCATATTTATCATGGGCTGATGTTGGAATTCTAGCAAGAACAACGCAGCTCTTTTGGAAACGGGATACCGATGAAAGTCCCAATTGTGGATTACCTTGGCGGGAATCATGAAGACATCCGGATCCATGCAATTCTGACAATAGTATAATCCAGAATACGCACATAATCTAGCTTTTGATATTGTGGTGCCCAGCATGTCATGGCAGTGGATGCATTGGTATTCCTGACTGTCTAAACCGAGTTCAAGAGCCAAGGATCCTAATTGTGCTACCATTTTTTTAAGTTCTGGCACGTCGAAATCTGCAGAAGGAGACTTTGATATGACTTCAAACCCGAGACCTTCGAGTAAAGGATCGTCTGATGAAGATTGAGCCAATTGTAAGATTTCCGGAGAAACATTTTCCATATCGTCGCTGGTCAATTTCAGTTCCTTGTGTAACCCTCGCATGACTTCGCGCAAGTTTGGTGTCTTTATGTATCCGTCGTCAACCAGAGACGACACGCTTTTAGAACCGGGTGACTTCATCAGGCTATCATCAGACGAATGGGATTCGGTGAGGATTTTATTATCTTCATTGACATCAGTCGACCAGGCAGTTTTACCACTCAGTGAATTCCCAATGTTACTTAAATCGGCTAGTGTACGGTCACCAAAATCATTTGCTGAGTCGCTGAAGTCATCGCTGTCATCCAAGTCGTTAGTTGTCTCACTGGGTACTGTCTTATCGTCGGGTACTGTCAATTCTGCAGGATTTTCAATTGGTTGCTGATTCTGGGCGGAAGTCCCAGCATCAATAGTCGAAGTTGCTTGGCCTAGTCTTGAATGATCATCTACGATGATGTCATCAGACGTGTTGCGAATGATGTAGTTAAAGGCTTCTTCTTGGTCCATGGCCAGCATCTGTCCGAGTCCTAAGATGGTATTTTCTCTGTTAGGAATGAGCGGCACTCGCTTTGGCTCCGGCTCTGACTTCATGGTGCTGGCGACATCCACTCCGGCTGTTATGGGACAAGATCTCATCGTAGGCATCCATATTCCCCCTAGCATCAGCACATCTTCGGGCCAAACATTCAGTAAACTGGAGTTTATCGGCAACTCAAATTGCGTGCACGCCTCAATGCCTTCCAGAAATCTCTGGGCGACATCTAAAAGCTCTGAATCTCGGACAAAAGCAGATTGATTGTAAAATGGTTTTGTTGAATTCTTATTCCGTAATATTGTTGATATGTAAGAAGATAACAGACAGTCATTGAGAGCCATGCGAAGCCAGGCACGGCATTGCCCAATCTCCGTAGTTATCTGTTGTAAAGAAGCGATGTGTTTGATACTGTCGCTATGGGACAACACGAGTATCAAGGGCCAGAAACTAGGTTCGGGTTTATCATCTATGTCTCCAGTAAGAGCGCTTTTAGCTTTCTTAAAAAAAGAATCCTTTAATCCGTGTAAGAATATGGCTTCTAGGGCACAGCACAGCGCGTGCGAGAGATCGTTGCTCCCGATGACTTGGTGATGGCATTCCTCGATTTGATGATTAAACTGAATTGCTTTTACGCATTCGGATAAATTATTAGTAAGTGATTCTTTGATTATAGTTTCACGCGCACGGCTCACGCTCGAAGACTTTCCTCTAAAAAATGACGCCATATTAAAAATTTGAAACTAATTTATAACATTATTAGAAGCACAGTAAAATACTACGACATTTACTAGTCAATCACAATTCCGTATTTGTTTATTTTGACATTTGGCTCCATAGATTGTGGATTGAACTCATAGATATACGATTCACATATCACATTGAACTGATTGGAGAGACATTAATACTGGCAATATTTATGAAAATATTGTTTTTTATGGTTTGGCCACACATTTGATCAAAATCCGTATCTATTACCATAGATTAAGTCAAAAAATTAAAACAGTGCTGTCATTAGGGATTCCTCCCCAGATCTAGGGAGAAACGGAGAATTTCAAAAGAGTCAGGGAGTTTTTGGTAAATATGCAGATAAGCATTTCATGGTAATTATTTCCCGTTGAGACTTGGTAAAAAATGACATAATTTTTAAAAAAGAAAAATATTTTCAGTTGAATAAAAATAAATAAAAAATGCGGAAATAAGTTCTATTTTCTTAGTATGGGAAAAAACCCAAAATAAGAACCTAACAATCTTTTGGAAAATGTCATTTCATACTAACTTTAAAAATGGCGTCAATTTTTCTTCAATATTTACCCTTTTTATATAAAGTAAAAAAAATAAAGTGCATTATTTTGAATTTCCGCAAATACAAATATTTTAAATTTATTTTTATGAATGAAGTGTTCTTTTAAAAAAAAAAGTTTTTTTACCGAGTCCCGGCGTGAAATAATTACTCATTTCATTTATTTTTAATTTAAAAAACCCAAACTAAGAACCTATTATATATAATACATATATTATTTACCCATAAAATAGGATTTCAGGTTCTTAAGTTGGGTTTTTATGTTATATTAATTACATGTAAAATAGGTTTTCAGGTTCTTAGTTTTTTTTTTAATTAATAATAAACTAATCTGAAAGCTATACAAAAACTCGAAACATTAATTTAATTAAAATGCGTTATTGTGCTTCGCCGGTGACTGAAATAAATAGATGTTCCCGAGTATGATTAAACTGATAAAAAATGTTTTTCTTTAATTTTGTGCGTTTTTTCTTTAAGAATGAAGTGCTTATACAGGGTGTATCGGAACGTACCCGACAAACTTTAACCAGCGATTCCTGAGCATATTTGGAGTAAAAAATGTTATGGCCACTTTTCTGTCCGGTAACATTTTTTTCTATTCAAAATAAAAATAAATAAAATCTCCACACTCCCTCACTGTCCACAGTACAGGGGTGAAATAAACGGCAACGCCGCACTACTGCTATCTCTTTCACGCATATCTATCTCAAGTCCTGTGTCGTTCCCGCTACCCGTCTAATGTCAGTGTTCAGTGTTGTTTTGGAAGTTCGCTTGTCACCACCTTTACCTACTTTCGTTGTTGTTTTGTTATCTTAGTTTTGAAGTTTTTTGCTGTTGAAATATGTTCACTCAAATATTCCACGACCAAGCAGATATTGTGTTTGTTTATGGACTTTGCAATGGGAATTCACGAGCAGCCGTGAGAGAGTATCGGATGAGGTTTCCTGAAAGACGCGTCCCACACCACGCTACCTTTGTCCAGGTTTGTACCCTATCATTTGTTTATTGAAACTATTTATATTCATTGATAATGCCAAAAAGCTGTTTTGAAATTTAATCATTGGGGACATTAAAAACATAACAAGGGGCTACCAACTTTAAAAATGTAAATCGAACTTTAGGTGATTTGTAATCAATAGTCACTAAACGGCGTTCTAAAAAGTTTATTAATTTTAATCTCTAATAAATGCATCATTCACTGCAATTGAATTCACTCCCTTTCTCACCATGTGATTATTTAAATGACTTACAATTCAATTTCATCCCTGTGAATCCAAGATATCAACCATACCTAGTTAAGAAAAATACGAATTAAAACACTGTGCACATTTAACTATAAAAAAATGAAATAAATGAAGATAAAACCCAAGTTTTCTAATATGTGCATAAAATAAGTGTTATTTAAAAATAAAATGAGTGCAAAAGCCCGCGTCCATTTATTTGACATTTACTACTGAGCTGAATAATAAAAGTTGTTTTGTTTCAGATGTATCAACAACTACGTGACAATGGCATCGGACGGATTGAAGGCGCCGGCGGAGGACACAATATTGTTCCTGTGGCAGTTGAGCAGAGAATCCTCAACTTGATCACCGAAGATCCTACGCTGTCCGTGCGTCGGATCGCTCTGATGATAGGACACAGGGAACACATGGCGGTATGGAGAGTTCTGAAGAAGCACGGGCTCAAACCTTTCCACTACAGGCGCTGCCAAGGCCTCCTGGAGAATGATAACTTTTCCAGAGTCGAATACTGCAGAAGAATGCTGCATAATGTCATGAGGGATGCAGACTTCATGAAAAACATATTGTTTACCGATGAAGCACAGTTCACTAAAACAGGAGTGCTAAATGTGCACAACTTGCACCATTGGGCTGAACAAAACCCCAAGCTTGTTTGGGAGTCGTCGAGCCAGGACAGATTTTCCATCAACATGTGGGCAGGAATACTAGGACATCAAATACTCGGTCCAATCGAGTTGCCCCCCAGACTAAATGGACCGATGTATTTGGAGTTCCTACAAGAGCAACCTGGCGAGATTCTGGAAGATGTGAACCTCGAATCACTACGGAGAATGTGGTTCCAGCATGATGGAGCCCCACCACACTACTCTATTGCCTTGCGGAACTACTTGCACGTCGAGTTTCCTGTTCATTGGATAGGCCGTGGAAGTCCGACCATTGCCTGGCCACCGAGATCACCCGACCTGACCCCCCTGGATTACTACTTGTGGGGGGCTCTCAAGGAAAAAGTGTATGCTAAGCCAATCGCCTCAAGAGAGCAACTGCTCGAACGAGTGATGGGGGCCGCTGCAGAAATGAAAGTAAATCCTGCAAACTTAAATATTCAAAATATAACAAGACTGCACGCTTGCATTGAAAATAATGGCAGTCATTTTGAACAAATGCTCCAATAAAAAATATTACATAACCTACATGTCCGCATTTTCATTTATTATTTATTTGGTAAAATTCTCACAATGTCATTCATATCAATACATATCAATGCACTTTGTGCGTGAAAGGCATTTCTACCCTTTACGCCGGTCTACTGAAATGGCGGGAAAGGCCATTATCCTATAATTTTATATGAATAGTATACAACAATCTTTTTGTAAGGGTCCAATGGTATGTGTAAAAAAACAGCTGTTATTAGCAAGTGTGTCGAAAAGCGTCTTCGCTCTTTCCTGCACACTAAATAATAAAAGTTAAAAATGAGACGAATGCTGCCGCTGAACGAGCTTGAAAGCGCGCCAATACGTAAGAACATTATTCAACGAACTCGAATAACATGTTGCCAGATGGGTTTTTTAATCGCTTTAATTCGACTTAAAAAAATAATTAATTCCATTACACGTAAAAATTATAAAAATATTTCCAAGTATTATTGAATACAATATTACAGTACAGTACTTTGAACCTTCACAATAAATTTATTTGATTTATTGATTTTAAGTTTAGTTTGTAGAATTCCATTTCAATTTTAAGAAATTTATTATTTTTAAGAGTATTATTATTACCATAAATCTATAAAAAACAGTTTATTTATAAACAACTTCTGCTAGTTGTAATTATTATTACGCGTGACAGCTGTTTCGCCTTCTGATGGCATTATCAAACAGTGTCAAATATTTCTTTATATTAAATAATGACTTTGTAATCACCATAAGGTTATTATTTAATTTAAATTATAATGTCAAATTGCAAAGTAAATGTTTCATTGAACAAAATAAAAGTTTCTATTTTTATTATTCTATGGCTTTATTGATTTCCTAATAAATTGTCGTAAATTATTATTTGCTAATCTTTATTAGCTTCCCCAATTATTGCATTGTTTAAAATTTCACTTAATGTCATTGGTATTTCCAACTGATGACTCAGGGGATTATTTCCCTGAATAATTAAGTATTGTGGTGTCTAATTATCAGGAATTTCATTACGTTACT
The DNA here is from genome assembly GCA_022606495.2 of Halesus radiatus. Classification (NCBI taxonomy): domain Eukaryota; kingdom Metazoa; phylum Arthropoda; class Insecta; order Trichoptera; family Limnephilidae; genus Halesus; species Halesus radiatus. The sequence continues at coordinate 213,206 of JAHDVE020008773.1, read as the reverse complement.
AATGTGGTGGGTTTTAATTAAGTCAATATTTCTACGAATATTGTGACCATCCATCCGTAATGTGTTATCGTAGTCACGTCGGTAAAACCAATTTGTAAAATTGTTATACTTATTCTGAGCACCTGCTTTCAATTGAAATTTATTCGCACATTCAACGGAGTGGAGTTTATGAGTAAACGCATTAATTTAAAAGAGGAACATACATTTGATTATTATTTTTAATATCGATATTTGTATCTCACAATAACAGCTACCAAAATCCGATATACGAGTACCTACACAATTATTATGTTGAATTGGGGTAAGTTGTATGGCTAAGGGAAGGAGTGGAAGGTGAGGAAGTACCTGGCTATTCAGATCTGGTGTCCAAATACGGCTAGTCATTTCAAGCAACGTTTCAATTCTGAATTATGATCTTTCACCAGGGCGAGAGTATCTTCCAATGAACGATGAAAGGAATTATAATATAATTATAAGTCGGGAATGGATTACATAGCAAAACCGTGTGAATCAAATAGGTACCTTCGTGAGTCGGGCGATGTCAAAATGCAGCATAAAAAAGGATGTGTACGAGCCTGCTGCGAAACGGCGTATGGTTAAGAATTAAAAAAAAATTATAGTGGTAATTTTTTGTCGAGTTTTAAAAAAAATTACGAAGTTTTAAATAAAATAAAATTTAATAATTATTATGTAAATACCTTAGCAATCTGGCAGCATTAATTCACCCATGCATTCTTGACGTGTTCGCCTTTGTGTGTGTGAGTGCCGATTCCGTCAGAAACGCGTGTTGAGTTGCGACGTTGCTTTCACACTTTGATAAAGGATAAAACAGTGGTGACATACGGTGAAAATATGAATAATAATTTTTTTATTAAAAAAAATGTTACCGGACAGAAAAGTGGCCGTAACATTTTTTACTCCAAAATATATTATATACAAATAATTAAAATTTGTAATGTTTTTGGTATCGGCTAAGATTCCGTCAATTGAACCACATAAACACTGTCAATCGATGTCAATTGTCAATGTGTTAATTTCAATGACAATGAACACTGACGAAACGTCAATCGACTTGTCAATATTATTGCCCTAGTTGCTTTGTGGACGTCTGCAAAAACAGTGCTTATGGTATGCGAATACAACAGTAATCTTTTGATTTTATTTTCCATAATTCTAGACAATCGCAATATAATGCAATTAAAATGAAGTAAAACAGACCTCAATCCGTGATGAAACTGAGTTCGGAAGAGCTCGATAGATGGAGCATTGAACTAACAATTATCAATAGCACAGCGAAACAATCGTTCCGCTCCGTCAATGGCGCTTATCTATGCGGTTAATCAAAATACCCATCATTCTCAGGTCAATGGAGAAATCGCAATTGTCAATCGCTTCAATTGTCTCTTTAAACGATCAATGACGTCAATTCATGGAACCATTGACAATTGATATTGGTGGTTTGACCTCTTTTACAACCGTGTATAAATATTCCGAAATCATTATGCTTCGGTAGGTTCCAGAGAGTTTCAGCAGTTCTTGGGATTTTCTATTTTTGAGCTGACAACGCCGCAAAACTAACAACTTTTCGCAGTGGTATATCTATGGTGTAATGTCATTGACTGAATTGGACTCAAGTGCACCGGCTTTTGTTATTTATTTTTATTCTAGTCAATAACAATACCAAAATTTTTATCTTAAACACCGGGAGTAATCTTCGCATAAGGTTTGTAACATTTTTTATGAGCTATCGCAAATTCATACATTTTTAGTAGAGATGTGTCAAAATAATAATACTCTTATATGGCATCAATTATTACATTCTTTCCGAACTAATTATTAATTGAGCATTTTGTCTACACAGTAATGGTAAACATAAGTTCCATAATCACTAACCAATTTGTTGAAATTCTACAAGCAGTGTTGTGACTAAATGATGTTTATTTACTAGTTGTTTTTTAGGTTAGTATTCCATGGTTGACTTTCACTTACTAAAGAGAACACCGTTTTCAATGATGAAATAAAAAAAACCTCAGCCATCGATCCCAATTACGAATTTTGGTAGAATCTGGCTATTTCTATCTCCGACCACTAGAGATAATGAAAGACATTTCAAGCAATGTTTGATTTCTGAAAGATGGTCATTTACTAGGGCGATACCGAAAGTAATATGTACAGAATTAATGAAAAACACTTTTTATTACTTTAATTACAATGAGGAACAACTATTTCAGTAACTGGAGAAGCAAAATTACGCATTTTAATTAATTTAAAGCTTGGTAAAGTTTTAAGTTTTTGTATCGCTTTTAGGTTAGGTTTTTTTTTATTTACGAAAAAAAACACAAACTAAGGACCTAAAAACCTATTTTGTGTCTAATTAATATATGGTATTATATATAAAATAGGTTTTGGGTTCTTACTTTGGTTTTTTTAATACTATAAAAAAAAACTAACAAAAATATGTGCATATTTACCCAAATTATTAAACATTTTCTAAATACGCATTTCAAATAAAGCAGTTACCAGTTCAAGTACTGACGAGTAATTACTCGCCATCTAATACTACCGTAGTGTGCCGAGGGTAAATTTGCGTGCGGCCCGCATTAGTCTATTTTCGTAATAACATGTTTTATTGCAAAATGATGTTTTTGTAAATCGTATTGTCTTACCAGATAATGTGTTTATATATTTATAAATAAAATGTATATATCTATAATAAGTAGTTTCACCAGAATAGTTACTTATTCAGAGAAATAATTTTTTGACATTGCCGATCGTATACCCCGGCGCTCAATGGATACAAATTTTGGTTTTCCGATGGGCAATTCCGGCGTACTATAAGTTAAACGATTTCCCATCAAAGTAAATGATTAATTGCAATAATACAAAAATAGTACCGTTAGAATTATTTTCTATTGTGCTAGTTAAAATTTCAAAATTATTATACTTTTAAACTTAACCTGTGTATTTTCTTATAGATCTGCCCGCAGTCATTGAATTTGTCCCGGTAATCTGATAAAAATATATCAAGGATGTCTGATACCGAAGGCGAAGCAACTTTAACTGCAATCGTGCTAACAGAAGACCAGAAGGCCTTCTTAAAAGAATGTGAGGCAAAATATGTTAATCGTTTCACCAAAGATGACGAGGAGTTCATGGAGCTTTATAATAAAGAGTTTTCCACCCCTCCGATAATGCCGTACTGGAGGGCTAACCAGGGTGGCAGGAGAGACAGGAGGGGGGGAGACAGAAGAGACAACCGAGGGGGAGATAGAAGAGACGATAGGGGGGGAGACAGGAGAAACGACAGATCCTACAGTAGAGATAACAGGGACTATCGCCAGAGCGGGGACAACTACCGCGACAGGGCCTACAAGCAATCGCACGATGATCGGAATGGAGAACGATCTTCATACGGAGGGGGCGGCGGCGGTGGCGCTAATAACTATCGCCAGGATAACAGTTATTACAGAGATAATAGGCACTAATAACTATCGCCAGGATAACAGTTATTACAGAGATAATAGGCACTAATGTTATCATCGTTAAGCTGTGATTATTATGTAATTTTTATGTTAAAATCCTTAAATAATAGTATATCATATAATTTTTTGGAGACCAGATCAGATAATTTATCTAACTCATTAATTGTGGGGCTGTAATGCAAAACTGTCTATTTCCAAAATGGGCGAAATTGAGTTATATATGCGGTCAGGGTAATTCGATGCTAAGGAATCGACAGACATTATTTTTACCATAAAATGAGTCATCTTCATTTTTCATCTTAAAAAATGCCGTTTTTTGTAAAACGTACTACAAAACTTCCAGCAAAAAAATATGTACCCTTTTCTGCAGACTATTTCCATGACTATTTTTCATGTTATGGCAATGTGTATTATTTTAATAGAAATTTGAGGGAAATAATATTTTTTTTCTGCAAAACACACTATTTTGCCTAAAGCTGCAAATTTGAAAACAGTGAACGAAAGGATTTTTTTTTGCTGTTTTCCTGGTGGAAATTGAATCAGGAAGCCGACCTAATAAAGCCTTCTCTGTACTTGCATTTTTTTTTTAATATTTTGAAGGACAGATTCAAGGATATAAAGGAAATAGTCATGTTTGCAAAATAAAATAATGAAAATTATGAATTTAAAATGTAATTTATCCAATGCCGGTAATATCAAGGTAATCACAGCAATGATTCCAAATATTTTTTCCAATTATTTAAAATAAAAATGTTTTTAGTATTACGCTTCCGAGAGTCTGTACCGTTTTTTGGTTTTACTGAAAAGTTCGATTTTTGGAAATAGGCAGTTTTGCATTACACGCTAATTACAGTAACTTACAGCCCCACAATTTTCAAAATCTACTACATATTTACCTTGTAGTAAAATAATGCGTCTTTTGAATGACAATACGTTAATCGTAATTTTATATATGTACTTAATCATATTTTTATATTGAATGAAAAATTTTACTTTAGCGTGTCCATTTGACAAGTGTAAATGCGTTTTTTTTTCAAAATTGTTCCGAGACTTCATAATATATTTGACAGAATTTTTGAAACTTGTATAATAATATTATTTTTTAATATGTATTTGATTTCTATGTGTTGATTAAAATAAATGACCACATTAAAATAATGTCTTTCTTTCGCACTCTGTTTAAAACCTAAAACAAATTAATTATTTTTATTTTTTAAAGAAACTTACAATACCCGGTTATGAATAACGAGACAATATTTGACATTCTACTACTTTCACCATTGTATTATATACCAGAAAAATTTGTTTGTGCAATGATGAAGGATTGAACCGACGATATCTGGTGGGAATCTGATGTATTTGTCCACTTAGCTACTAACTGGTCAACTACTGCGTGGTGGAATTTTTCCCGCTCATTTTCCACGTCTTTTGTGACATGTGGTAGATCTAAGAAGAGGCGAATGTGAAGTAAGAATCATCAGAAAATGCTCTGGTGGACGAAGAGTGTAAAAAGAGCATTGTGTGTACATTACTAACACAAGAAAATTGTAAAAATTACTCGGAAAATAAAATGTTCACCAATAAAGTGGTGTTGGATGAAGGATTACCTGCTGAGGGAGGTATATGATATTCTCAGTAGGTGGAAATAATGCTATGAGAAGTATGCACCTCAAATAAGGACCATGGAAGGCTGCGCATGGTGCTGCTGTAGTCCACGCCTCCCCCGGCCAGCGCCCCCAAACAGGCCACCACCAAGGAGAACATAGTTAAATTACCTAGAAGCTAACATCTCAATGGGAGAAGTAATGGCAATTATATGCCTCATTTTTTAATTATTTTCAAAAACTTATAAAACAATAAAAGATGACATCTCTGAAAATCGATCAAAAACTAAAGAATTGGTTTGAAACTTAGACAAAAGCAGATTAGTTTGAGGCATAGACAAAATTTAATTCTTTGCCAGAACATGCACGGGTCATTTTGGTGATTTCACAAACCACAGAATTTTACTCAAATATCTCTACACTATTTTGTCTATGGAATTTTACGTCAACAGTGACATTCAGGAAAGGTCATATTTTGCCGGTCGCGATTTTTAGATTATATTACCGTTATTACCTAATCTCGCTCGAGGTTGCGTGTCGTGTGGAGTACTCCGTCTGTTTGATTTTATATTTATTCGTAAACCTTGTGAATTAAAATGTCATCGGCTTTTGCTGTAGTCGAACAGGCCCCGCCGATTGAAGTATTTGCTCTGGGCAAGGCTTTCGTCGATGATCCGTTCCCACAAAAAGTTAATTTAGGAGCAGGAGGTAAATATAAATATCCCAACACTATAATATTTAAATAGTAAATAAAAAATGCCTCATTAAATCATGTATGGTTGTTGGTAAACAAAGATCGGCCAATGATTATTATCAGACGTTGAACTTCTTTTTTAAACTCTAAAAATACTTTCTAATACTGTTTTTTGCTGTTATGTAAAAGAGAATGTTTCTACTTTTTTTCACGAGAGTAAAAAAAGATACGGAAGTAGTAGGTGATTGAATTTTGCAGTCGTATTGTTAAAAAGTTACAGTTCTGATGGTATTTAAAATAAAATTCCATTAATTTTTCCAGAATAAATGGTTTAGGAAAATAGTATTGACTGATGAGATTATTGGCACACAGTATTTAGTCCATGTTATTATCCCTACCCAATGAATTTATATCTATTATCATTTTATCAGCATTGGGTTTTTGGGAAAACCCCCCATTAAAAATATTTTACTCGTGATCGCTGCTAAAACATTATGTGATAACATAGAGAATGTTAACATTCACCAGATTAAATAAAAATTGTAAATATTTCTAAAACACCCGAAAATACAATTCGAACGAGCCAACCCCAAAAAAAAATTTAAGAGATGCTTACAAAATATAAATAATGTTTTTTTTTTCTTCTATTATCTATCTAAATATTTGGTATTACTTCGATACTCCACCTCAGTAGAATAACACATAATTTAAAAGAAAGAAATATACTGTTAGATTCATAAAAATAAATAAAAAATAATTGCACATGCGGAGGTCCAAAAAATTCACTTCATTTTTTACTTTACGTAAATCAAAATACGTAAATATGTAAGGGGATCGACGCCATCTTTAATGTTGTTAGTATGATATGACATTTGTCGGAAGCGTCAACTGTAAAATCATTTTATTATTTAACCCAACCTAAGAACCTATGCCACTTGTAGATTTGTGGTTTGGGTTTCCGATGACGGCCGGGGCGAATCTAACAATTTTACAAGAATTAAAAAATAAATAAATGAAGTCCATTTTTTTGGACCTCCGCATGTGCAATTATTTTTTATTTATTTTTATGAACCTAACAGTATATATATTTTTTAAAATTATGTATTTTTCTACTGAGGCGGAGTATCGAAGAATTACCAAATATTTGTAGAAGTTAAGAGAGATTTGCTAAAAAAACTTAGTTTTTCGGCTCTCCTGAACATTTCGTGTTTTGGACTTGCATATGAATGCTTTCCGGGTATAGAAATACTTTAACTTTTTGTGTTTTACTTGAAATATGTTAAAACATGTTGAAATATGTTAAAACTGACATAATCCTAAAATACTCATTATAGTGTCTTAAAAATTACACAAAAATAAAATTTGTTTAATTTAAAAAAGGGAAAATGCAAATGTAATTAAAAAAACTAAAAAAATATCATCAAACACGCATGCACACAGTGATAATATGTTAAATATTGCATTAAAAAATTATTATTAAATAAAAACTAACTATAAAAAAAGCAATTTGATATCGTAGAAATGACCACATTAAAAAAAATGGCTTTGTGTTAATATTCTTATGCATTTATAATATATTATTCAATATGTGAATAATAATGTTCTTAAACATAGCTTTTATGTCAAAAAGGACTATTTGACCTTTAAACGCCGAGCGCCCGCAATCTAATACTTCCGTAGCGTGCAAAACGATGTATTTGTAAATTATACTATCATACTAGATAATGTATTTATAAAAATTGTAATTATCTATCACAAGTGGTTTCCCTAGAATAGCTACTTATATTCAGAGAAATGATTTTTTTACATTGCTGATCGGATACGCCGGCATTCAATGGATGCAAATTATGCATTTTTCTGAATAGATTTATATAACCCCCTGTATCGTTACTGTTATTGTCTTGAGAAAACTTTATCAAGTAATTTATAGCACACTTATTAAAGATAAGAGGCTCTAAACATAATCTTTTATAACTATTCAAACTATTATAAAAGTATCCTGGTATGAAAACAAAAGAGTCTTGAACATAAAAAAATAAATTTATGTGAATACCGCACAAGAGTCCAAACTGTCCGGAGCCAGTGGGACTACGGCACCCCCATTGGCGTATATTGTGAAGCTGAAGGGGGCGGCGAAGGGAAGGATATGGGAGAGAGGAAGTATTCATTGTTATTGTGTTTAATTAGTAGAACTATGTTTAATTTTTTAAAATACAATTCGAAGTACATAAATCAAATTAAATAATATTATTATTAAGTTCTTTCTGCATTTCAAGTATTTTAGTTTTTAATTATTGTTACAGCTGTTTCGGCATTTAAAGCCATTTTCAAACTGTGGTAAGGCCACATTGAGACTACTTATTTGATTTTATTTACTCCCATCCAATTTTAATTAGGACGGTGTTTAAAATGATATATTACAGGTAAAACCGATTTACTTTGACAATAATTGTGATAATTAAAAATTCTCTATTCTGTGAGGTATTTACAGTTGAAAGCTATTTTCCCCACGTAAAATGTTTTCTTAATTGTTTTATAATGGGGTGAATGTTATTTAAGTAAATGACTTTATTGTTTTTGGTAACTCTCTGAATTAATTTAATGAATTATATTGCTTAGGTTTTGTGAATATACTTAAGAGTGATGAATATATTATTTTCTTTATTAATTAGAATATTAGGATCGTTAGTTTGTTTATTAATTTATAATTGTTAGATTAAATTCACTTGACTATAGCCATTTCAGGTAACGTGTTGACTCTAAATTGTGGTCTCACACCGGGGCAACACTTATACTATCTGTCACTACTATTTTGAGGCGCTTGTCTCATGGCAGGGAATGAAAAATTCACAAGTCCCATAGTTGTTCATATTTCACACATAAAAGTATTTAAAAGATTTAATTATGTAGTCAATACTAATCTTTATATATAAAAATCAATGTAAGTTTGTTTGTTTGTTTGTCTTCGATTTTCTCGAAAATTACTTGACTGATTTTGCTGAAAATAGCACAGTTTGTTCTTATTAGTGCCGGGAAGGTTTAGAAAGTAGTTTGAATGAAATCCAATATGTAAAACTGTTGCTATAACGTTTTGAAATTAGTATGAAAAACATTGAACCCGCTATGTCTTATTTAGGTTAGCTCATAGATATAACTCTGGTTAGCCACAGATTGCATATTCTAAAGAAGAAGGTTTTTTTGGGTAGAATATTTTCAAAATGGAAAACACGAGTAGGTTCCTACTTAAGAACTTTATGATTTAGATATATTTTGAAAAAATAAACGTTTGGAATGAAATGAAATATTCAAATGAATGTTTCTTTATTAAATGAAAAACACAATTTGTAAAACACCACTTTTATTGAATTAATAACCGTCGCCAACCAGGTTTCGCTTCACCGAAGCTTCGTCAGGGCTTATTATTAACTAAAGATAATTAGATACAGGCACATATAAATACATAAAACAATGAGTGAGAGAGATATAAAATGAAAGAAAGAGACACATATAGAGTGGGAGGGGAGACATTATTTAGGGAGGGTAAGTGGGTTATTAATTCAATAAAAGTGGTGTTTTACAAATTGTGTTTTTCATTTAATATATAATGTCACACCCCAAAGTGAAAAAAAGTTCCTTCGAAAAAAGAATGTTTCTTTATTTGGAGATAGTTACTTTCGCTGTCAAATCAATTATGACACCCTAATGACAAGCAAGAGTTCACAACTTCATAACTTTATTCCAGAAAAAAAAATCCCGAGCGAGGCCGGGTACACATCAGCTAGTTGAAAATAAATCAGAGATTGTTCTGTAATATTTATTATCACGATAAAATTTTCAACAACTGCACAGATATTATATTCTTCGCATGAATCATAAATTACGTATTTATTATACGCTCCTAATTGATTCCAACAGCTTTGCTATTGCTGCAACAGTGTATTAACAATATCCACGCTATTACGCTAACTGTTGAATGAAATAGACACCTAATTTTGCTGTGGAAATCAAATAACTAGCGGTATTTTCTAAAATTAAATTTTAAAAAAAAATTGGCTTCGACTCTTTAAAGTGAATGTTTATGATCACTGTGAAAATATTTGGATTTTTGGCAACCAAAACATACACACACACAATAAAATATAATTTTGTATTATTTCTTTTCTGTGAATACGTGAAAACTATAGTAATATTAATATTTGGACCACTTGTATAATGCTGTTTTTGTGAAAAATCAGCTCAAGGATGCTGTACTAGCACTCAAAAATGGCCCTAAACATCACTTCATAGTTTGTTAACTCAAGAAAAACTACAAATAATCTATACGTAAATTCTACACGGGTAGTTAGGAAAATGTACAAGGTTTCAAAAGACAAAAATTATCAATCTGTTATCCTTTGAATCCTATGAATTAAATACCAAAATGTTGGAAAACGAGTGCAGTTTAAAAACTAGTGACGGTAATTTTGAACGTTGTATTTAAAATTCCAGTACACGTTTCGTATAGAATTTAAAAGATTACAGTTTGAAGATTTTTATCTTTTGAAGCTTACGCATTTTTCTAATTAACCGTATAGAATTTACACTTAAATTATTTGTAGTATTTATTGACTTAAAAATTTGCAAAGTGTGTATTTTTGGGTAGTGACTGTTAATTATAATCAAAAACATTTTGAATCACGCATGAAATAATTCTTATGAAACTAATTAATATCCATTTAATTTGACTGTTTTATTTTCTTTTTAAATATTATTTTGTTTGTCAAAAAAAAAAAAAGTCAAAAGAATATAATGATTAGATGCTAAATATTAATTTTAAATATACCACCAATAAAAATACAAAAAAAACCACACATTCCGAGTTGTTTTTATCGATAGCCGTGTATTTTCATGTAGGATATCTCCAAAGTACTTTGTTGTTATATTTTTCTAAATTTTCAAAATTTTCTAAAATTTCACTTATATAATTTGCAAATATCAACGTAAATGATTGAATTTTTTTTAAACATAACACTATAATAATAAATAGGGGAGATAACAAAATATAATACGTATTTGTGGCGAGCAAATACGTTAAGTTTATTTTATTGTAAATCTTTGATAATCTATAGAGGACAATGCAAATCTGTGTGCCAAAGAAGAAAGGGGATGAGTAAACAAATTGAGTTAAGAGTTAACTTGTCGAAATAAGAGTTAGGTGTACAAAGTCACCCCGAGTTACATTTATATTGTAAGGAAATGTTAAAATATGAAATAATTATTTTGACGTAAAGGCATATTACGGGTATGCACTACGATTCCGTATTAAATAATTAAATTTTTTCAAAACCATGACAATGACAAAAGGCTGATTAATTTTGTCAGGGCTTATTTTGACTCATCTCCTTTTTATTTTCGCACATTGGTTGTTCTTCGAGATTCACGAAAAAAGATTACTAAATTATTTACTTTTTCATATAGTAAAAATGCATTGTTTCCATTTAATATGAATGTTATCAGAATTATGTGATTAATATCATAAACGTGCACGCTACATGCCAAGATCATCAATGATGATGATCTTGGCATATTTATGTCTGATAAATTTTGAAGATACCGACATCATATATTATTTTCAATGATTTTTAATCTTTAACCGGTTAACCGAGCGATATTCCTTTTGTTTATGTTAAATAATATTAAATATATATGTGTATAGGTACAGCGGGAAATTATTTCTATAGAATTGCAAGCTGTTTTTCTATATGTATCAACGATTGTAATAATAATATAAGTTCATTAAATAAATTGGAATTGTATTTTGTTCCTTTTCTTCTATGAATAATAATGGTTTTCTATTTCAGTTTACCGTGACAATGACGGCAAGCCGTGGGTGCTTCCCGTCGTCCGCAAAGTGGAGAAAATGATGGCTGAGGACCCCACCTTAAACCATGAATACCTTCCCATTCTCGGTGAGTATTCTTTCCGTATATCTGATAGTAAATTACGCTAATGTCTGCCGTGCACACTTGCTCCACATGCTAGTTACAAACAGAAGTGGTGTCATCTATAATTTTCAGAGAGAACTGTTGAAGTTTTCATGAAATATTATAGTAGATGCATGTTTTATGCAGGAATGGTTTTCCTCTTTGATATCTGACGGCCTCCATGGTTGAGGGGTAAGGCTCTCACTACGAATCCGAAGGTCGCGGGTTCAAATCCCGGCCTGCGCAAGTAAATTTTATTTAATTAATTTGTGCTGTTTCACAATTAATTTATTTTAAAAATAATATATATTATTTTTGCGCACGTTCCAGAGTGGAAGATACTCTCAGTATCGCCCTGGTGAAAGACCACCATTCAGAATTGAAACGTTACTTGAAATGGCATTTAGCCGTGTTTGGTGACCAGATCTGAATAGCCAGATATTTCCCCATCTACCTCTTCCCCAACTCCTTCCCTTCCCCAATACCCTCAGCCTCACAACATTCCCCAATTGGGAATGCCGTAGTCTCACTGGCTCCAGACAGTTGGGAGCAGTTTGTGCGGTATTCATAAAAAAAATATATATATATCTGATTATTTTCGATTTGGTTCAAAATTGGTATAGATGAGGTCAGGTGGGAGATGAACTTGAATCTAAAGTCAAAATGCAAAATTCGGGGGACATATTGAAATTCTAAAGTTCTCAACCCATTTGGTTTAAAATTGGTAATAAGGCGGGGCAGAAAACTTTGGCATCAATAATTTGGTGTTGTGTTCAACGCCCGTCCCCGAAATGCTAAATTAGTATTTATTTAGAAATGTGCGTATTTTCAGATATTAATTAATTAATGGGTTTAGTTGTTATATTACATTTATTTTTAGTATTTTTTCCCAGAACAAAGACTATTATAAGCACCGTGTCTATTTTATAAAATGATAATTGTAAATTTTTCCATTGTCATATTCATTAGTAGTTCCATTTAATGATGTGTTAATTAAGTCCTCTATGTTCCTAGGTTTCAACCAGTTCTCAAATGCTGCTTCGACCATGTTGCTGGGAGCTGACAGCCCGGCTGTTCTTGAAAAGAGGGTAATTATATTATAACACTATAATGCAACCAATCTATATAATAAACATGGCAAAACGGAAATTGCAATGGATAGGACACTTTGCTCGGAGGACGGATAATCGATGGACAAATCTCATTATCAGTGGTGCTCGAGGCAGTGTTACTTACCTATCGGTTTTGAACACCAATTTAGATACATTACTTGTTCTCGGGGACCATTTAACTGTTTTTCACTGAATATACCTTTATTTCTTCACTTGTTTATTATATTCAAACTCCTTGTTGTGGTCTCGAGTTGTAGATTTAGTAGTCATATATTGTTTATGTAATTTATTAGATAATAATATTACTTGGATGTCTTGTATAGCGCCGTTTTTGTGAAAAATCACCTCAAGGGCTCTGTACAAATACTTGCTAGGGTTTATCTTAATATGTACATATACAGAAAACATACTTACCTGGTAGGGCACTCCAGATTAAAACGTTAAATTACAATGTTTTGGGCTGAGATGATATGACTTTGCACGCAGAATTATGAACTAGGCACGTATTCTAGCAAAGATGTAGGAAGAATGAGCAGAGGTACAATGTGTACCCTAGCTATGATGTAAGAGTATAGGAGACGAGCGAGGTATAGGAGACATGTGGTTTTTAAAGGAAACTCCTAAAGAATTGCACCGTTACATTTGGAAAGTTGGCAGACATAGATATGAGGATCAGTAGATTAATTTATAATTTAAAGGATATGACAATAAACATATTTTAAACAATGACCATGGAACATTTACAGATTTTGGGAATTGCTTTCGGGGATAGTTTTATTAGGGTATTTATAAGTCTGAGATGGGATACTTACTTTAATAGCTATTATGATAAAATAGTCTAGAATGATGTATTATCTGGAGAAGTTTTAATCAAACAATAGCTAGGAATTCGAGAAATAAGTAAAGAGTTTAGGGTCAGATGTGTAGGTACATAAGAGCAGCTCTAAAACTCGCTGGCGCTGGTTCTATAAAATAAACCAGCGTTGTGTATGAAACTGAGAAGAGCAGGACTAGCTTTAAAAGTCTTTCATCCAGCAATGAATAGACTGTAGCAGATGCTGATTAAACCAAGAATTAATATCAATCTTATAAACAATATTACAGACGTAAATATTATTTTATTTTGCTAGTTTTGGTATGATTCCATTATTGATTTTAAATTAAATTTATTCATTTAGATTACAGAATAATTTGTTTCTTGCAGGATTTAATCTTGATCTTTCTTTCTCAGAGTCTTCCACCATACGATTCGCAATTAATTAAATTATTCACAATATTATTCTATGATGTTTTTTACAAACCACACATCAACAATGATAGATAACGTTTTTTGATGTTTTTTTTAAATGTTGTCAGGCAACAAACACTCATTATCTCAAGTTATTAAATATCATATCATCACCTTAATTAGTAAAGTCTATTCTTTCATAAATTGAGCATATTTTAGCATTTATAAAAATATATATTATTATGAAAACTTCTGTATGATAGCTATAAGTTGATAAAAGGTTGTATCAAGTAAAAGAAATAGTTAAAAAATATAAGAAAGAAAATAAAAACAATATATTTATTGAATTAGCTGAATTTTCGATTTATTTAGAATTCATAAAATTTAGGTAAGTTTACATACGGATGTACCAGGGGTGTTAGTTGAAGTTTGCCGGTTTTACTCATAGATGTCGCTAGAGATATGTATACATTTCTATGATTTGGCATCTATGTCATATTTTTCTATGGACATTAACCTTCAAAAATACGCATGTTACATTCTGCCAAAATAATAGTGTCATATGTTGAGTTTCGTTCCAAGTAAATCGCATTTGCGGCATTCGTTGCTTTTCTTATTTCATCAAAAGAAAAAAAGCAGTTGAAGCTCATCGGTTGCTGGTAGAAACTTATGGTGAACATGCTCCAGTGATTAGAACATGTGAGACATGGTTTCGTCAATTTAAAAGTGGAGATTTCGATTTAACAGACAATGAACATCCTTTTGCAACTAAAAAGTTCGAAGACGAGGAATTGCAGGCGTTATTGGATGAAGACCCAACCCAATCGCAACAACAATTGGCCCAAACACTTAATGTGACCCGAGGAGCAATTTGCCAACTTTTAAAAGCATGGGAAAGATCCAAAAGTATGGAAAATGGGTACCACACCAAATGAACGAGAGACAAATCGAAAAAACCGCCAAACCGCCTCATACAGCTAAAGTAGTGAAGAACACTCTCAAAGCATTGAATTGGGAAATATTATCGCACCCGCCGTACTCTCCAAACCTTGCCCCGTCCGACTATCACCTTTTCGCATCGATGGGACACTCACTCGCAGAGCAGCGCTTCGCCAATTTTGTAAAAGTCGAAAAATTGCTAGTCGAATGGTTTGCCTCAAAAGAGAATTTTTTTTTTTTGGAATGGTATCCATGATTTGCCTCAAAGATGGGCAAAATGTATAGAATCCGATGGTCAATACTTTGAATAAAAAAAATTTGAGATTCCCTTGAGAATTAAGCGTTTTCTTTATTGAAAAAACCGGCAAACTTCAACTAACACCCCTGGTATACGCAAAAAGAAAATATATTTTCAATTTTTAATTAAAAGTTGAAAATTAATATTTTATAAAAGTCTAATATTAATATTAATATTAGACTTTTATAAAAAGTCAATAGATGTCTCATATAAATAAAAAATCAGATATTAATCCGAGACACTATCTAGCTTGCAATTGTGTTTGTTAAGAACTTTGTAATCATCATAAAGATAGCTGCCAATAATATGGGATTAAAAATTGGAAAATATATTTTTTAATTTGAGCCCAAGCATGCATTAGTCCTATTTTTTAAAATGACCTTTAGTAAGCCATACAAAATATTGTAGTTAGGTACTTACATAGCTTGTTAAAATTAATTCATTCGAATTTGATTTCACAAGAGCCCAAAAGTATAACAGATAAACTCCATGTAAAACCTACTGCAGGATGAAACATACGAAAACGCCAATCCAAATCGAATTAATTGAATTAAAATGTTTGAATTCGATTTTGCAAGTCAAAAGAGCCCAAGCGACGGGTGAATGAAATTGGGTTCACACAATTGCCAATTGCAGTGTAAAACTTATGAAACAGTCGATCAAATTCGGATGATTTTAAAAATAACAGATCGTTGGCGAGCTAATTGGGATCCACGCCGATGTCTACCCTACCACAGTGTGAAATGTAGGAAAACGAGAGTCAAATTCGAATGATTTGAATTGAGACGGATCGTTTTTTTATATATTTTTTTTTTATATGAATACCGCACAAGAGCCCAAACTGCTCCCAACCGTCTGGAGCCAGTGAGACTATGGCATTCCAAATTGGGGAATGTTGTGAGGCTGAAGGTATTGGGGAGGGGAAGGAGAAGGGGGAGTGGAAGGTGGGGGAAAAGAGGAAATACCTGGCTATTCAGATCTGGTCACCAAACACGGCTTAAAAGCCATTTCAAGCAACGTTTCAATTCTGAATGGTGGTCTTTCACCAGGGAGATACTGAGAGTATCTTCCACTCTGGAACGTGCGCAAATATACTATATATTATTTTTAAATGAATTAATTGTGAAACACAAATTAATTAAATAAAAATTACTTGCGATCGCCGGGATTTGAACCCGCGACCTTCGGATTCGTAGTCGAGAGCCTTACCCCTCGACCATAGAGGCCGTTGAAATTATAGAGTAAATTCATCGCCCTTGAGGTGATTTTTCACAAAAATGGCGCTATACAAATCATCCAATTATTATTATTATTATTAAATTAATATGAACATTTTTTGTTTCTCGCATAAAATTATCAAAATGGACTTGGGTGATTTACTAATTAAGGTGACAAACTGTTTATCTCTTCGTGGATCAGTTACATATTTTGAAGTGCTTCTTTTCAGGACAAAAATGTAAATTATTAAATGATATACAGTGTGTCTCATTGTTGATAATAATCTAAGCCAATGGTTGCATGAATCCATGGTTTTATTAATATTAAATTTGGAGTAAGTAGCTGTTCTGATATATGAATTCAGTAAACATAAAGCTGAACAGGGTAAATAATACATTTATATAGTGTATTTATCTATGGGATATTACACCCCATTTAATCTAAACCTATATAAATACTAAACATACATTTACGCAGGTGTGTTATTCTTACAAGAGATTACTGCCACTGTGTTTATATGATGCATATAAGCAACTTAGCAAACATCCATAGAGAGGTATTGTAAACATTGAAAAGCCAGATAAAATAATAAATGTACACCATAATACGTTATATCTGTGAGCAATTCAACATTTTGTCACAAATTATTAAAAATAGATAAGTTTTTTGCTTTTCATTGTTGCTACAATAGCCTGATATATATTTTTGTGTATATTACAAGGTAAAACCTCTTTAAACGTAGAAATGTGAAAGAATACTATCCAACATCCTGAGATATGTTTATCTTTTTAGGTAAATAAACAATCTTTCTTAAGTGGTTTCAATGTTTGTCAAAAAGAGTCACAGTTCAATTGTGCCGTTGTACGGTTTACCAGGAGTCGTATGCTCACGGCTCATCAAAATGAGCCGGCACAAATGAACGGCTTGTTCACGAACGAGCCGTTATCCCATATGTATGTTATGAATTCAGCAGACTATTTCTGTCCCAAGAAATAGTTTATACAAAATATACACGTAGCACTTCAGCGGTAAACCATGGAAGCATGCAAACCTTGGACATTTTTTTTTTTTTTTTTAGTTTTAAAAAGAAAGACAAATTAAATGATATACAGTGGTGCCTCACACAACGAACTTAATTCGTTCCAGGAGCAAGTTCGTTATGCGAAAAGTTCGTTATGTGAAACGCGTTTTCCCATAACAATACATGTTAAAAAAAATAATTCGTTCTGTAGCATAAAATATGGTAAGATGACATAAAAAAAAGATAAATTTTTGTTATTATTTTTATTTAGATACATCTAAAAACATAATGAAAAAAACACACATTTTTTAATTTTAAGAAATAATCGAATCTTGCACATCTTCATCCATTTTCCGCTTTTTGGCCGATGGTGCAGTGAAAAACCTGTCCAAAGTCGTTTGTTTCTCTCTTTTCTTCAACATCTGCCGGAAATAATGGACAAGAGTATCGGAGTACAGGTCGTTGATCCTGTTTGCTTCAGCGGAATCCGGATAGTGGGCATTGGTAAACTCCTGAACTGCTTTCCATTTGACCAGGATGTTCTTGATGTCAGCAGTTGGAATTGGTTGATTGTTTGATTGTTGCTCCTCGTTATCAGATGACGCTTCCCTTTGAGCATTGTCCTGTTGTTGGGCCAGAAGTGTTTGGAGCTCTTCAGTTGTCAGCTCTTCTTTGTGTTCCTCAATAAGCTCCTCTACATCCTCTTCCTCTACCTCTAATTCCAACCTTTGGGCCACTGTGATGATGTCCTTCACCACTTCTGTGTCATCAACTACTGCTTCTTCCTGAATCCACGAAGGCACAAGCATCTTCCAAGCAGAAATGAGGGTCCTTTGTGACACTTCTTCCCAGGCCTTCTGTATAAGTCGTATTGCCAAAAGGATATCAAATTTCTCCTTCCAAAACATTCGGATAGTCATATTGTCTCCACCAAACTCGCATTCTTCAAACACCTTATTAAAGAGGGCTCTAGTGTAGAGTTTTTTAAAGTTCGCAATAACTTGCTGATCCATTGGCTGGAGAATGGATGTGGTGTTTGGTGGCAAATACTGCACCTTGATAAAAGGATAATAAATCGGCAGTGATCGTGTGAAGTGGGCGACTTCGTTGTGTGAAGCGAAGTTCGTTGTGTGAAGCGAAGTTCGTTGTGTGAAGCGAAGTTCGTTGTATGAATCGTGAAATGAACGAAAAGGAAGTTCGTTGTGTGCAGCGTTCGCTGTGCGAGGCGTTCGTTATGCGAGGCACCACAGTATATATAATTAATGATATATAATAATTCCCTGGTTACGAATAACCTGACAATATTTGAAAATCTCCTACTACCATCACAGTAAGCGGAAGATGTTGCTTGTGTCGTAAATGGAGGACTTAGCCAGCCGAGGAATTGAACTCACAACGCCTGGGTGAGACCCAAATGCGATGCCAACTCAGCCACTGACCGGTTTACTAGGTGACCCTGTGTGCAGCGGCTATTGAGATTTATTAACATCAAATTTGTATAGAATAGTATTTTGCAAGAATCAATAGATTTTTTTCTGTGATTATCTTGTTAATTATAGAAGATTTTTGTTTGTTTTTATAAAAAAAAAACAAACAGTTTCTTGCGTAAATTGCGATTTTCGTATTTAAAACTCTTGTTTGTAACTTATATTATTCATTAGCCACAGACATATTAATTAATTGCATCTTGTTGCTAGGTTGCTAATCTTTGGTACAGTGATATTATGAAATTCCTTTAGATCTAGGGGAAATTATAGAAAACATGTTTTTTTCTTATAGATGAGGGAATTTTTTTCTTACTTTTTTAATCTCCGATTGAACTCCCAAAGAGATAAGCCATGGACTGCCAGTGTTAGTGGTTCAATGGCATCCCCAATTGTCGGGTGGGGTAGGGAAGAGAAGGAGATGGGAGAGAGAAAGGCTGGGAATCACCTGGGTATTCAGCTCTGGTATATGTTACATATAATATTATATTATTGCATATTTACCAATATCATGATACTACTGGTGATGTTTTTTTGCTGATAATTATGTTTATCAATTTCAGGTGTCTGGAGTCCAATGCCTTTCCGGAACTGGAGCCTTGAGAGTGGGAGCGGACTTCCTGGCCAAGCAAATGAAGAAGAAGATCTTCTACTACCCCAAACCCACATGGGGTATGTACTAATATCAGCTTATTGGAATTTTTGACTGCTCATGCGTCTTCCTAATAGTCACTTAATTCCAGAAAAACCTCGATCTATGATCTAACTGGGTCTAAAAAGAATGTGGCACATAAACTGGATAACTATATTGCATGAACAGTTGGGCCATATTGTGAGATGAAGGGATTTGGTAATGCATGAAAGACAATGGGGCACTGAGAAAATTCTCAGAAAGGTTCATGTCTTCTGAGGGAGAGAGAACCCTGGCAATTTAATAGTAGGGTCCAAAACGAGGTGCTTGTTTTTCACATCCGAGGTCTGTCGCTGAGTTCGCTGTGACTCAGGGGAGTGTTGTGACAAAAACAGTCTTTCGCCTTCAGTTCAAAAGGGTTTCCTGGATGTCAGGTGGCTGACCGGGTTTGCAAGGTCGTCTTGAATTAAATATACTAATATTGTATTATTTTTATCCAGAAATTTACCAGTATAAGAAAAGAAGTACGTAATTCTATCATAAACCGTGAGTAACCAATATCTCCAGAGGACGAAAATTAATAAGGCAGCATATATAATAAGTATTGTTCAATTTTATAAATCTATTTTTGTCATCATTGATTCCAGAAAACCACCACCTCCTCTTCTTGAACGCCGGTTTCGAAGAGGCGCGCACGTACCGCTACTGGGATCCCAAGACGCGCGGCATCGACTTTGAGGGGCTCACCGAGGACTTGACCGCCGCCCCCGAGGGCGCTGTCATCATCCTGCACGCCGTGGCACACAACCCCACGGGCTGTGACCCTACGCAAGACCAGTGGGCCAAGATCGCCGATGTCATGGAGGTATTTATGTACTTACTTCTGAGAGTAGTAACTTAGTCAAATAATTAAAAAAAGTGGTACAATATGTAATAAAAAAAATAGATTTTATTCCTTCTACTTTCATCACTATAAGCAGAAAATGTTGCTTGTGCAATGATGAAGGACTTGCTGGGCTAGAAGAGGATTGAACCCGTGACGCCGTAGTGAGAACCCGATGCATTTTTCCATTCAGCTGCAATCGGTCGGTGATATTTCACTGTACTACTACAAATTGAAATTATATCAATATTAAAACATATTATGTATGGACTGGGATGAAGCAAGGATTGTGTGCCAAGACAGTTGTGTGGCGGTTAATCACCCCTGACTACCCCCGCGACGATACGGCGTGATGGTTAGCGTAACGACTGTATGACTGATGTCTAGTATGAAAGAGACGGCATGAGAGAGTGTTACCGATTGTCCAATGTCTCTTCTTCTTCTTTTTTATTTTTTATATGAATACCAAGAGTCCCAACTGATCCCAACCATCTGGAGCCAGTGAGACTATGGCATTCCCAATTGGGGAATGTTGTGAGGCTGAAGGTATTGGTGAGGGGAAGGAGAAGGGGAAGAGGGAGGTGGGGAAATCACTTGTTACTCCAGTTAATACATTGTGTTAATTACAGTGCATTGACTATTATCCTGCCATCCCAATTCATAGTATAAATAATGTTATAAAGACATTAGACGGACATTACAGGTAGAAATGAGATCCCTGAGGCGTATGTGTGATAAAACCATGTTGGACTGTGAAAAATGTGAGATTCGCAAAGAATGCAAGGCTGATGTAAGCGTAATGAGTAAGATTAAGAATGGGACGCTTAGATAGTTTGGGCATGTAGAGCAGATGAATGAAGAAAGGAGTGTAAGGAGAATATGTGACACGTATATTAATGGTAGAAGCAGTAGGGGACATCTGAGGAAGACATGGCATGATCAAGTGAACCAAACACGTGAATCGGGTCATGCCAAGAGTCAGAATAACAAGAGTATGTA
This sequence comes from Halesus radiatus, assembly GCA_022606495.2. Lineage (NCBI taxonomy): Eukaryota > Metazoa > Arthropoda > Insecta > Trichoptera > Limnephilidae > Halesus > Halesus radiatus. Next base: position 191,650 of record JAHDVE020008773.1, on the reverse strand, counting down.
TGCATATGAATGAAGCATGGAGTATGTGCCAAGACTGAGTTGTTTGGTGGTCTGTCCTCTCTGCCTACCCCTGCGATGAAACGGTGTGATGGTTAGTTAGTTTAGTGTGATGACGCCCCTAATTGCCTAAATAAGAATGTCAATTTCCAATCTATGTATGTGATTGTATGTGATATACAGGAGTCTCATCTGCTCAGTGGGACTATGGCATTGGTAGAGATTGGTGTGCGACTGAAGGAAGTGGGGAGGGATGTACGTGGCTATTCAGATCTGTTTACTAAACACGGTTAAAGCCGTTTGAAGCATCGTTTGGATTCAGAATCGCGACCTCTCACCAGGGCGATACAGAGAGCATCGTGCACTTCTGTTACTGTTTGTCAACAGTGAACTAATGCAATATTCTGTTTTCCAGGAGAAGAAATTGTTCTGCTTCTTCGACATCGCCTACCAGGGCTTTGCTTCCGGGGACTTGGAGCGTGACAGCTGGGCCGTCAAGTACTTCATCACCCGAGGTTTCGAGATGTTCTGCGCACAGTCCTTCGCCAAGAACTTTGGACTGTACTGTGAGTTTAATGATATTTCGAATTGTTAAAACATTAGACTGACCATTCTGAACCATCCTGGATCGATTGTGATCGACCCAATCACAAACCACTAATGTTTGAACAGGTCACTTTTTCCAAAAAGATTCGATCAATTAGCTGTCAGCTCAGATGTTGATTTTTATCATTCGGAATGTCAGATTTCAAACAAAATTTATTCAAGAAATCTTTTGGACTTTTATGAACGAAATCCTTTAAAAGGCATCAAACATAGATCAACAAAAAAAGGCGCAAAAAAAATTTCTATGTGTATGTATATCCACAAAATTCTATCATTTTAAGAATATGTAAAAAATTATTTCAAAACTTCTAAAACTTTGAAGACAGACTGAAGTTTACCTCTAAACCCTTTTGCAAAACAGTATTGTTGAATTCTTTTACTGTAAACTTTTTGATATTTCATTTAGCCAAGCGGGCCGTACAACAAGGCACGCGGGTTGTGCATCACTGCTTTACAATCAACACGGTACACTACACGGCGCATTGATCTGTCTATGGCATTTTTTTAATGTTCTATGCTTTCCATCGATCGATCAAAGATCGGGTCCTTTTGACCCTCTCACTTCGCTAGTGGGTCGTGTAAAACGATTGATCGACCCAGGACTATTCTGAACATAGGTCTTCTGAAGGACGCCTGCTAGAGCCGACTGAAGTAATTAGCTTCTATTGGGGGTCATCCAGAGCTCATCGTTTGAGAGTTTAGCAGTTCGACTAGCCAATTTTGATAATTATATATTATGTAATTATAATAATAATAATAATAATAAGAGTTAATTTCTATAGCGCAGTTTTGTGAAGGTTCACCTCAAGTGCGCTTTACACTAACTACTAACCTAACCTAATATAATTATAATATATATACAATATTCAAATTAATACTATGACATACAATATTCATGAGTAGTTATTATAAAATAACAATTTAGAAACTAGGGGTGTAAATAATCAAATATATAGTAGGTACAAATAACAAGAGAAAATTATATGCCATAATATGCATGGTTTTTAACTGAATACTAATGGAATTAAATAACAAGGAGAGAAAACCGCAACTAAATAAGCTATGGAGGATTAAAAGAAAAAGAAAAAAGAAAAAAGGAAAAAGAAAAAAGAAAAAGAAAAGGAAAAAGAACAGAAAAAATGTCCTGAAATTCTGTTTCTAAGGACATGAATTTATGTTTTATGTCGGATAGGATTTTTTGAATAATTTTGTTTTCAATACCCGTTTGAACGATAACAATGATAAATTTAAGAATAATTTTTCAGATATCAAAAAAACATGGGATGAAATAAATAAAATTCTAGGACGTAGGACAAAGAGTAACTGTGATGATGTAATTAGTAGGTTTATGTTAAAAAATCAATCTGCGGAAAATGTTACAAACCAATTTGTTAATTATTTTTCAGATAACATAGCCTCAATGGTTCATAAATATGATTTTAAGGCGTCAAATATTGTCCCGATAGAGTCACCGCAAAGTTTGTATATACCACGAGCATCACTCGCAGACATACTGAGTATAGTCAAACTTCTCAAAAATTCACAGTCCCCTGGCATAGATAATATCCGAATGTTTGACATAAAAAGACACATAGATATTTTGGGTCCTATATTAACCCATCTGATCAACACAATTTTAACACAAGCTGTGATACCAGATGAACTCAATTGTAGTATTATCAGACCTATTTACAAAAATGGGAAACATACTGATATAGAAAACTATAGACCGATTAGTATATTACCCGCTCTAGAAAAGATTCTTGAAAAATACATATCTTTAAAACTAACCAAATACTTGGAGTGCTTTTCTTTAATAGATCCCAATCAATTTGGTTTTCAAAAAAAAAGTACTGAAATGTTACTTCAGGATTTCTCTAACTATATAAATAATGAACTGAATAATAAAAGACATGTTTTTGTACTGTTTATAGACAATTCAAAGGCATTTGATACTATAGACCCGATGAAATTGTTAAATATTTTGGAGGCAATAGGGGTAAGAGGAAACTTTCTCAAACTATTCAAAAACTTCCTAACCAACCGCCAAATCCAGGTAAAAATATCAGACAAATTTAGTAAAAGAAGAAATGTCAAAACAGGAGTTCCACAAGGGTCAATTTTAGGTCCAACGCTCTATATTATCTTTGTATCACTTATGAACAAAATATTCTCGTTTGTTAAACATTATGTATATGCTGATGATACAGCACTATATATAATATCCCATGAAAATTTGGATACTGCAATAAAATTGTTACAGGTAGACTTTATTTCTTTATTAAAATGGTCACATGACTCTGGTCTAATAATCAATGCTAAAAAACGAAATTGATGCATATAAGATCCCCGCATGCAAGGTACAGAGAGGCACCTGTAATCATATCCCATTCATTTAATTGCATTCACAATAATACCAAACAGCCCTGCGCGTGTACAAGTATCAAATTAGTCAACCAGTACGTGTATCTAGGTGTTACGGTGGATTGTAATATGAAATGGGACGTACAAATTTCCAACCTCTGTAAGCGACTTCGAGCCATTGTAGAAAGACTCCACAAGATAAAATTATACGTGCCTATAAAAACTATGAAACTAATTTATTTGTCTCTAGCAGAATCGACTATAAGGTATGGTATAACTTCTTGGGGACACTCCTGTAAGACCAACATAAAACATTTACAGCTGATTCAAAACGCCATGGTAAAATTGTTAGTAAGTAAACAGTTTTTAACCAAAGGCGAGACATTGATATCATGTACAAATCAATTAATATATTACCTGTTCGTGGTATTTTGTGGCATAAAATTCTACTGCAACATATATCTGAAAATCCGTATAAGGCAGTGGTGTATCATGTACACAATACACGTTTCACACAAAATATAGGAATGATAGTGCCAATATTTCAAAATAAATATGGTCAACGAACCTTTGAATACATTGTACCATTTATATTTAACAAGTTGCCATACGAATTTAAAAACGATTGCTCTATGACGAAATTCTCACCGATGTTAAAGTGTTGGCTTTTGGAAAGTAACCTTGTGTATTGATGGTAACAAATATGACGGTCTCCATGGTTGTATAGCTCCTAGATATCTGGTGTACTTACTGTTATATATATATATACTACTATTATATTTAAGTCTATCCTCATTGTAACCAACCTGTACTGCTGTTTTATGTATATATCTTTTAAATTTTTATTTCTTAATCTATTTAATACTTACAGATGCTTTATATTTCTGATATTTACGTAATAGTTATATTTTTGTAATATGAATGTTTTTATAATGTTGATATTTTTAAAAGTATTGATGTTTTTATAATATTGATATTTTTATAATATTGATACTTTTATAATATTGGTACTTTTATAATTTTGATATTTTTTATGATATTGACATTTTTTATAATATTATTTAAATCGGTGTTATAAAATTGGACTCTAGTATCTCAATAACAAAACTGTAATGCTTTTACCATTATTTTTTCTCTTTAATTTTTTTTTCAACTTATGTACAGCACAAGATGCAATATAATAATTTTGCCCTTCATTTGTATGATGATTGTAATTTATTGTTGTATTATATTATATTGTTGAAATAAACTCCTGCTGACAAGCTACTTGCAGTGGCTTAGCGGGTATAAGTTCCCACTGTATATAATTAATATTATACAATAAAAAAAAAATAAAAAAAACAATATTTGGGGGGAGCTTATTCCAGATGACCGGGCCCGATACACAAAAAGCGCGATCATAGTACACGGGTTTATTTGACCGAGAGGGTTCAACTAATCGGTTAGCAGCATTCAAATCTGCTGACCTCAAAGAAAGCTGTCTATCACCTGGGTTTTGTCGGACACAGAGTTCAGATATATAGGCTGGTGCCTTTCCGTGGAGTGCTTTGAAGGTTGTTAAGCAAATCTTAAATTCTATTCTTTCAAGGCATCGAAGCCAATGAAGGCGATCCTTAGAAGGCGATCCCTTCCAAGCAGGTGATATCAACTGATTTAAAGTGTATCTAATTAATTATAATTTCTATAAACCTATTACCCATATATCGCACTGTAACTATGTACTTACTTCTTTTATACTTATTTTATTATATTACAATGTACTAAACACTTGTTATACTCTTTTGTACAACCTACTGTTATAATGTAACCGCAGGTAAAACTGTTGAAAAATTACGCTGTAACTACATACTTATATTGTGCCTACTTACTTCTTTTATATTCTAATTATTATTTTAGATACTATATTATTATACTCCTTTGTATAACTAACTATGAGATAAATGTATCAACATGTAAAAGCCTTCTAGGCATCAATAAAGAAATAATTTTAATGGTTTCACCTATATCTAAAACTTCTCTTGTGTTGATACACATTTAGTTTAGGTGAAATATTACAAAATCATGCTACATATGTACACAAATTTAATGTTATCTGACTAATGTGAACATGTCCTTCCTTCGTAGGTGAGAGAGTAGGCAATCTGACCGTGGTCATGAAGGACGCCACCCTGTCCGGCCAGGTGGCGTCGCAGTTCACCGTCAACATCCGAGGCATGTACTCCAACCCGCCTGCCCACGGAGCCAGGATCGTGCTGAGGGTGCTGGAGAACCCAGACCTCTTCAACGAATGGTAACCTAATCTAGATCCTCCCTTGTATCCCTTTACAGATATCTTCGTTTTTTTATTTGTGTTAAAAATTATTGAAGAATATGGAACAAACTTTATTGGGTATTGTATTATTTTTTTTATAGTTATCCATCTATATATTGAAAAGCTCCATAACATCGACGCATTGCTTGTTACCTTTTGTTGGTCTACATCGAGCAAATTTGTCTCCCAGCAAGTTTGCATCAATAGAGTGGCTACTCTTTCAAAATGAGGCAACGGATATCAATGGGGAGTTGTGTTATGAAATTACTCATAGGTGGGCCAAAATTGTGGTGCTTATTTGTATGACACACCAAATCCAGTAGTGATAAATCGAGACTCGACAGTCATAATCAAAACGTCATTGTGGGCTGTGCAAATTACATGAAATCCTAGGTACCTGTTGATAGTCTCAACAAACAGATTTTCTGCTTTATAGTCAACAACGGAAATTTTTAAACATTTCGACGTTCCAAGTATTCAAAAAATCTTCACCAAAAATGTTCTAGTTCATTATCTTAAAAAGGACAAATTGGCTATGACTCCTCATAATCATAATACTAGAGCAAAGCAACTATCACACCCTAAGTGTAATACCACTTTTGGACAAAGAAGCTCTGAATTTTTAGCCGTAAAATTATACAACAAACTCCCACTTAGTATCAAACAAAGTAATTCAGATAATAATTGCATTAAGTCCAGCAAAACTTGGCTTAAGGAATTAACAGAACAAGAACTGACTATTATTCTCAAAACAACATAATAGAAATTACTGGAAATACCGTACCCAAACTTTGAAGTAATATAGAAGTCGCTGAAACCCCTTTATTCAAAACCTAGTTTGCCTCAGTACAGGATCTCCTAGTGAGAAGGACTGTAATATACCTGTAGATCCATTTTTTATACTTATACCTTTAGCTTTACTTATACCATTTTAGGATGTCAAAATCATATATTTTTTGATTTATCGTATTTAAGAACTGCGTAGTTCTTCCCGCAGGTGAATTCATAAATAAATTTGTGCGGCTCCTTCGACTGTACCAGAGGTTGTGATGACATCTTCGAGAGTGAGATTCCGGTACAAAAAAATGTATTAGAGTCCAGAATCTTGGTGTTATACATATTACCATTTATTAATACTTATGGGTATTTTTTTTTTTTAATAACCAGCTCTACTCTGGTTTTATGCTCCATACCAGGTCGCAATTACCTTGATTTTCTTACTGTTTTATGTGGGGTTACCTCCAGGAATCCTGCCATTTCTCTTATTAATGCCATTTGTCTTTCCAGGCAAGAATGCATCAAGGTTATGTCATCCCGTGTTAAGACCATGAGGCAGGCCCTCTACGATGAGCTCGTTGCGTAAGTAATTCATGATATTTATTAATTTGTTTGAATTTTCTAAACAGAACTAAGTTAGACTAATTCCTATAAAAACCTTTTACTACAGTAGTAAAGATTTATTTGAATGAAAAGTGTACCAGACGTAATGGCACACAAGTTAACTGTAGGGGGCAGCTGATCCCGATCTGCGGAGAGGGCTGGGAGGGGAGAAACACAACCTATCGTTCCCTTTGCAAGGAGGAATGATACTGATAACAAGACCTCATTAACGACTTTTGTACTTTGCAAATGTAATTCTGCACAAAAACCCAATTCATGCAGAATTCGTTTGATGATGCTTGGTCTGGGTCCAGTGAGAGGTAGTAGTCCGATGGGGGTCCAGGGTAAGCGATGGTCAAAAAGAAAGAAGGCGAGTAGAGCAGAAGTCGTAGCGGGCGTAGCAGTCGAGGAAGCGGTGCATTTTGTCAAATGGGCGGTTGCAGGCTAACTGACAAGACCTGATTTTCGCAGGCTACTTAAGGTGGCCTACAAGACTCGCAGAGCTACTGCGTTCTGCGCATGTCCGACAAACATCTCTCTCACACCTCCGTACCGCTCTGACCTTTTTTTCAAGTCATTCATTATCTGAGCAGTCAATGAGAACATGTTTCTCACAGACCGCGCAGCATACATTCACCAAGGAATCGGGAGTCGGTGTCATTTGCTTACAGCAAATATTTATTATACGATCTGACTCCCTTACAAATATATAGACATACTCTAAGCACGTGGAATATAGTAAATATGTTTATAAAATGGCTGTGTCAAAACATTGTGGGAAAGGCGAACACGTCCGACACAAAAAGTTTACAAGAGTATAAGAATGGAATCTTTTTGCTTCACAGTGCTATGTCATTATCATTTTTATGATACAATAGAGTGCGCGCTGACAGATTGTTATTAAGAATTTATTTCACAAAAAATCTATTAAAATGTATGAAAAAACCAATTCGTACATTCCGGGTCGCTAGATGCGCTAGTGTAGCATGTTGTCATCAAATGTCAGAAGCTGAGCGTACTATCATCTAGGGTATCTGTAGGTGTTTAACATAATATAGGTGAACCGTTAGATCAGCATTCAATATTTGCAAGGTTAATATTGTCATTGGGATCAGCCTTAATTTAAAATCTATACATGGATTTATTGATATTATGATCGGAAAGGATAGACATCTTTGAATCTTTGCCAATTTAATTAGTGTTTTCGAGAACTCAATTTTGAACAAAAATTGATTAACAAAGCTTTAGGTCCGTTTAAAAAAAAATAGTCAAGCTAGTAGGAGCATATGAAGAATAATTTGTTTTTATCTAATAAAATACACAGAAATGTGATTCAGGCAGATATTTTCAGTATCGCCTTTGGGAATCAAAACGTTGCTTGAAATAACTTTAGCCATGTTAGGTGACCAGACCTGAATAGCCAGTTACTTTCCAACTTTCCTCTTCTCCATCTTCTTCCCCTCCCTACTCTCATCAGCTTCACAACATAATGCAATTGGGGATGCCATAGTCCCACAAAAGGAAGCTTTTTAGCACTTTCAAACAGAAATAGTCAACATTGCTTTTCATATTATTTCAGTCTCAACACCCCCGGCACCTGGGAGCACATCATCAATCAGATCGGCATGTTCTCGTACACCGGCCTGACGGAGGCGCAGGTCCGCTGCCTCATCGACAAGCACCACGTCTACCTGCTGAAGACTGGACGCATCAGCATGTGCGGCATCAACACCAACAACGTCAAGTACACCGCGCAGGCGTTCTACGACGCCATCGCCAGCTTCCCAGAATAGACAATAGTGTAGTGTTGTTGATGCGGCAGCCATTTTGATTATAAACTAGCTTAAATTGTAGATTAACTTCACTATTTCTCTTGAAAAGACTATTTTTAAATATTTCATTTTTGTTGGTGATTAAACTGTTTATACCAGAACTCGTCAAAGATCCATCGTAAGCAATTGTGTGCAAATTTTACGTTGCAGCTTAATTTGTTTAACAATTATGCCTAACAGTGACCATCCGTAGATTTATTTACCTCTTTTATTAAACACAATGCAACAATTAAGAAAAAAAATGCACATTCTTCAATTTATATTGGAATTTTTTGTCTCTTTCGTTTTCATGCAAGACGTGTGAAAAGCAGGATAATTATGGAAGAATTTAGCATCTTTGTCAATGACTTATGGCGGTTGTTTAAATAAAAAATTTAACCGAGGGGTATGAATTCAATGCAAGAACCCACATTTGCAATGCTGTGACTTTATGATTCTTCATGGTAAAGTTTAATTTCCAAAATTGCAAGTAACACCGAGTGGTAAAAATATGAACTAACATTATTTTTTTGAGTGTTACCGCATAAATACAAAAGGTGTGAACATAATTATAATTTGTTGCTAGATTTTTATTGATCCTTGGCTGCTGCTTAGTTCAATACTATTTTCCGAACGCTTTTAATTTGCTTTTAAATTATTGCTATGTTTTGGGAGGGTGCCATAAAAAAAATGTTTCCACATTTATTAATTGTTCGCAATTTGAGAAAATATGTGAACACTGATTGATATTAAAACTCTCCCAAACATGGTGATATTATATATTTCTAATAAAACACGCATAAAGTAATATAACGCAAGGTATTCCATTCCGTACTTGTTAATATTATATGTATACATATTCAAAGTTCACCTATTATTTATAATAATAAGTATAAAGTAACGTAAAGTGGCTCCCTCACAGTTGGCATGAAATCAACAATGAATGCATGCAGCAAAAATGCTGATAAAATTGCGCTGCATGGACTCGCACACGGGTCTGCAGATGTCAATAAATGTAGCCAGAAACTGTCGGCATTTCAGATTTCTGTTTTACTGTCTCATATTTAGCACGTTATCGAGTGAGTCAAAGTGACCGCGAGGCTGTGGAATTTTACATTTATTCACAGTGATTTTTGTGATATTTTTAATGTGCCTAATTAATAAATTTGTAAGAATATTTTTAAAGCGTTTTTTAACTAAAAAAAATGTTATTAAAAGCTCCATAGTAATCTCGGCGGTGGTGCGATAATATCGAGAAGCTACTGAAACTTCCCGTATACTGGAAGTACGCACGAACAGTGCATGAGCGCCAACAGAAATATATGGAACAGAACGCTTTCAGTATCACGCATTCTTACAGAACCCGGTTTGTGGTCTGATCAGTGGCTAAGTTGGCATCGCGTCTGGGTCCCACCCAGGCGTCGTGAGTTCAATTCTTTGGCTGGCTAAGTCCTCCATCACGATGCAAGCTATATCTTCCGCTTACTGTGATGGTAGTAGGAGATTTTCAAATATTGTCAGGTTGTAACTCGGGAACGTTTGTCTTTCTTTTAAAAAAAAAAATTCTTTGGTTTCATACCGACCCGTGAGGGAGCCATCTAAGAATACCATTACAAAAAAGAGTAAATATTAATTTAAAAATTTGAGATTCAATATAATGGTACAAAAATAAAAAGTAACAGTATAAAATGAACATTGAGTATATTTGTACAAAATATTCAGTATTAAATATTCTAATAGGTAATATACTTTGGTTTTAAATATACATTAACTGAAGCAATGTATACTACAATAGCATTGTATTATTTATTTACTAGCAGAGTAAAACCCTCTGCTGCAGCTTTTGCTGCATTTTTGGTGTTGCACACCCCCACACTTATAAAACAGAACAGTTTTGAACACACCTAAAAAGGACACAGTATGTTCATCATGGTACGAATTGAATTGTAGACTCTTGCGTATGAGGGGAAATTATCATTTCTACTATTCGCTTCTACACGGCGATTAACATAGGACTCTAGGACATTAATACTGTAAGATATTGAATATGTTTGCAGAAAAGTAAAGTTATTCTTTAATCATGTTCCTGCTTCTATTTTCTATTATTATTTTGAATTCAATAGGTGTTTTATAGTTTTCATTTTATTTTTGTATTGTTTTACATTTCTATGGTGCATGCTAGCTTTTATGTTGTTCAAATAAACATTTAATTGAAATACATATATACTATACCTAATGCATTTTTATTTTGTGAAAATACTTGCATTTCAACCTGACTTTTATTTAAATCTAAATAATATGTATGTATACTTATGTAAATAAATTATCTTGTTTGTAAAATGTACTGGAAATTTTGGTTGCAAAAAATATTATGTTATTATTATCTACTTCAATCATTTTTGATTACTGTGTATCATTATAATTTATTGTTTTTAAATAAATCGAAATAATATTACTCGTTTATCGTGTTTATTATTAAATTACCCTTAACTTAGTTAAAAATAAATTTTAAAAACACAATTTTATCATTTATAAGCTATTTGTTGTCAGAAAACTCAAATGAGACATTTTTATCCGGTGCGGATTGAGTATTGTATTGTACGAAGGTTCCTTTTTTTAAATACAGGCGAACCTCGACTTTCGCACATGATTGGTTCCTGAAAATGTGTGCGAAAGTTAAATGTTCGAAAGTAGAGGGAAGTAAAAAAAAAAAAATTGTACTTTAAAATTTTTCTTTCTCAAAAATTACTAACTAAGTACATATTAAATAAAAATTATATTCTCTTAATAAACATGTCAAGGGTTAGTTGTATTTTACTACTTTTTTTCTTTTCTTCATAGAGAGTTCTGTAACATGCAGTACTAATATGGATCGCCCTACGCACTTGACATATGCTTTCTCCATTGGGATCACATTCTTTCATAATATTCAAAAATGTCTCAACTAACTAACTAATCATCACGCCGTTTACTGCAGGGGTAGGCAGAGAGGACGGACCGCCAAACAACTCGATCTTGGCATACACTTCTTGCTTCATTCACTTTCATACAACGTCTCATACATTCTCGAAAGTGTCTCGAGATGCGTAAAAGCTCCGTTCATGTTTTTTATTAAGGTCTTGATGATTTCTTCTGGTTCTTCTTCCTCACTTTCAATTTGTATACTATTTTCGTTCTCTTGTCGGTCCATTAGAAATTCATTAGTCAAGGGTTCAGAATGAGATTCAATCATCTCATTAACATCTTCACCGTTAACATCTAGGTTTAGTTCGTTCATTAGGTGAACTATTTCAAGTGTGATGGTTTCTGGAGTTTCTTCAAAATTTAAAAAAAATCACTCATCATTTGTGGGGATAGTTGCTTCCATGAACCTTTCATTGTTGACTCTTTTATTTCAGCCCATGTTTATTGCGTTCCATATGTTATAATTCTTCCAGAAATCTTTTAATGTGGGTCCACCTTCCATGTCAATTGCCTTGATGGCCTGATTCATTATCAACCGCATATAATATCGTTTAAACGTAGCTATAACTGTTTGGTCCATGTGTTGTATGAGACACATAGTATTGGGGGGAAGAAACACAACATTGATTTGTGGGTATAAATTTTGTAGAGATTTTGGGTGTCCTGGAGCATTATCTAAGATTAATAATGCTTTAAATGGTAAATTATTAACTTCACAATAATGTTTTACTGCTGGTACGAAATGTGAAGGGAACCAATTTTCAAATATTAAAGCAGTAACCCAGGCTTTTTTTATTGGATTTCCAAATGACTGGAAGCAATTTTTTATCTTTCCTTTTCAATGCTCTAGGATTTTCTGCTTGATAAGCTAACATTGGCTTCAATTTTAAATCACCAGCTAAATTTCCACCAAGAAACAATGTCAATCGGTTTTTAGAAGGTTTATGACCGGGGCAACTGATTCGTCCTTTGATAAGAATGTACGATTAGGCATCTTCTTCCAAAATAAACCAGTCTCACCTTACATTGAATATTTAACTCTCCATCTTCAATAATTTTTGACAATGACGAAATAAAGTCTTTAGCAGCATCTTCATCCGCATCAGCTGATTCTCCAGTGAATTTAATATTGTGTAAAGAATACCTTATTTTAAAATTTGAAAACCAGCCATTAGTTGCATGAAGCACTGTGTTAGAATCTTCGTTTAGTCTACCCTTCCAATCTTTATGCAAACTAAGAGCCTTAGCTTGAATAATTGAAGTACTCAGGTATGTTTTCTTGATTTTGATAACTTATCCAATAGCCCAAAGATTTCTCCATTTCATTCATCACTATGCCGTGCTTTTTGGAAACAATTTTTGATGATATATTTCCAAAATTTTTTAAATATTCTTTAATTTTATCTTTATTCTTTAATATCGAACATATCATAAACCTGTTTATACCATACGAACGGCCGATTGAAGGATAAGACTGTCCATTTTCAGAGTGTTTAATTATATCCATCTTCGTTTCGATTGTATGAAGTTTATGGGCTCTTGATTTTTTTTTAGCCATATCTACTTCGCAGTTTCTTCGTTTCTCACTCATGTTAAAACGGGTACGAAATATTTGAAACAAAACTCGCAGAATAATGCGAACAGTACGTGCGCTGATGCAAGACTTAACCTGTCGAGATCAGACGGGAGTGTGTACAAATTAGTACATACAAACATGCGTTTGGACTCGCTCGCGCTCGTATGTTAATGCATGTGCGAACAGAACGCAACACTTTTCACAGTACGGACCTGGTTCATATGCATTTCACATAGTGCGACAGGGAAACTGCACGGAAACAAAACATTTTTTGATTATCGCAAAAAAATTTAAAAAGTAAAAAACGATTTTTCAAAAACGTGCGAAATAGCGAATTGTGCAAAAGCCGAATGTGCGAAAGCCGAGGTCCGCCTGTATAGTGAAACTGCTTAAGTTTCATGCTTAAGAAGTTTGGTTTTTTCGGTTCCTTGCAGACTGAATTTGAAAAAGGGCGCAATTTATACCACATTGTTGTTGTTTTCTCCAGTCTCTAGGAAAACTCTTTAACCCCTCGAGTCTTTTGATAATAAATGAATTTTTCTTAAATGTGCATGGTAAACTAGTAAATGGCAATAAAAAGCATGTTTTTTCTCTTTCTAGCACAGTTTAAAATAGTACAAAATGAGATAACATGACTTTTATGAGTCCGTTTCAGACTGGGAGAAATATCTCCCCAAAACACTCTACTGCTATATGTTTTCTGGGAGATATATCTCCCAAAAAGAATCGAGGGGTTAAGAGAGTTTCTCACTGTAATCAAAATCAGTCAACCTAACCTATTATAAAAAAAAACCATCTCATCAGGAAACAGCCACATCTTCTAATGTTTTTCTTATAAATTCTGTACATAAACGTAACAAATGTGAGTTTACTTATGTATTCTCCACTTTTAACACTTTATTTGCTTTACAGGATAGGGATAAATAAAAATACTTTTTAAATATATTTTGGGAGTTTAATCAGAACTGTACAATATAATGTATGATGTTATATGTGAACGTTTCTTCTTCTACCTTTTATGAGTCCACAGCCATTGTCAGGAGTTGCCTGGCTCCAAACCGTTCCTGGACTGAAAGAGAAAATCAAATCAACATTAATATTTTACAGATATAATTTAAGATTTTCATGGCCATTTCATGCCATGTTGCATTTTGGGTATTATGCTTCCTTCGCCTTCTTGATAAAATGTTTCGGATAGCCTATAAATGCCAATCATCGGGCCAAATGTGTAATGTATTGTTATACTACAGACGACTTTGGTTTCCCTCCAATTGACTACGCTCAAAAAGTCCCACAATGGACCAACGCTGCAAACCATTACCTTACTTTTCTACACGCTTCCCGAAACGCCGCTCGGAGAGGTGCTCCGAAGGGTATGTGTAGGAGAGCCTAATGTACTCACCAACATCCATCTGAGTGATGTCCCACACTCCAAAGTTCTTGGCTTTGAAGTCGCCACCGGCCGCGTAAACAAATGGATTTTCCGGGCACACAGACAAACATTGCGCCGCTCCGATGGCCAGGGCTTTCTCTGATACTAATACGGGTTGGGACCTGAAAAGAAAATAAATAAATACATTAATAATAGATTGACAAATAATAATAAAAAAGGTTCGAAGAGTAGGATGCCCGAGGAAGAGATGGCACGATCAAGTGATACAAATATTTGAACATTGGAAGAAGGGCGAAGGGAGGAAACTCTATTAATGTAGAACTGAATGCAGTATAATAAAGGGTTATGCTAACAACCACAATGGAGCAATGGAGCAGTCCACAATGTTGTAAGAAATGAGATTACCTGAGGCGTACGCGGGGTAAAATCATTATGTGACCATTATTACCAATGTGGGAAACCAGGAAGAATGCAAGGTTGATGTGTTAAAAAGGGACGTTTATGTGGTTAGGACATGTAGAAGGGATGGATGGTGAAAAGTGGAAGAATATATTATTTATTATCAATTAAAGAGCAGGCAACATTCCGCTGATGCGTTGATATCTAATTTCACAATAAGCTAATCCGTTCTTCTCTTCAAATGAGAATTCAATGGAGCTTTATATTGATTCATATTTGTAGTATAGATGATATGTTGTGGAAGATGGTTTGATGCTTCTTTTTGAAGTTTATTATGTTTGTCTTCTCTGCCCATCCCTGCGATGAAGCGGCGTGATGGTTAGCCGGCCATAAAATTTATGAAAGATTGAAATAACTTACTCTGAGATGTCCCAAGTTTTCATATTTCCTTCGTTGGATAGGGTGACCATCAATCCGGGACATTGCGAGCTGAGGGAGAGGCCTGAAACACAAAAAAGATAACATTATAACATTTATAAAACTGGGACGGCAAGAAGACTAGCAAGAATGGAAGAAACCCAATCACCGAAAAGGGTGCTATATAATAACCCTGCAGGACAAAGGAGTGTTGGGAGGCCTAAGTTTAAGTGGCTGAACGGTGAGAAGGAAAACTCTGTAGTCTTCGGCAATAGTGGTGGGCGAAGCGGATCGGTTTAGTGAGCCAGATCACTAAATCAGCTCTCTGTAAAGACAATCCACATGAAAACTGGACGAAAAAAGTATTGTGTAAGAGCGTCTTAAGGACATCTTTAGGAGGGCCAAGGGAGCGAGGGAGAGGGCATGGTGCGGGGGGACGTGAACTGCCATTCAAACGAGCCGGATCGCTGAACCGGTACACTACAAAGAGTTGATTTAGTGATCCGGCTCACTAAACCGAGCCACTTCGCCCACCACTATTCGGCAACAAGGAATTGGAGGAAATAGCAAGAGACTGGTAGGGGTGGAGGTGATTCTCAGAGGCGGTCAAAACTTTTAGGAGACGGTTTTACATTGACTTAATACATATAACACTGCCTACCCTGCCTTACTCACATAAAAATATTATAAGAAATCAATCTATATTTTCAAATAAACATGCAAAGTTCCAGCTACGAATCGCAACACCGCACGTGTCCCATCGATCACCCTACTATAATGTGGCAAAAGCAAGAATTAAATATGCAAAATGTCATATTCAAATGTTGCCAGTATTCTACACAAAAAATTTACATGTGCGAATGAACATCACTCGTTGATGTTAGTGTCGCAAAAGGCAGTGCCTATCGGTACAAATTACAAATGTAGCAACCAGTGCCATCTGTCGGTACCTCTACCGATTAGTACAACTTTACTAACAAAATCATTATCATATTATGTTGGCTTTATTTCCTGCAATTGTGCGGTCATGATAAAATATAAAAATTTTATATATCCAGTAATTGGCTTATAATATGCATGGATGAAGCGGTTACTTGGATATTTGATGTTGCAGGTAATCTCAACAAATATCGGCTGAAGCCAGCAGCTTACCCATTCTCAGCAAAAACTTGCCATGTCCGTTAAAATATCAATTGAATGAATCACTGTTGCATACTGCCTACCTTGATTTAAAACTCTGTGCACGCCACTGCTCAATACAATATGTAATTGTCGCTAAATTGAATAAGATATGTAATAAAATTTCCATACCCGTTACTTCTCCTTCGTGAGCCTTTATCGTCCACAAAGCTTCCTCTTGCCGGCAGTCGAAGTAACTCACATTGCCATCGATTGTGCTAGCCTGAAAAAAACAGAACATTATTACAACTTTGCAGGTGCGATCGATCAACAGAACCTTTTGGATTGACATGTAGGCCGCGCAGAGAAATAAAGAGGAACACAAGAATGTTTCGTAATCCAAGTCTTAAAATTTTAATAAAAAAAAAATTCACCATCATTTCATTTCGATCAAAAGGAATGGCAATATACGATGCAGGCAGTGTAAGAGAGAAGCTCTATTTTTATTGGCTCTCTCTGGTCTAGAACCAAAAGGTACACACCGGCCATTTAAATCTACGTGGAGGGCACTTCTAGTGTGTATTCTTTATTCTGTGAGGTCTCGGGAATGGCAGTACTTTTCATAATAAGCCCAAAGGGTGAGGAGGGTTTTTAGAGGGAATGGAAAACCCGGGATACATATGCTAGATCAGGTTAACAAACACAACTCACAGCGAAGCAGAATGGTTTGAGCCTATCCCAGGTGACCTTCTCCACCTCTGCGGAGACGCTCCACTCCTTGTGTGCATCGGTGCTGCGGCAGTCGGACACCCGCACCTTCCCATCGCAGCACCCCGACAGCAGACTCTGTGACTCCAGGGGGTGCCACTCTAAACTTTGTACCTGAAATGCAACAAATTAGTTTTTAATTAATTTTTAACTTAAAAATGAATTAGAGCACTATGAATGCATATGAATTGATATTACGGTGAAACTCGCTTAGAGTTTGGTTTTTTCGGTCCCTTGAAGACTGAATTTGAAAAATGACTCAAAAGAGAGTTTCACTGTATACAGCAGGTGGGCCATAAGTTTTTGCAGATATTTTAATAAAAAGGAAACTACAAGTGAAAAAATTAATGTCTATTTTTATAAAGGCAGGCAAACGAGAATTTTATTTAATAAAAATAATGTCATCTAAGTATCCACCATTTGCTGGCATTCCATAAATCTGGCACAAAGATTATTTTTTTAAACTCTTGACGAATAGCGTGTGGGATATCAGCAATTTTTTTAAAGAATATTCCTCTTAAGTTGGGGTATTGTGGCTGGTTTATTCATGTAAACCGACTTTTGAGATGACCTCATAAAAAAATCAGGGAGGGTCATGGAATTTTTTTCACCACCGGTATATTCACATTTGAAGGTTGTCTCATCTTACTGCATCCAAGTCCTGGTGTTATACCCGGGGAATTGGTGTAACTTTGGTCGGAGATATTATTTCAACATCTCGGCATATTCTGCAGAATTAACATTGACAGATTTGCCACGTGAGTCTTGATGGTCCGATTATGCCACTTGATGACATAACCACTCAAATCGTCACTTTTAGAGAATGAAGAGCGATTTGGTATTTTATTTTAAGGTTTTCCTTGCAAAATATGTTGTTGAATTTGGGGAACCATTCAACTATTATGTCAACGAATATTTTTCTTAAAATCAAATCATTCCTGCACCAAATGGATCTTCATAAGGGTGTAAATTTAAATCCAATTTCAATATTCGATGCAAAGTTGATCTAGGTATCGCCCAAGCCCCCGAACACTTGTGCGTCGAAAAGCCCACAGCTTCTCATACAGAGTCGTTACACAGAACGCGCGACGTTCCCCCATGAAGCGATCCATGGCGACTAAATTTCCAGAACCGAGCACCCGCATGCCGCGCTCCTCTCCCCCTTCCGGTTCACCCGCTGGAATCACTTAAAAAGTGGAAAAACTTATGGCCCACCCTATACATGCTTGGAAATTTCAAGACTTGCACATTTACTTTGAGAAAAAATTTACATAAGATATTGATAAATTACCTTATCTTCAAAGACAGAAAGCTTAGTGTGAGGTTCTCCCTGGTCAATGTCCCACAGCAAGACGGTCTGGTCCACTGAACCACTGGCCAATATGTGACTGGAAAGAAATAAAAATAATAAAATAATGTTGGATGCTTAAAATGACTGTCATGTCGCCAATACCTCCAGACTGACGAAAGCACAATCTCCAATTGCAATTATTTACTGTTTTTAAGAAGAACATTGATCCCACCTAGAGAATCAGGAGGCTTTCTCAATGCGCCTTACCAAAACAATGGGTCCCTAGGAAAAGGGATAGTGACAGGTTTTACCTGGGCGATACCACTACGTTCAATATTCTAGTCTGAACAATGGGTATGCAACAATAATGCACATTTCATTAAAGAGGAAGGAGTCACCTATCAACGCGTTAATTTCTGAGAATGCTGTTCAACTTTTGAGATCGCTCAGCCAGTGTTGTTGCAATGTGGATACACCGCTATCAAATTAAATTGACGACATTCATAAGAAACAATATTTTAGATAAAGTTAAAGACAACATTAGTTATTGTAGATAAAGGTGCTCTCACTCGAAGTTAGCGTTCCATGCGAGATCGAGGACAGCATCCTTGTGACCGAGACTCTTGATGCCCTTCTTTTTATTTTTCTTTCTGCCCAATTTGTAGGCCGGCTCCAGGCAGTCCAAGATGTCCAAGTCCCAGACCTGGATGATGGGGTCCATGCTGCCGATTGCGCACATGTTGCCTGCAAAATAAACATTATACCGTTACATAAGCGTGCCAAATGTCGCCGGGCTATAACCAAACTGCATAAACTATCAAAGGATTTATAAAATATTGTAGATTAAGTTATGCAGGTGGAAATAAAAGTGGAGAGCTGCTGTGAGTAGATGTTATTACAATATTTTCACTCTAGAACTCAAATCGAACAGCTGCCATGTTGAGTGAAAAGTGCAGTATTGCAGTAGAAAAAAAATTGTCTTTCCTGTAATCGAAATCTGGTAAACATGACATAGACATTAGATTATTACTAGGATTTTGAGGTTACCTGGTTGATCACTGGCTGGATCTCTGTTGAGCCACTCGATGCAGAGCGGGAAGCTGGGTAGCAGCGTGTCGTGGTGAACATAGAGGGAGCCTTCTTGCTCATTGTACACTGAAAGGAAAGGAAGTCAATAAGATCAAATATAGTAGTTTAGTTAGAAGTTAATGTTTTTTACTCTTGAAACGTGTGACGTTTTGATGCTAGATGCCCCGTACGCGGCACTTTTCAACGTACAGCCGTATAAATACGAGTGTTAAAAATAATCTGTGTAGTCTGAATCTGATTATCTATAGACGAAGATTATTACATTCGGAACATGAGTATTTATGGACAATAAAAGACAAACAAAGATCTCAATATAAACAAACTGACATTACAAGACCAGACTGCTCCTTACGCTTTGAGCGAGCTTGGACACCGCGCCGATTAACTATTTCACCAACACTTTAACACGTCACAAAATGCAAAGCGTAACCAACATTATTATGACATTACACTACTTATTAAACTAATATGTAACAATGTAAAGCTTTGTACAAAATAAACAAAACTTTAATATATACAAAAGTTATGGGCATTCACGTAATCGGGGCACAGAATGCTTTGTAAAAACTCTGGATCAAATGCGTAGGCGCTCGGGCCGGCAGGAAGTTTTAAATGTTTACAAGAAAGGGAAACCATATTACCGGCCACGGATAAATGCAATTTCATTATATAAACAGAATGCTATTTTAAAAAATTTATAGATGTCGCTAGCATAATGAAATTATGAAGTTTTGTGTGAAGGTTTTGCAAATATTAACCACAGGATTCCGACTTTATCGACGCCAAAGTAACTGTTGACACTCGCGTACTGGCCACGGCTGTTGGTATACAATGGGTTAATGTTAGCAAGACCATACTGAAAAACAACAGCGGCTGTCTGGACTTGCAGGAAGGCAACTTCAAGGGACAGAATGAAACACTTTTGTAAGTAAAATGGTTGTTTTACAAGATCAGAATACACAGACTTTCCCTTCCCTGTCTTCTCCTTCATTCCTTACTCGCTTTTTTCAGCCTTAAAGCATTCCCGAATGCAAGAAGTCAGTTTTACTGACTCAGGGCAGTTGGAACTATTGTGTGATATCACATGAGTTTTATAATAATAATACATAATATGTAGTATATTTGCAGCACGTTCCATAGTAGATACTGTCAGTATCGCCCTGGTGAAAGACCACTATTTAAAATCAAAATGTTGCTTGAAATGGCTTTAGCCATGTTTGGTGACCAGATATGAATAGCCAGGTACTTTCCCACCTCCTCACATGACCTTCAGCCTCACAACATACCCCAATTGGGGATGCCATAGTCTCACTGGCTCCAGACGGTTGGGAGCAGTTGGGACTCATTTCTTATTGGATCACATTAAAAAAAAAACATTAGAATTTTTAGGTGTATGAAATTGTTTGATATAATAGGTAGACTCACCATAAACCTCCAGCACGCTAGCATCGCCCTGCACGTGTCCCACAAGAACTAAATTGTCAGTAGGCTTGATTATGTCATCTTCTTCATCGCTGTCTGGATCATCAGTCTGAAAGAAGTCAAATTTTATAAACGCACTAATCTTACAGTGTTAATGTCCTAGAATCCTATGTTAATTGCCATGTAAACGCAAAAAGTAGAAATGGTAATTTTCCCTCATGCACAAAAGAGTCTGCAATTTAATCCGTACAACGATGAACAAACTGTGTCCTTTTTACGTGTGATCAAAAGTGTTGTTTTATCAGCGCGGAGGTGTGCAATATCAACAACGCAGCAAAAACCCGCGGCAGCGTGTTTTTAATCTGCCCGTAAAATTATATTGTTCAAGTTTTACACCAGATTAAATTTGATAAAAAATAATGCTAAATTAATGTGTTTTAAAAATGTGTATAACAAAATGATTACCTTTATGTGAACTCCTTCTAGATCGCCTTCATTTGTGAATGTTGCTAATGATCCAATGCCAAATACTGATGATGGATTAACTACAAAAAAAAAATTGGAAGTGCTGATGTAGAGAGATGTGTACATACTCACAAGATACAAATACTTACATTAGCTCAATTAGCTACATGTTTACACATAATAAAATTTCTGTAATGCATTAATCTTATCTCCAAACTTGTAAGTTTTTCCTTCTAAAATGTTTTCCCTCTATAATATATATGTCAAAGTGATTCCTTTGCTTTTGTTTAGTACACTTGAAAAATAATAGAACATATTCAAATTTGAAGGAAAATATTATAAGAAAGTACCTGCTCCAAATTCATTACAATATTATGTAAAGAGAAGCAAATTATTTTAATATTTTACCGGTTTCTGTGTCGTAATTTTCAAAGTCAAACTCATCATTAGGATTAGTGGGGACTGGGGCAGGGGCTGCTGGGGCTCCTTCATTTTCTGAGTCGCTATTCTCTTCCGTATCATTTATCCTAGAAAATAAAACAATTTATAATAAGTAACGAGGCATTGGGTTTAATTCTATTTATCTTATTTGTCATTGTAATGATCACTTTGTATCAATGGCACAGGCAGGGTTCTTACATCAAAATACTACATATACCTCGAACTTTGATAAATGTGAGGTGGTTTTAGTGCTAACCTAAACTAAGTTTTATGTAAAACTACAATAATGTTGAATGATTAAGGAAGCTCCCTCATGGGTCGGTAAGGAATCAACATAAACCGGGTGCAGTAAGAATGTGTGATACTGAGAGCCAGTGGCGTGCATTGCCCTATGACCAAAGGTAGGCTGTGTGTAGTTTATAAAATTCGGGTATGTTGAATATTTGAGAATGACCATTTTGTTACTATTTTCGATCTCATTTTTATTTTGATTAATTTTAATTCGTCATCATTTTAAAGTAATTATTCAAAAAAAAATTTGACAATTTAGTTATATAAAATAATATTGAGGTGAGGTACACAGTGGCCCATACACACCGAGTGCACAGTGAATCGCTATCCACTGTGTACCCTTAGTCTTTTTTTTTTTTCTACATGTATACCCTACAAGAGTCCCAACTGCTCCCAACCGTCTGGAGCCAGTGAGACTATGGCATCCCCAATTGGGGAATGTTGTGAGGCTGAAGGTATTGTAGAGGGGAAGGAGAAGGGGAAGAGGAAGGTAGGGAAATACATGGCTATTCAGATCTGGTCACCAAACACGGCTAAAAGCCAATTTCAAGTAACATTTCAATTCTGAATGGTGGTCTCTCACCAGGGCGATACTGAGAGTATCTTCCACTACCGAGGTTTCTCTAACAGTTAATTTATTTCATAGTAAATTGCTGCAAAGCAAAGAAAATAATCAATGGATTGTTCGTCAAATATGGAAAAGTGAGTCCGATGATGATGATACCGAAGTAATTTTGCTAGATAGTGACGATAAATAAGACTTAATAGAGGATAGCAGTGACAATACTCTTCCAGTTTTCAGTGAAGATTGTCTTCAGATACCATTAAGGGCAATGGAAGGAGAATATGTGATAGTTCTGTTTACCACAAAAAAATAAAAACAGAAAATATATCCAACATGGCAAAGTTTTAGAAACAATAAATTCATCAATGGACTTAGTTTTCTAAGATTGAAGATCACATCTCGGGATCTGTTTCATTTGCCACCTACGCCTGACCTGTCTTATATAAAAGGTGATACGAAATTCATCTTATCAAAACCAAATGTCACTGGTACAATTAGACGAGAGTCTTTGTATCGTTTTTCCACCGATATGTCTCATTTGAATATTCATGAACTAATTTAGATTTGAATTTTCACTGTTCCAGTAGGCGATTCACTGTTCACACCATTTTTTACTTTTGAATCACTCTTTTCAATCAATTTTGTTTAAAATCGTAAATACAGGTTTATGTTTAATTTTAAAAATTACAGGGAAAGAAAAAACAATAGTTAAGCATCCCGGTGGCGCCAAATTGATAACGGATACATTTAGGTACTTGCTTAATAACGGTGTATAGTAAACCTCAATATTAAATCCCTTCCTACCCACCCAACCTCTCCTTGGAAATTACTACCTGCCGAAAGCCAGTTCAGTTGCAATTTAAATTTCGGTTCGAGCGGATGTGACATTTAAGTGATTGACATAAGGGAGAATCGCGTAAGCAGAGGAAGCTGTAATTGGGGTAAGTACCTTTTATACCTTTTTACCAATTTGGGCTGCTTTTATTGATGTTCAACAGGTTCAAATTATATATATTAAGGAAACTGTTCATCTAGATTAAGCAGGTGCGAAATTTGTTCCCGATATTTATCGATAGTAATGATATAATTTTGGGAAATAGTCCTTTGAATAAATTCTCGTGAGTAAATCATTACAGGGTTTATACCCGGCTTCGCCCGTGAATGGCCGGTACAGTGGAGTCGTGACACCATATCCGGCCTGTCAAATTTCAAATTTTATTAAATATACATATAAGCACGTAGGTACTTCTTAATACGCAAAAAAATTAATAAAAAACACTTTTTATTAGTTTAATTACAACGAAGAACAACTATTTCAGCCACCGGAGAAGCAAAATCATGGATTTTAATTAGTTTAAAGCTTGGTAAAGTTTCAAGTTTTTGCATGGCCTTTAGGTTAGGTTTTTTGTTATTTACGAAAAAAAAACCCAAACTGAAAACCTAAAAATCTATTTTATGTCTAATTAATATATTGTATTATATATAAACTAGGTATTGGGTTCTAAGTATGGGTTTTTTTTTTTTAAATAATAATAAAAACTAACAAGACAAATACGTGATTATATGGATATTTACCCAACTTTTGAACTAGTCTGTGTGCTGAGATAGAGCATCTAGAAAAAAAGTGATCCACTATGCCCACAATGACCCTACTTCATATTTTTGCATGTTTTACATTCAATACGCACATTTAATGGCCCTACCTTAAATCTTCAGCAGTTTGTGTGATAATAGCTTGTAGCTCATCTTCTGTCAACTGGATCTGGAAAATAACAATCAATGTTTGATGGTGAAAAATTTCATAACACATATGCAAGGCAACTTTATGAACTAAAGTTAAGAAATCAATTAAATTGATTGAAACTTACTAGGTACAAAAATAAAGGGTAAATAATATGGCAATGGCACGCCAAAGTCACCAAGCAATTGATAATAAATGTAAAACGAGTTCGTAATAAGTCACCTTTTCTGGAACTGCTTTTGCTACATTGCGACGCACAAAACGTACGCAGGACACCAGGCCAATATTGGTTGAGTCTTGCTCGTCCATTTCGGAATAAATTTGTAATTGAGGATATTATTTTAGCGACCGCTTCGACAAAACACGGCGAGACAGTAACCTCAAAACAACACGTGAATTCTGCCAAAGTTGTGACAGCTGTCAAATATTAAAAATAATCTATGGTTCTTAATACTCGCTCATTATAAAGAGGGCTGTTCATGCAAAGATTCGTCGTGATATCCAAGGTGTACGCATGCTATTGCTCTCAAGGCCACATACTCGTATGTGTACATACACGTATACCATAACGCCATTTTCCGTAGTGATAGCAAAATGGTATGGTACATACGACTAAATGGGTAAACCATACAATTATTGATGAGACTCAGCTAAAGTATTTTATTCTCTTGACAGTTTTATTCCTTCACGATGTTCTCCTTCCTCACTTCCAACTGCATATAGTTTGAAAATTATTTTTTTAGTTATACCAGCCTGCACCCCTTTCGGATCTACTCAATGGGGTATTTTCACAAACTATGGATACTGAAAAATGTGTAGAAGATTTAAGTTATTTTTCTGATTTGATCATCCTACTAAAAATGTATCCAGGCCGGCGCTGATTTTTATGGCAATATACACACGGTAACACGTTTGCAACGGCACCAGCCCAGGACCGTCTGGGCGAAAAGCAAACTGGGAGCATAGCCAGCGCTTGACCTGGCTTTCAGCGGGACGAAAGTGTCGCTTTCAAAACTTGACTGACAAAATGGCAATTCATATGAATTATAAAATCTTATCCAAAATGATAAGGTGGCATTAATTTTTTCAATAAGTTTGTTAAAAAAATATATATGATAACAATTGAATAGGTAACAAAATTCTAAAATTGATAGTAAACTATTACAATTCTAATAATAATAGACATAATTTGTCTCGACGCCATCTATTTGAGGGATTTAGCCGTTACAAGCCTTTCTCATACTAATAAAGTTGGTTGTTTACAGGTGAAAATATAATAAAAACAGTAATTATTGAATGAAACACTAGTATATATATTGATTAACTTGGCGGGTTTGCGATAAGCCGACGTAGCTCAACGGTAGAGCATCTGACCGGCAATCAGAAGGGTGCAGGTTTGAGTCCTGTCGGCGACATTTATCTTTTCTCGGAAAGGTTTTTTCAATTTGGATGAGTGTTTCAGGCTAATAATTATTGTTTATAAAAATAATTGTTACCCTTTGCGCTATGCACAAAAATCTTGTCTTAAGTTTTTAAGAACTTTAGTTTATCAATTAATATTACAATTCTGTTCAAGCTACATTGGTATCGGCTTTTACTGGTATTCCATTGTCAATTAGAATCCCCTCATCAGTGTTGACAAAATGCAGTTTTTTTGTTGTTGTTATTTTATGGCTTTCACCCATTAAGGGCGATCTTAGCCATGTTTAATCAGTGTTACTTTTTAACAGCTTACTTTTTGACGGCCTCCATAGTCGAGGGGTAAGGCTCTCGACTACGAATCCGAAGGTCGCGGGTTCAAATCCCGGCGTGCGCAAGTAATTTTATTTAATTAATTTGTGTTGTTTCACAATTAATTCATTTAAAAATAATATATAGTATATTTGCGCACGTTCCAGAGTGGAAGATACTTTCAGTATCGCCCTGGTGAAAGACCAACATTCAGAATTGAAACGTTGCTTGAAATGGCTTTTAGCCGTGTTTGGTGACCAGATCTGAATAGCCAGGTTTTTCCCCTTATCCCCACCTTCCTCTCCTCCTTCTCCTTCCCCTCCTCAATACCTTCAGGAGATATTGGAGTTTGCATTTACTTTTTAGAATAGGGAAATAGTCTCTAACTGGAACAGAAATATCATTCAACGGGCCGTGAACAGTGGCTTCCTTAGCAATGGAATCCATCATTTCGTTTCCAGTAATACCTAGGTGTGCTGGAATCCAGGCCAGGGCCACTGAAGCATGTGATAGCGAAATGGAATACAGGAGGTCTCTGGTAGAGTCGATTAGGGAATCGCTATTAGAATTGAGTGGGGATGAATTTATTTTTTTTAGTGAGCTAAGTGAATCTGAAAGAATGAGGGCGTTTCTAATATTGAGAGATTATTATTTGACGAGATGCAGTGCTTCTATGAAAGATATGCATTCAGCCGAGAAAATGGAGCATTCTTCGGGAAGTTTGTGTGCGAGACTCATTTTCCTGTGTAGAAGAAAAAAAAATGCAGTTAATTGATTTTCTGGAATATCCCCTAGTTGTGAAATATTAACCTGTCAATTTTCTTGGAAATGTGCAATAAATCTAGAAATAGGTGGGTAACGGATTTTCCAGAATACTTGTTGTAAGTTTTATTTTCTTATGAAAGTATTATAATATAATTTCTTTTAACACACAAATATTTTAGTTAGTCAGTTTATTCTGGATTCATGTTTGTGTAAAATGAATTTAATTAAAAAATTTATTATAATATATGTACATATTACCCTCGTCATACTTACATGCGTCGTCCAGTTCGTTTCTACAAATTATAATGCGGTCACCCTAAAAGTTTTGCGACTGACTAACACCGTGAACAAAAATAAGTAATATTAGCCACAATTTAAAGTTTTAGATTGTGGAAAAATATTATGATAAATCTAACAAAATCAATTTTCATAATTTTAAATGCAACTTAGAAAATAATTTGCGGGTTTATAGTAGTTTTAAAAAAAATGATCATATTTACTATGTAAATAAAAATATGAAAATAAAACATTTAAAAAAAAAAGTTATTTCAGGTCGATATTTTAAATTATGTATGGTAAATTTGTGTTCCATCATAAATTGGTTGTGTTTAATTTAATTTAATGCCACCATAATGCTAATTTTAATATTAATTTTTTTTTTATTTATGTTATATTTTCAAAGTAGATGGGGTAAATCATTTTTTTTTTTAAATCACTGTTTGCCACAAATAATTGTTAAAGGTGCCACTAAAATCGCGAAAAATCAATTTCTTTAATGGCCTATATTTCATAATGTAAAACAAAAATAAATAAATTACTTCTAGTTCGTACTAGATATTTACTATACTTTTTGAAAAAATATCATCAGGTTATATATAGTGAGTATTTTGGCCTCAAATACAAAATAAGTTTTGTATGAATAAGCCGTGCAGCCGTTCCTCTTAAGTGAGTTTCACCGTAATATGAATTGAAATGCATTCATAGTGCTCTAATTCATTCAATTGTACCCCTTTCTCAATAAATGTCCAATACCCTTACCGTTGTTCATCACTTATTAAAAATAATTGATTTGGTGAATTTATCAACCTGCCTTTATTGAAAACGTTTGATTTTTGTGAATAAAAAAAAAACAATGGTATGATTAAAGTATTTTAATGAAATTTTATAAGTATAAAATTTAAAGAGACCCATTTTTGCACCCCTTCAAGTAAATTTCGTGAAGATAATAAAATAAATACATTTTTTCAAAATGGCAGTTTTCACAATTTTTTATTTTATCTTAGGATAGATACAAGACGCCCCACTAGAATTATTATTACCGGAAAGAGTTGATACAGTTTTTCAAAATTAATTTTAATATATACAAGTTAAAAACTAAATATTAAACTAATTTACATTACATATGTACATACAATGAAATACTAACATCATTTATATCACAAAAAACTTTTTTTAACAAACATTTTATGATTAACATGTTTAAAAGAATCAAACTTTATAAAGACGTAATGGAAAGTTTGAAAAATATTTGCATTAAATCATCACCTACTGATCGACATACTTATCTATGCAGTCGGGGGCGTCACACTGTACATATTGTGGAAACAAAAACATCTATGTAATTTAAAAAATGTTTGTTCTTTCCTCTTTAGATCGCCTGCAGATATAAGTAGGTCAAGATGTATTTAGGTTTTAACAAGGATAACAACATACTACCTAAGAGAACTATTTAAATGAGCGCCAAACTATTTTTCGGTTACCAAAAACAATAAATGAGCAGCAGAATGCGACTATTTAAAACACATTTAATAGTCATTAAAACTAATTACTAATTAAACATTTATTTATAAATTATTATTTTTGGAATAACTCATTGAAGCTTATAAACCTCAATTTAATATATTTTCAATCATTGAAGATAATATTAACAACTTCCAAATCGAAAAACGAAACCGAAAAGACACAGAAAAAAAAACGGTAGCAGCTGGGATTCGAACCTAGGACCTAATGGTCTATCCGGCATCTGTGCTCTATGCCAACAGAGCTACGGCTAACCCAAACCTTCCTGTCATTTTATCGGTATCATACCTCGTCTTTTAAAAACTGTCAATATCATCCTCAATTAATTCCCATATTCTTTTTTGGCTGCTACCTTTTTGAAACTACAAGATTCTGCCCGAATTTATTTGTAATCGTTAGATAGTGTCTCCGATATGCCTATCCGATTTTTATTTATATGGGACATCTGTTGACTGTTCTCCCAACTGCCACTGTTATCTATTTCTTTTCTGTGTCTTTTCAGTGTTGTGTTTCGATTTCTTCAATGATTAAAACAATTATTTTTAAATAATCACCAGAATTTTCTTGAATAATCACCAAAAATTCATTACCAGAATGCGATTATTAGAATTACATTATTAACAAGTGAGGTTAGGTTAGGTTAAATCCTTTAATATTCTTAGTTAAGATGTAACTGAATAAACGGAACAAAAATTATTACTTTTGAGTAGGTACCGATAATACTTATTTTGGTGCTAGAATATGATTTCTGTTGGCAATATTAGAAGATCATCATGTTTTTTTCGGGGGATCGATAGCCTATAAATTGGCACTCAAAAATTATTTATGGCGATTTTTGAGAGGAATAGTAGGAGTCATAAAATGGGATCGAAGAAGAAGACCGATGATCCGGGAGGAGCTGAACATCAAACCACTGCTGCTCTTCATAGAAAAGTCGCAACTGAGGTGGCTTGGACACATGTTAAGAATACTTGAAGGTCGAATTCCGCAGAAAATTTTGAGTGCTATTCCAGAGGGAAGACATCCAATGGGCCGCCCTAGGCTCGGGTGGGAAAAGCAACTCCAGAGGCTGTGCGAGAGGCTGAACATACTATGGACGGATGCTGTTGATGTAGTGCAACAGGGACGCCTGAAGGCGCCTTGTCGATGCGATGGGTGATGATCAGAGTAGGACAAGGGGAAGAAGATGTAAGTGTGTATGCAAAAGCAAATATTTGGGCATCAAATCACAAATAATTTGGTGCTCGTTTAAATAACAGTCATTATCTAACTACACGGTAATTTAAAAAGCGGCAATATTCCTCGTGTTAAGTATCTAAAATACCGTGGACACATCTCTTGTGCCTCGTCAGGTGGTCTTTCCGGATAAATTTATTTTTGCAGATGTTGCAAACGTGCTTTCTTTCCTTCTCTATTTTAATGTTCACCGTTCTGAACATTGTTCTGTAACAAAAACATTAATAATTAGGGAAACAAAAACATGAATAGTTAGACAAACAAATCATTCAGAATCAAACTGGTGCTTGAAATATTTATTTACGACTCTTGACATGACCAGACTCAAGTATTTGATTTGTGTGCCATATCTTCTTCGGGCGTCCCTGACTCCTACTGTCACTCCTTTCTCGGGCCCATTCGCTCTATATTCCCAAACCATCACAACTCAGTCTTGGCACACACTCCTGTCAAATTGAATGATTAGGACATAATATCGTCATTCTGTATGCAATACCGCATAAGCGACATGAAACAAATTGTTTAGGAGAGAGAAAAAAAAACCACGATATATATGTAGAATTGTCCTTGGAAATCACATATGTAATGTTACACATTATAAAAAAAAAAAACCTTTTTAACAAACATTCGGCATTCTATGGATAAACATGCTCGGAGAAAATGGTCACGGATCGAATGGCAATCTGTATATATATATAAGGAAGAGCGTCTGTATCGTTTGCGTTAGCTAAAACAAGTTAAATCGGCCATAATCAATACATTTTGATAGTTTGGTAGTCCGTATCGCGCTAACAAGTTCGTAACGCAAACGCAAGAGACGACACTGCGTTTATGAAAACTGTCAAAATATGTTGTTTATGACTGAATTAATTCACGTTAGTTAACACGATAGATACAGACCTGGCCCTCTGGGCCAAGATTTGGCCTTTAGATTTATTTGTTTGTTTTGTAAATAAACCTACAGATTTATTCCGAGCTTGACAAAATTTTGCACATTTGACGTTCAAAATAAGAGGCATATTACTGGTTAGGGAGGATAGGGACAGGGGTGGGGGTGGTGGTAGGGGTAACACATCACAACCTCAAAACTTTACTCCAAACCATTCACAACCCCGGACAACATTGGGTGCTTTAGCTAGTAAAATAAGGATTTTGGAAAAATTGTTACATGCCGAATGACAACACTATTATGTCCTTCAATATTATGCAAGAAGGAAAAAACCTCACATAAATGGTATTATTATGTATTAAAAGAAAAAAGAAATTACCTTTTGTATTTGAAGCCAGGTTTCAAATGTCTATTTTTTCTTCCTTCTTTATCTAAGATGTTGTTTTTATCATTATTCTTTTTAAGTATATTATTCACAACGCTATCTTGTTTCTTCTTCTTCTTCTGTACAGCTTTCTTGGGTTTGTTTTTCTTTATTCCTGACTTCACCTCACCTTCCTCTTCTTTCTCTACTTTAATTTCAGTGCCTTGTGCGTGGAAGTGTCTGAAGTGGGACAAGATGGCCGCCTTATTGATGAATGTTCTATTACATTTAATACACATTATCAAATGGTTTTCTTGCCGACTTCTGTGGGTTCTCATGTGCTTCTTGTAATCGTTTCCTGAATTGAATTTGACTAGAAAAAATAGTAAAATAATTATTAAATTACAAATTAACCGTTACAACGCTGGCCGTTTCAACGCAACTATCCCATCACGCGGCAGGTTTTGACACAATGTACGTTAATTGATATGCTTGGTGTAACCCTAAGTGACCAGCTCAGGTATGAGGGCTCCATCGAAGTCAGAGTAAAGTTAGCCTCTCAGAAGCTGGGCACAACTGCTGACCCTGTACAAATCACAAGTGCGCCCCACTGTAGAATTTGGCAGCCACCTCTGGTAATTAAGCATCATGCAGTTTCTCAGCAGGGGTGAGAAGAGAGGAGGGACCGCCAAACAACTCGATTTTGGCATCCACTTCTTGCTTCATTCACATTCATACATTCTCTTCTGTTGTTCCGACTTCTGACATGGCCCAACTAAAGTATTTGATTCAATCAATCGTGCCATGTCTTTCTCGGATGTCCCCGGCTCCTTCTTCCATTCACATTCGCGTCATATATTCTCCTTACACTCCTTTCTTCATTCATTCGCTCTACATGCCTAAACCATCTAAGCGTCCCTTTCTAAATCTTACTCATTACGCTTACATCCGCATTCTTTATGAATCTCAACATTTTTCACACGATCATACATGGTTTTACCACATTCACCATTGAGATCTCATTTCTACAGCATTCAGTCTACTTTCATCCTTCCTTTGCCAGTTCCATGCGTCACTGCCATACATCAGGGTTGGTATCAGCACTCCATTGTGGACTGCTAGCATCACCTCTTTGGACAATTTTTTGTTAATTACTCTAATAATCTCCATGGTAATTACTGTGTTTTTACTTACGACAGCAGTATAGTGTATGTTAAATGTTAATGGTAATGGATGAATGAAGGCATGACATTTTGGTTTAGGGATTTGGTCTGTGCGTATCACAGATTTAGTAAGGAAAATTAATATCATACCTTTGGGGCAGTGTTCGCACTTTAAAAGTTTCACTTTGGGTTTTAGCCGGTCTTCTGTATTTGAATTACTCGAGTCTCCCATTTCAAAATCGAATCCTTCTCCATAGGAATGGGATTTAATGACATGATGCTGAAAACCAAACAAAAAATTATTATTATACCATCATCATCGGAGATGCAACCCTCGGAGTCGTGGTCAACCCTAGGAAACCTCTACTGATGTCTCCCTCCAGTTTCTTATGTCCAAGGATGCACACCATCCAATCATCTAAGATTAGGTTTCCCAACACTGGATGCCATAGCCATATGGCTACTCCGACACACAAGAAGTTAATAGTGTCTCCCACACGTATGCTTCAGACCGTGCTCCTCGCCTCAAAGCGCCAGCCACTTCCGCGGGCGGTCTGATGAGTTGATCGATCGTCGAAATGTACGTATAAAGGGATTTTCTCAGATATTGGAGCGAAGTGTGGTGTGATGCGTGATATGTCCTACGGTTCAAAAGTTTTGCTACAATTTTGACCATAGATATCATAAGATAGAAATCGCTATGGGCGTTTACCAATTTTAAAAGAATTACATCATAACTACCCAGAAGATTATAAAAATACTTACGTATGAACAGTGAAAATTTAGATACATTGTAATGTTTCTTTAAAAGAAATGACTAATAAATATTGTTACGAGAAGATGCACATCAGCACCAAGAACGTCTCACAGCCACCTTAAGACTCGGGACCTGTTGTTCTTTTAAAAATTTGAAATTTAGTACTGGTATTTCTGAACCAGAATTAAGTATACTGATTCCAGAAATGTGCAAAAGCAATTTATGAAGTAGGTGCTTAGAAGGGATTATTAATTTTTTTGCCAAAAAATCCCGGTTCTAATGGAAAATTAAAAAAAAAAGGAAAACAAATTCCTTTACAAAACTCTAAAAGCTAGTCCTGATATATGCTTGACTTTTAAAGTTTCATAATACTGGGTATATAATTCTTTGCTTTTGATTTTCTATAAACAGTCGGAGCACGCATTGGAACGAAGTGTGATGTGATCTTCGCTTCGAAGCGTACGTCTAATGTCCGCTAATAAGCCATTTGGTGGTCATGTCGATATAAATAAAGTTACAAATTTGAAAGAAATAAAATAGTACGAGTCTACTTGCCTTTAATTTCAATTCAGAATTGAATAGTTTATTACAAAGAAGACATCGCTCATTGAACATTTTGATTCCGTGCTTTCTTTCGTGCCTCAACTTGGACTGTTCGTTCCCGAGGATCTTATTGCAGTGCCGACAACTGTGGACTTTGGCAACTTTGACCGTGGAAGTCTTAAGTTGGTACTCATCCGCGCACTTTGCGAGGTCATCCTAGAATGATAGAGAAATAATATATGGTTTTAAGGGTAAACGAAACGTGATACATGCTCACAGATGGTGCTAATAATTTTTTTTTAGAAAAAACACCTATAAATATTGAGATGAATTGTTTGTTGGCGTGTGTACATGAGGAATAAATTGTTATAAAAAAAATTAACTTAAATATTGGCTTAGGGTTTAGTGATTATGTGGTACCATTGAAGTAAAAGAGCGAGTAGGCCCAGCATGTAAAACATTCATCACATGGACATTAAGAGACCGGTAACCGGATAAAACAGAAAATGATAAAAAAAAATTAGGTTTGATAAATTTCATCCCCTTTCTTCAATGTTCT
The DNA here is from genome assembly GCA_022606495.2 of Halesus radiatus. NCBI lineage: Eukaryota > Metazoa > Arthropoda > Insecta > Trichoptera > Limnephilidae > Halesus > Halesus radiatus. The sequence goes on along the minus strand of JAHDVE020008773.1, from coordinate 157,433 downwards.
GTTTTGTCATGGGACCAAAGAGAACGAAGGAAAGGGGAACAAAATTACCTCATTAGGTTTAACTTCATTCTCGTAATAGCTTTCTTCGTGATATCCATTCAGCAGGCTGGGATATTCCTCGACTTCGCTTCGCTGGTGGTACATGAGCGCCGCGTCTTCACTGAGGGGTTCCACCTTGATGTGCTCTGCCGTCGGGATAATCTCCAACTTCACTTCTAAATTTAACAAAACAAATGAAATATCGGTAAATTAAAAACAAAATGAAGCAGATTGATGCTTTTTTTTAAATTTTAGAAACAAACAGTATGTGTATAAAATGAGTGGTGGATAATTTACAAGATTTCAGAAAGTTATTACAAGGATCGGTACCAATGACACGTCTCTATGGAATATCTGGTGAGTGTTTATATAAATTTTATCAGGCGGGGAACGTGTACCTGTACGTGGACCTATGTGTCTGAATTGTGCTATGTAGTGGGGAGTTGTGAGTGCGCATTGATTAAGTTACGAGCAATGTTTTTCTTAAATGACTGTAGGCAGTCAAAAAATATGGGGAGATCTGAGTTGGGAAAAATATTATCAAATGTTTGGAGAACACGGGAATTGGTGAATTTGCAGGGACGTTTGCTTCTTGCTTAATGTGTAAAAGAGTTTGGTGTGGCGGGGACGGTGTTTAATTTGCAGGAACGTTTGCTTCTTGCTTAATGTGTAAAAGAGTTTGGTGCGGCGGGGACGGTGTTTAATTTGAGACAGGATTTCAAGGCAGCCTATGTCATTATTTAGAATTTTATATAAGAATATAGTGTCGGCTACCGTTCACCGTAGTTTCAGAGATTGGAGTGAACAGTGAGTGATAGTTATTGTCGTATGTGAACCGGAGAAACTTAATGAATGTATTTTGGATTCGTTCTATACCATTGACGTATAGCATGTATTTGCGATTCCAGACAGGCGATGCATATTCCAGTGTACTGACTAGTGAAAAATATAGCATTATTAGCGTACATGTTGAGAGAATCTGATAATGTAAGACCAGAAAAAAGAAGAATAAAAAGCTTATTAGCAACAGGGGATACGGATACATAATGAAGATACGTATTGAAATCATCTACTCATTATTCTTCTTCGAGTTGCACTACTAGTTTATTTATTTATTTTTATATGAATACCGCACAAGAGTCCCAACTGCTCTCAACTGTCTGGAGCCAGTGAGACTATGACATTCCCAATCGGGGAATGTTGTGAGGCTGAAGGTATTGGGGAGGGGAAGGAGAAGAGGAAGGTGGGGAAATACCTGGCTATTCAGATCTGGTCACCAAACACGGCTAAAAGCCATTTCAAGCAATGTTTCAATTCTGAATGGTGGCCTTTCACCAGGGCGATACTGAGAGTAGCTTCCACTCTGGAAAGTGCGCAAATATACTATATATTATTATTTTGAAATTAATTAATTGTGAAACAGCACAAATTAATTAAATAAAATTTACTTGTGCACGCCGTGATTTGAACCAGCGATTCGTAGTCGAGAGCCTCACCCCTCGACCATGGAGGACGTCAAAATGAATTTTATACAACCTAATTTACCGATTAGTAGCCGTGTGGTCTAAAGCGTTAAGCTATGTTCCCATCTCATCTACTATATCTACTATACAGCGCCCTTGAGGTGATTATTCACAAAAACGGCGCTATACAAATCATCCAAGTATTATTATTCCATGATATATTTGATAGAATATATGAAATAGATCAGTGAGAACAAGCTTATCTATGCAATAGAATAGAAGCCCAATGTTGAATCGACTCTAACTGTCATTCTATTCTATTTAAAATAGACCACAGAATAGAACCGCGTGAACGGCAATTGCTATGCAAACGCGGCCCTCTGCGCACAGTACAATAATGTCAATGGTTATGTCCAATAAAAAAAACACTAAAAATTTGCTGCGTAACTTTAAGCTCCACAAATACAAATGAATTGAAATAGAGCAGGTGTGAACGCACTACAATTCTGACTATCATAGAAAGATTTGTTCTATGAGAAAGACCATAGAATAAATAGATAAGGCGGGAACACAGCCAGGCATCGCAGTTTTAATAATCAGTTAGCTAAAGCCTTCATCATTGCACACGCAACATTTTCTGCTTATAGTGATGACAGTAGGAGGATTAAAAATAATTTTAGGTTATTTGGAATCCGGGAATGATTGTCTTTTTTTAAAAAAAAAGAATAAAAAGAATTGGTTCTTGGACAATGGTGGTTACTCAAGCCATCACAAGTCAAACAAATATTTTACATGGGATCAAAGCTGTAAATTGTAAGCAGCTACCTCCTTTTTTGATAAATCTACTATCTAGTTCTAGTAAATTAATAAATTAGTTGTGGTTTTTCTCTATGGTGTATTTTAGCCTTTAGTTAGAAAATGAAAAAGGAATCTGAACAGAAATATTAAGTGTGTCATCGAAGGTAATACAATAAAAGGTCACAGTCAATAATTACCAGGGTTCATAATATTTTCGTCAGGATATTCGTCGTGAAATTCGGCAAACACCAGTGGTTCCAATTTAATTTCACACTCTTTGAGAAAAAAGTTTTTCTGATCTGAAACTGCCGGGACATCAATTGTCGAAGAATTTTCAATAATAGGTACCCTAAAACTAACTTCTGGCACACATTCTGAATTTTCTGTGGATAAACAAGGGCCATTTATTGTTATTTTGGGTGTACCTAATTCATCAACATTAAAATTTTGTAGATTAACCATTTTGTCATTGATTTCTTCATTTGAATTGTCAACGGGATCGTCGGTAATTATTGTAGCATTGATAGGAGATTCATGAGTTGAAACAATTTTAATATCGCTAGTTAAATTTGTATGATTTTCTTTTGTTTTCAGGTTACTTCGTAGCAATTTATCTGTCTGTTTGGCCTTTTTTATGAAGGATTGGGCATCTTTTAATTGATAACAGCATGGAAAACAAACGTTTTCTGGGAGATTTTCTTCTGCAGAAACCTAAAATAAGTCAAAATAAATTATAATGCGTCAATTAAAAGTGTGTCGAGTTGTTTAAGTCATTAAGAATGTTATTTCAAAGGATTATTAATGAAACTTACATTTATTTGCGTGACTTCCGACAGAATCATGGCAATGCTGTTTTTGGCGTCAAATATTGATACAGGTTTATCATATAGGTTTAGTAATACATCCTGCTCGCAATCCGCGAAGCATACGCGGCATTTCAACATGATTACAAAATATTTAAGATTTAATTCGTGGAATATTGTTTACGATTTTAGTTTGTTGTTTCATTTAACCTCAAACTACAAACGTCTGCAGACACTGACTAGTGATCTGGGTAGATACACAGTTATCTAAAAACACATTTATATACAAAGTTTTAAACAATGGTATTGTAGAAGCGTCATTGCATTTTTAATAAAAATACAATCACGGAATTCTGACATTTCAAGACGCCATTGCGAACCATAGACACAAAGAGTCTTCAATCAATTTCAAATTCCATAGAATTAACGATTTTCCTGATTATACTAGTGATGGCATTATCGAGTTAAGATGTTAGAAATAAATGTTGTAGTTGTTAAACGTGATATGACGGGTAGTCGGGCAGTAGGTACTATTCTAGGAATAACGCAAAAAGGGAGGAATAGAAATGCGATCTTAGGTAGTTACAAGTAATTTATTTTTATATACGTGGGATTAGTCTTAAATCTAGAGTAAAACTTAATTAGACAATAAATTTAATAAAACTAGATACGCAATTACTTAATTCTACTGTTAAAGTCCTTGTACTTAAAATTAGAGGTTCACTGACTTAGGTAATTACTTAATTCTACTGTTAAAGTCTTTGTACTTAAAATTAGAGGTTCACTGGCTTAGGCAAGGTGGGAGGAATTATCATTATAGTCAGGCACTTCCCTTTTTGGTGATGGATGTCCAGAGTCCAGTGGCTGCGTTGTATGTAGAGTCCTCGCGTTCGCACTACGTATTCGTGTACCTCCGGATCGGTAGTAGGTGCAACGCGGCGATAATCAGAGGCCTGGGCGGTCTCCGATGTTGATCTCCGAAGGGCGAAGAGCAGTTACTTCCTTCTGGGATGGAAGTGTAGAATTCCCTCGTCGTCAGAGGACCTGGGCGGCCTCTCAAAGGAGCGAGAATTGGAACCTTCCTGGGCGGAAGGTTTCACTTGGCTAGGTGTCCTGGGCGGACTACTGCAACCGACTCGTCTGTCCTGGGCGGACTACTGCAACCGACTTTTTGCTTCCTCGATGGAAGACTGCACGCGACTCTCCGTCCTGGGCGGACTCTTACAATCGACTGTCTTTGCTTCCTCGATGGAAGACTGCACGCGACGCTCCGTCCTGGGCGGGCTCTGGAAATCGACTGTCTTTGCTTCCTCGATGGAAGACTGCACGCGACGCTCCGTCCTGGGTGGGCTCTGGCAATCGACTGTTTCCTAGAGCCCACTGTCCTTCTGTCTACCTGTCTACCTGTATTGTTCAGCGGTCGTTCCATCCGCGGCTCAATTCCCTTGAGGGGATTATCTTTTATTGACGTCCCATAAAATTCTAACGGAATTGCGGGCTTTCCCAAAATAGCAGTTAAGATTATATTATTTTAGTTACGATTTTTCCTAACAATAGGCTCGGCTAGCCTTTGTACTAAATTCATTTTATGGCCGGTCTAATCTGGGAATTCCTATTATTTAACATTCACATTTTAAATCTAAATATTTCGGTGAATTCGGTCAATTATTTTAGGTGATTACAAAAGGCTATATCAAACGGTGTGATATATCCTTTTGTAATACCTATAAGAAATGACCAAATTCACAGACATACTTAGTTTCTAAAATGTGCATTTCAGGTAATAATAATTCCTAGCCGAGCCTATTGTTGGTCAAGCCGGAAACGATTGTAAAGTACTACATCGTAAAATAGACCAACCTTAATTACTATTTTAGAAAGTCGGCAATTCCTTTGAGATTTTATTGGACAGCAATAAAAACCTCAAGGTAAATGAGCCGCCCTGCAAAGCGGCCTGCAAAACAATACGGGTAATAAAAAGATCCCTACAGGTAGACAGGCGAAAGGGCTCTCTGACGAAAGGACAGTGAGTGTTAGTCTTCCGCCGAGGAAGGAGAGTTGGCTTGAAACTTCCGCCCAGGAAGGTTCCTATTCTCGCTCCTCGGAGAGGCCGCCCAGGTCCTCTGACGACGAGTGTGTTTTACGCTTCCATCCGAGAAGGAAGTCCGATCTCCGCCCTTCGGAGATCTACGGCAGAGTCGCCCAGGCTTTGTACCGCAAGTGAGTGTCACGCTTCCATCCCAGAAGGAAGTTACTGATCTTCGCCCTTCGGAGATCAAACCCCGGAGACCGCCCAGGCCTCTGATTATCGCCGCGTTTGTACCTACTCGCGAACGCGAGGACTCTGCATACAAAGCAGCCACTGGACCCTGGACAGCCATCAGTAAAGGGAAGTGCCTCTGACTCTCGTGATAATTCTTCCACCCTGTCAGCCAAGTGAATCTCTAACTTTAAGAAACAACTTTTCGTACAAATAAGCCAGTGAACCTCTAATTTTAAAAATACAACCTTTTATGTAGATTTAACGAAGTAATTAGTTAATTTTAAGTACAAAGACTTTACAAGTGGATTTAAGTACTTGCCTATCTAGTTTTATTCAATTTTTGTGTCTAATTAAGATTAACCCTAGTTTAAGACTAACCCTACGACTACCAAAATAAATGACTTGTTGTAACTACCTAAGATTGCTTTTCAGTTACAAACCTTTTTGCGTTATTCCTAGAATTATACCCACTGCACTAACCACCGTCTTATCAGGTGTGAGGGGAAGGAGAATTACAATTATTGTAGCTGGGTTCATAATATCTCTTGAAATAATGCAAAAATGTAGAAACTAAAACTAGCTTTATGTATTACGATAAGTCGTTTAATCTTCTATTCGAACATTCAAGGGGTTAGTCTTAAATTAGAGTTAATCTTAACCAGGTACAAATATCATTAAAATTAGAAAGTCAAGGACTTAATTGTACATGAAAGTCTAAGGTCAGAGAGTTATCTATTATTTTGAAACGTCGGCATAATTTTACAAAGTAGACTTCCACCCGAGGACAGCAATAAACCAAAAAGGACCTAGAGCGGCCTGCCGGACAATACGGGTCATAAAACCTATCCATACTCGGACCTGAACGACCTCGGAAATCGTGGGACCAGTTACCCGCGGCCAAATTAGATAATGGGCGACGCTAGCGCTAGGGAACCGTTGCAACGTTTCCGCCAAACGGGGAAAGGGAGAACTATATCCCTACAACAGATGACAACCAGCCACAGGAGGAGCTGGTTGTCGAGACAGTTGATTTCCGAATCCTGGCTCGGGAAGTGGTTCCATCTCCACCCTTCGGAGAGGGCGCCCAGGCCACAAAGAAGTTGAGTTACGGCGTTACGTTGAGTTGAGGTCACGGGAGAATTGACTTTACGCCTCCACCGCTGGAGGAAGTCCGAGTTCCTCCCTTTGGCGAATGGCCAGGGTTGACTCACACAGACCCGAGGACGCAGGACCCTGGATAGTCATCAGAAAAGGGTAGTGCCTTTGAACTCTTGTTGTAATTCTCCCACCTTAAGACTTTCACATAGTATCAACACCTGAAGATTAAGACTTTTCCGTAGAATAATTAAGACTTTCACGTAGAATTAAGCTAAGTAAATCGCTAATTATAAGAATACATACTTTTACGTATAATAAGCAAAGAGAAACTCTAATTTTAATGACCTTTTTATACCCAGTTAAGATTAACTTTAGTTTAAGACTTACCCCTCGAATAGAAGAATAAATGACTTGTAGTAATACATACAGTGATTTTTAGTTCCTACCTTTTTGTGTTATTCTAAGAGATATTATGAACCCACTTAAGTAAGAGCTTAACAATGGGGTATAACATGTTGATCGGTAATCAGATCATATTCATGCTTGTTACACACAGTTAATATAATATGTGGGCGTGGCATACTTCGATATCGCTCGCCATACAAATCTAAACAATATAATTCCTTAAAACAATTCAGGGGTTTACCAAACAAATTAATTCATTGCCTTACATGGCATTCACGTCATTATAAAACAATTAAGAAAAATCAGCAATCATTAAAAGCGGAGAGACCAGATTTCAATATAACTGTTTTCTATTGGGGTTTTACCGAAAAAAATAATACGTCATTTAAACACCACGTAAAAAAATGGGTAGGCGTAAATAAAATTATATATGTTGTCTTGATGTGGCCTAACCACAGTTTGAGACCGGCTTTGAAAGCCGAAACAGCTGTCAGAATAATAAAAAAACTAAAATTATCGCGGAAATTAATTATAATATTATTAACTTATTTACTTTAAATTTTATAAAAATACTTGGATAAACAAAAAAAGGTGCGGCCAATGCTCTCTTTGCACCAGCTTCACGATTTTTTTAATAAGGAAACTGAGTGAAAGTATGTAGGAAAATAAGAAATAATTTTACCAAAGAGAGGCATAGTTTTATTTTATAAAAAATATAAATAAGTTATTAGATATTTGATGGCCAGTGCATGGTTTTGTGGTATTAAGCATTGTAAATAGCAGAAAAATTGTGGTTTTATTATCCAAATATTGAGGCGAAGAATCCGGCCTTTTTTTTCTTGGTAGAAGTTTCAGTTCGGATGGTAGTAGTTTTGTATTCTTCTTCAGTTGTATATTCTTCTTCCATTTTCTTCAAATCGTTAATGAGGAAATGTCTGGACTCAATATTTACAGGAATTGTATCTGTAAAAAGGTAAATTTATCTAAACAAAAAATATTTCACAATATTCTGGCAGCGGGAGGTAAATGCTATAATTTTTAATTGACATTAATTTTTATGTATCTGAATGCAAAATAAGGATTTTTAACCCCCAAAAAGCGTTCTGCATAGCTCCACCATAACCTTTTTTGTTTTAAATTTTAATTTATTTTTCACAAATAAATTAAATTAAAAAAAAAAAATCTTAAACTCAATGCTGAATAATGCACTGTCCTACATATTGAAAAGTCTAACCCAAAGCTTGCATACAAATTTAACCCCTTGTGTCTTTTTGAGAATAATAATAATAAATGGCTATAAAAAGCGTGTTAAATCATATACCTCACTACAGTATAAAATGAGATAACATGATTTTTATGAGTCCGTGTCGGGCTGGGAGAAATATCTTCCAAAAAGACTCGATGGGTTAATGGAACACCTCTAAAAGCAGTGACGGTACAACAAGACCCAGGAGTTACCATATCACAAGATTTGAAATGAGAACCGCATTTCGCTGGGATCGTCAATAGACCAAATTCAATAACATACTTAATCAAGAAAGCCTTCCTTGGTCTAACACCGGACATGAAAAAAATACATAACATATGTCTGACCTCTCTTGGAATATGCTTTCCAAATATGGAGGCCATATTTTGCGAAGGAAATAGATCTAATAGGGGTACAGAGACGATTCACAAAAATACCAAGAGCTTCGAAAGACTTTGAGCTCTGAGCTATGAAGATAGACTCAAGGAATTAAAATTAACGACATTAAAAGAAAGAAGCGAAAGGGGTGACTTGATTGAAACTTTAAAAAATGTATACATTACAGTTGCTCTCGTATTCAAGGAATCTTCACCACAAACATAAATGTAAATCTCCACGGACAAAACACCTTTTGCATCCAATCCTAGAAAACGCTTCCTTGCAAATAGAGCAGTGGAAGCATGGAAGAAACTTCCACAACATGTCTTCGATGCTTGCTACAAATATGAATCAATTTATATCTCGATTGGATTCTCATTTGGAAAGAAGAATGGATTGACTTATTGTACAATTAGATACGAGCGCATCAAAAGAATGCTGACTGCTCATTAACTAATAAAAAAATAATAATACATTTAAGAAGTCTTACCACAGAAGGGTTTTTTAGCAGTAGTAACGACGTAGAAAGATCCGCGTGCCGGATATTTGTCTGCTCGGACCCCCATTTCTGAACAAGATTCCTTTGAGCAATCGCTCTTCATGCTAGCGTTGATACTGAAAAATAAACTCATTATCAAATAATAAACCATAATTTCATTATTATTTCACTACATCCTGGGGGGATTTGTTTACGATTTTATTCCAGCTGGACTGAGTGGATAGTGCAAAAGTCAATCTGCCGTACTAGAGATAACAGTAACGTAAAAATAAAAACATAATAGTCCTCCTCCACAAATATTCATAGGTTCAGTACTGAAGATTCGTCGCCAATCCTGAGGCCATTCTTCCAGCTTCAATCTTCCCACGCACTCAGTCTACAGATCAATTTATTTATTGTAAGTATGCGTGAGGGTGTCTTATATGATATATACGTAAACAACCGTTGGTTGCTTAGCAACCCAGAGTATACTGAGAGCAGTTGTTTTCTGTCATGTTTTAGAAAAACCTAACTCTAAATAAATCTGCATAAACCTGTTCCTTGGTCTGCCTCTAAATCGCTTCAGTAGTTTTATTTAACCTACTTAAATTAGTTTCTTGGGAAAATGACCAATTTTCCATATACCTTTTGGTTGACACATAGACATACTGAGGGGTTTCCTGATCGCATCAACTGACCATGTGCCTGTGTTAATTCAATTATGTGCCCTTGAGGTGATTTTCCCATGAAAACAGCGCTATAGAAATAATCCATTTATCATCATCATTATTATTATTGTGCAAATTTTCAAAGTGATAATCAGATATATAAAATTGTACTTACGATGAATATGACATATTCCACTTATGTCCAACCAATGAACATAAGTTGTTTTTTAGGCTCTCTGTAAACAGTAGATACGCCCTTCCATGGTTGCAAATGGCTCTCTTCAATTCTGTTAAAAAAAATACATATGTGGTATCTATTGTATATTTTTGAAACTGATGGTTGAATTGATATTCATGGTGGAATTCCACTATAATAATATAATAAAACACATATAAAACTTATTTCCACTTTTATTAAAGCCATCTTCAGACTGGTACGAATTATTCTAAATTTACGGTTTTTATACACAACATATGGGGGAGGAGGGGGGGAGAGACTAGAAGGGACCCTTTTTAGGTTTATTAAATCCCTTCTAGTCTCTCTTGTAGTCTCTCCCCCCCTCCTCCCCCATATGTTGTGTATATAAACCGTAGATTAAGAATAATTACCAGTCTGAAGATGGCTTTAACAAGCTGATATCGGTTACGGTAAAAATAAAGTAAAAGTGGAAATAAGTTTTATATGTGTTCTATTGTATTATTATTTTAAGGAATTAAATTTAAATAATTGTTTTATACTCACTTGCTTTTGAAATGGGCATGTATCTATTGAAGAATGTAGACTTTCCGGTATGGCAGCCCGGCTGCTTCATTCCACCGTTTGGATAAAAATCTTGATGTCCTGAAATAAGCCGCTTCACAAATATTAGGATATACAAATTTAAAAAATCTTTACTGTACAAATAAAAGTACAAAGGGTATAGCTTATAGGTACATCCCATTTCTTACAGTTAACCCATAAAATACATGTATATTTATATAAATTAAAATGAAAAATACATATTTGTATATAAAATATAGGGAGGTTTAATCTAAGTGGGTTTAATTTATGTGTTCAAAGCATTCATGTAAGGTGTAGTGACATTTTTTTTTTACTGTAACTCTACATAGGAGACCCTGAGGGAAATAATTTCCCTCAAAGTCTATATCATCTTTGGGGATGATGTGTGGAGGGTCTTTTAGAGGATGGGAAGGAGTGAACTTAGGTCTTGAAGATACCCATGTTGTAGGATGGAGGAAACACACAGGCCGGCAGATCATTCCACAGCCGAGCTGTTGAACACAAGAACGAGTCGTAGAAGCGACCCATTCTCATGTGACAAATTTGTTCAGAAGGAATGTTTTTAGTGATGATTTAAATAGAAGTAGATCGTGTGTTTGTTTAATGTTACGTGGAAAGTTGTTATATACTTTAATTGCCATGAAGTAAGGTCCTTTTTGTAATATCGTTTTGTTGGCTTGTGGTATTAGTAGGTTTTCTGTAAATTTTGTCATGGGTTTATGGGTTAAGTGTTTCAGTGGAAACCTGCCTGGAGATGACCGTACTAGTGGCCTCTATGATATAAACATATATCAGTGATCGTCACAAGATTCAGTTTTTTAAAGGGGGGTCTACATGAATCCAGATTTTCGGAATTAGTGATTTGTATAGGATTTATTTTGTGAAAAAGATATAATAACATAATATAACTTACTAACCACAAGGGTAGACAGAGAGGATAGAATGTCACACAAATCTTTGTTTTGTCCAAATTCAAACATAATCGTCTCTTATTCTGACTTTTGACATGAACTGTTTCAAAAATTTGTGATGTGAATACCGCACAAGAGTCCCAACTGCTCCCAACTGTCTGGAGCCCGTGAGACTATGGCATCCCCAATAATGTGGGGGGGGGGGGGGAGAAGGGGAAAGGAAGGTGGGGAAATACCTAGCTATTCAGATTTGGTTACCGAACACGGCTAAAACCATTTCAAGCAACGTCTCAATTCTGAATGGTGGTCTTTCACCAGGGTAATACTGAAAGTATCTTCAAGGTCTGGAAGGTGCGCAAATACACTATATATTAATTTCAATAAATTAATTATGAAACAACACAAATTAATTAAATAAAATTTAAACAAACAACAAACCAAATCCAACCTAACCTAACCTAACCTAAATGAACCTAACCTAACCTAAATCAACATAATCTAATTATTGAAAATAATTTTAGAAAATCTAAAATGAAATATGAAACAGAAAAAGGCACAGATAATCTATATATATAAAAATCAATGTAAGTTTGTTTTTTCTCGATTTTCTCGAAAATCACTGGACCGGTTTTGGTGAAAATAGCACAGTTTGTTTTTATTAATGCCGGGAAGGTTTAAAAAGTAGTTTAAATGAAGTCCAATATGTAAAACTGTTGCTATAACGTTTTAAAATTAGTATGAAAAAGATTGAACCCGCCATGTTTTATTTAGGTTAGCCCATAGATATAACACTCTGGTTAGCCACAGATTGCATATTTAAAAGAAGGTTTTTTTGGGTAGAATATTTTCAAAATGGAAAACACGAGTAGGTACCTACTTAAGAACTTTATGATTTAGATATATTTTGAAAAAATAAACGTTTGGAATGAAATAAAATATTCAAAAGAATGTTTCTTTATTTGGAGATAGTTACTTTCGCTGTCAAATCATTTATGACACCCTAATGACAAGCAAGAATTCACAAATTCATAACTTTATTCCAAAAAAAAAGGCCGGGTTGAACAGCTAGTAGTAAATAATAAAATAAAAAAAAGCGACTGTTACCTATTTTTTTTCTCTTTCATATTTCATTTGAGATTTGTTAATATTATCTTCAATGATTAAAAAATATTACAATGGGCTTAATAAGCTTCAATAAGTTATTCCAATAAATTGAATATTTTACATTGTTCATTACCCTTACAAAAATATCATTTCTTTTTCATTCAGTTTACTTTGGTCTGTTGCCAATTGTATGACTCACTGTCACATATCAGAGCTGGTATTGACTGCTGGTCTCGCTTCCTTTGATAATTTTTTATAGCAACTATCATTATCAGTCCTTTATTAAACGGAACTGCATTCACCCCTTTGTCAACCTCCGAATTAAACATTTCGTCTTTCATGAACATTTTTCCTAATTAGAAACTAGATCATTTATACATTGTCTCTCACCACAAGTATTTGGCACTCCTAAGCCAATTTTAGACAATTCCCTTCCGTTAGTGTGAATGACATCAACAAAGTCAGCGTCCGATTTATCCAACAGCATTCTCAAATCGGTGGTTATGAAACATGGCTGTGCTGGATCCAAACCTGGAAACATAGATAACTTTAAGGAATCCATAGATAAGGCATCTAGAAACTCGTAGATATGACATTCTAATTATACAGTAACTTTTAGTGTGCCAAAATTGCCTATCAGATACGTATAATTTGTATCGGTTGAAGCTGCGTATCAGATCGACAATGTCAAAAAATCAATTCTCTGAATATCAATACCTCGCTCTGAGTAAACTACTTATGATAGATATAATGCAATTTTTATTTACTATTTTTATAAATAAATTTTAATTTGTCTGTTGAACCATTTTTTCTGTTAGTAAAGTAATTAATTGTTAATATATTGCAATAGTGGTCAGCCTCATATTCATATTTTGATATGCTATATATGTATTTTTTTTTAAAAGAAAGACAAATATTCCCTGGTTACGAATAACCTGACAATATTTGAAAATCTCCTATTACCATCACAGTAAGCGGAAGATGTTGCTTGCGTCGTAATGGAGGACTTAGCCAGCCGAGGAATCGAACTCACGACGCCTGGGTGAGACCCAGACGCGATGCCAACTCAGCCACTGACTGGTATATATGATGCTATCTCTTTCGGACACAAAGAGAGACTTGTTTATAAAAAAAACATGATTTGCCATTTTTCAGCCTCTTCCTGTTGAAATAGTAATGAATAAGTGACTTTTGTGTCCGTCGGAGAGGAATATTTTAGTTAGAGATTTAAATTCAGTTGGTTATTTATCATTTCTATATAAAAATGTTAATAAATTCAACAATATAATAATAAAGTCAAGAGTTATTATTGAAAAACTTTTCCTGAGAAACATTTGCCAAATTCTTACAATACTTGGAAACAGAAGGACAATTTTACAACAGACGGTACAATTTACAAGAACATAATTTTACAAAAAACAGGTAAGTTATTACGAAAATAGAATTAGGCGGGCTGCGCGCAAATTTACCCTCGGCACACTACGGAAGCATTAGATTGCGATTCCAAAGATTTAATATTAAGTTAATTATTAATATAAATGAAATTAACCTGTTATTCGCCGAACACCTCCCAGAAGGTTGGATGCAAAAGAACAAATATGAGCACCAAGACTATGTCCAACAAAATGGAAATTACTTGTCTTGGCTCCTGTTACCTTCATGATTTGTTGCAGAAATCTAGAACCATAAAGAATAATATTTTTTTTGTCATCATTGAAGATAATATTAACAAATCTCAAATGAAATATGAAACAGAAAAGACACGGAAAATAAAAGGGTGACAGTCGCATCTGGGACTCTAACCCAGGACCTCTCTGGGTATATATATAATTTTTATATATATATATTTTTTGGGAAAATTAACAGCAAATCCATGTTTAATCATTTATAATAATAATTAAACGTATAAATGATAAATGATTAAACATACTTTTCTTCACTTTAAAAATCATATTCGTATTTTAAATATTTTGTAAAACATACGATGGGACGGTCAGAAAAAAGTAATATTTCTGATTAGATTTTGATAAATGCTAAGCCTATGTAAATTTATAAAATATTTAATAAATATTTTTATTTTTAAAGACATTATGTTCATCGTATTGCGTAATAATATTATCATTATTTAGAATTAATAAATAATAACTCTCCGACGTCCCTCTCCCCGTTAATGTAAGTGATAGGAGGATTATACTTTGTGCAACACATACACTCAATGTTCAGAGGTATTAGTAACTATTTCATGTTGATTGAGCAGTTGAAATGGGCGGTGATTATTCAATATTCACACTGTTACTTAGTTTAAACTAAGCCCATTCAATTCTATGGGGAAACAGATCTCCCCACATCAACGTAGCTCACAGCTAGTGATAATAACAACAACAAACAATTGATTGGAACTGGGCGTTTCAATGTATTTAATAATTGAACTATACCTCCTACCTTGCAAGGTCCGAACCAACTGTTCTAGTGTTGACCACGGCTCTCCAATACTTCCATGTGCTCCCCCCTCGACTCCAATCCACAGTTATGACATTTACATCATCCTAAAAGGAAATTAAAAAAACTTTGACTAATAGAGTGATGAACTAGAGTTATACATGTTTGATGTGGAGATGGTCGATATTCAAATGTTCCATGATGATTTCTATATTTCTGACCTGGTGACAACACGACCAAACGTATCGGGGAAGGCCCATTACTGAAGAAAATTTTGTACATATTATC
Source organism: Halesus radiatus (assembly GCA_022606495.2). Taxonomy (NCBI): domain Eukaryota; kingdom Metazoa; phylum Arthropoda; class Insecta; order Trichoptera; family Limnephilidae; genus Halesus; species Halesus radiatus. Next base: position 142,271 of record JAHDVE020008773.1, on the reverse strand, counting down.
ATACCCCATATTCTTAACGATTTCCGAGGTAGGGTTGCTAGTAGCTACTTTAGATTTCTCCCCAAATGGTTGGTAGATGGTTCCAAGCGAAGAAGAACTTTTAGAAAATTCCTAGAAATGTGAAAACAAGGAATTTGCTAACAATCCCCATAACATTGTTCTGGTGACAAAGTGGTTATCAGTCTTGTGTTGAAATTGGAGTTCCGCCAAAATCCAATCGACCAAAAATTATGGTTCTGTGATCCAAAAAAGTCTGGAAACACTGGATTCACAGATAGAGTTAGAAATGATGATGATTGTTAAAAGACGCATATTTTATTATTATTACCCAGTCCAAGAAAGCTTTTGTCATATTGACTACCCAAGACGCTTTACTGTAGCTCAGAAAACCATGCACAATCACGATTGTAGTTTTCTGCGGGTCGAAGTAGGTCCACTCCAGCCCGAACTGATCGTCCAGCATGACCTGGACCCTGGAGTAGTTGTGCTGCCGGTTCTGCATGTAGAACTCCACCTGGATCTCGTCGGAATGCTGCGGACGGAGGTTCCAGAAGAATCGCAGTTTGGACAACACGGAACCAAGACCGAAACAGTTGGCTGTCTCTGATAACTAAAAATGACAAAGATATAAAATAATATGATTTAAAAAAAAATGTTTTTAAAATAATCTTTTATTCAAGAAAAAATGTAACAGTTGGTACAGAGTAATTTATTTATTTGATTATATGCCCATCTGGGCTTTTAAATGGATTTTAGAACATAATGTAAAGAGATTTTAAACCATAAAGTAACGAACAATTTTTTAAAAATGTTTATGAGTAACCATAAAATAGAAAACTAAAACAACACTATAACACAAATCATTAATGCTACATTATCCAAGCTACAATACTGAATTGTAGGATTCATCAAAGTGCTGGTATAGATGACGTTTTACTTTATAAATGGAGTCAGCAAATATATCAACAATACCTCCAAACTTGTTGCCCAGATTATGCATTCTATTGGTTAATGAATGAGATTGATAGATGGTTGTGTACGTGTTGCAGAAAAATGTTGAAATTTGTTTTCTCATCGGTATATTTAATTTAATAATGACGAGGATGGCAAGGCTGTCAATTAGGTTGCTAATGATTCTATATAATACAATTAGGTCTGAAATAATTTAGTAGGTCAGATAGCGTAATCAGATACAATCGATTCAACAAACTTACATAATTAATATTTTGGAATTTTGAATTCAAAATTTATATACCTAAGAAATTTGTGCTGAACCCGTTCTATGACTGTACTTTATACAAAGAGGATCAAATAGGTAATTATACTCCACTTGACTTCTAACTAATGAAGTGTAGAGCATTCTCATAAAGTCTAAAGACTTGAAGTGATTTTTCACAAAAACGGCGCTATACAAATCATCTGAGTATTATTATATTATTATTGAAATCTATTTTATCTAATATTTCTATTTTTGAAACTGTTAATACATGGTGGAATTCCATTATAGTATATTATAATAAAACAAATATAAAACTTTTTTCCACTTTAATTTTTTTCACCAAAAAATTAAAGTGGAAAAAAGTTTTATATTTGTTTTATTATAATATACTATTTTATCTAAGTTCTGCAAAGGAAGCCAAGCATCTTTAAAGCCTTGTTAGTTATATCATTAATATGTGTAATGAATGTCAAATTCATTTTTATGTATTATTTGCACTCCTGTATTTCTATAAAAATTATGGTTAGTATTAATTAAGTGTTCGGTAAATTTTGAAAAACCTATACTTGTTAAACATCTAATGTGTTCTTTTAATCTAATATTTACGTTTCTCACGGTTTTAGCTATATAAATTGCCGCCCAATCATTGCAGTTAAGTTTATAGATGCCAGAATGGCTTAATTTCTCTTCTTTGTCTTTACAATTAATTAAAAGTTTGCCTAAGTTATTATTGGCATAAAAAGCTGGTCTTATTTCTGATGGAAGTTTTGATATTCATAGGGAAGAAAATGTAATTATATTAAAAATTCTACGCCATTGGGAAGTTAAGTTAATTTTATTATTATTATTAGTTGGTAGATCATTATAGAGAAATTTATTTGTTGAAATTTAGCGAATTTTTTTTGATAGGATAGATTGTAGTCATATCCGTTGTTATTAGCTATTAGTTTGATTATAGAGAGTTCAGTAGAAAAAATATTATTAGATAGTGGGATGGTGACTAGTCAGTGAATCGTCCTATGGAAAGCTGAGTGTTTATGTGAGATAGGATGGTTGGGTTATGAGGTATTATGTATTATGGTGTCGACAAATATAGGTTTTCGGTAAATGTTGAAGCTAATTTTGTCGTTAATAATAGATGAAGAAAGGTCTAGAAAATTTAAACTGGAATTTATACCTATCCCTAGTGTAAAGTGGATTTGTTTATGGAAGAAATTAAGGAGTAATAGGAACATGTTTAACTGGTGCTCTGTTCCCGTCCAAATGCAAAATATATTATCCATATAGCGTTTCCATAAAAGTTCATTTTTTTACAATGGGGATTTGTATTGAAATATGTTATTTTCTAGGTTGCCCATTAAAATTTCAGTAAAACGAGGGCTAGTTGGAGCTCCCATGGGTAGTACCCAACCTAATTGATTTAAAAATAATTTTGATTCAAACAAACATTATAAATAGTTAAGTAAGATCATTAGACAGGTCATTGGGTAAATGGAAATTATTCAGTATTCAGTAGGTTAGCTATTAAGGGTTTACATTCGATTATAGGTACATTAGGGAATAAGTTTATAATGTTAAAAGACATAAGTTTAGAGTTAGATGGGAGAAATTCAAAAGAAGCACTAATTCCATTGAATTCTTGATTGTATATTTTGGGACAAACACATTGGCATTGTTGAATACATTAGTTACAAATGATGCTAATTTAAAATTAGGTGAGTTGCAACAGGAAAAAACCAGCCTAATAATAATAACCTGGGTATTTTTAGTGAGGAATTTAACTTGATCAGTCTATGAATGTTGGGTTTTTACAATCTTTCAAAGCATTTTTAACAAATTGTTGGAATTTATTAGTGGGGTCTGATCGTAAAATATTAAAATCATCATTAATAAGAAAATCTTCAATTTTACAGTTATATTCTGATCTGATTACTGTATTAACTTTATCAGCAGAGAGTTTTCACTTTTTTAATTTGTTTCGAATAGCCCTTGCATGAAGGGTTTCTGAGTTAAATGTTGCGTTATTTTTGGGAACCAAGTTTTTTCAGCACTTCTGCGCTTTTATACTGGAATGTTCGTGGAGCCATGTGTAGCATTGTTTCAACATCCACTGCAACATTTTCAATGCCATCATAATAGTTGTTTTTGGAATACTGGAGGTTATAGTTTAAACCTTTTGACAGGAGAGCCATATCCTGTTGGTGAAACTGAACGGATGAAAGATTTTGTACGCGGTTGTAAAATTTCTTTGCTGTTTTTATAGATGTTTTATATATGGATTTATTTAATTCGAACGAAACTTTTTTTAATCCTCCAAGACACTCCGTGTTTGAGTTAGACCTACACTTGGGGACGTTAAGTAATATCACGTTCTTCGAGTGGGTCTCGCGTTTCTCTATTTCGGCGAGCATGACCCAAATTGGTGTAGTTTCCTGAGGTAATCGTTTTTTTTTCAATGATCTTTTCAAATGTCATGACTTTTCTATCTAGGATCCTTACATTTACAGTTCCAGAGAGATTAGAAAGTTTGAAGTGTTTTGGCCATCTGATCTTTTGTTATTTTTAAAGTGAGATCAGTAATGGCATTATGGATGCCATTAATCTCCTCCTTGGCTTTATTTACGAGAGAAAGTGCTTCATTAGTATTCATTTTTGAAGCGTAGATTTTTATTAAATTATTTAGCGAAAGATATAAATACATCCACGGTTGTTGTCCAGTAGTGTGAGAGAGAATAAGACAACACTATTGTATCCTGGCACTGGTTAGGGTGAGATGAAAGAAACACTGCACACAAATGATTAAACAAATAGATTTGAAATATGATTTTGATGATATTGTTAGATATTTAGCTGGAAAGAAACGCAGTGCACTAATTCTATTGCGGGGCACTAAAACTTGTTTCAAAAACATTGTTTATTTTGTTTTATTTATAATATTCAAGCTCGAAACAAAACTCGACAGCTGTCAATGAAAGATTATTGTTGTGAATTCATATGTATTTTGTAACAATTCATTTTTATAGTAATACATAATAAATGTGTACTTTTTGATTATTTTTTAAAATAATATACATATTTAAAAAAATATATTATTATTTATTTTATTAAGATTAAGTTTTCAGTATATTTATTTAGTTTTGTTTTGAATTCAATAAAGTTATAAGTAACATATCTTACATTTTCTGGTAATTTATTAAAGAATTTTATTCCTATGTATTTGTAATTTTATTGACCCAAAGTTTTTTTTTCATATTGGAATCGGTAACATACATTTTTGCCTGTGATTTTTAGTATTTTAGATTGGTTCAGTTTTATTTAAAATATTTTCTTTATGTATTTGTTAAGTAGTGTGGTATAGGAAGAGAGTATTTAATTTTCTTACTTTTAAAATGGGATATTAAAATGATTTTTTTAAAGAATTATTAGTTTTTGTGCAATGTAAAGGGATTGTATAAGAGTTTTATAAGTACCACCCCATTATATTATAGCATATTGAATTATGGATTGAGAGAAAGCAAAGCAGGTCATTTTAAGTAGTTCTTCATTTAGAATGTCTCAAATGTTGAATGTGAGTAAAACAAAGTACTTAACTTTTCAATTGATACAAGAGGACAACCAGGGAATGAATACAATCTAGAATTACATAAATGCCAAAGCAATTTTTCACAATGTTATTGCCCCCTTATTACGTATAAAGAAAGTATAAAATATCTTGGCATAGAAATTGACGAAAATCTTCGGTGGGACATTCGCATAAATGATATAACAAGAAAACTCACAAAATATACATATTTTTATAAAAAAAAACATCAGAAATATTTTATGTCAAAATGATGTTAAAAAAGTTTACTAAGCGCTTTGCCACTCCCGCCTCGAATATTGTATACTAGGATGGGGATTGGCAACTACTAACCATACAAAACAATTGTCTAAAACCCAAAAGAGTATTATAAAGACCATTTTAAAAGTCCCCAGGAGAACGCCAAAAAAAGAAATTTTCAAATCTTTTGCAGTACCTAATATCCAAAATGTCTATGCTAAGAATGTTGTAATCAAACATTTCAAAAGTTCTAAAAAAAAACAGAAGAAAGTTAATTTTCACCAAACAAGAGCGTACCAAAATGACATTATGAATATTCCTAAATTTAAAACTGCTTTTGGACAAAGGAATTATAAATATCTCCCCACTAAGTTATATAATTCACTTTCACCGGCCATAAAAAAATAGAAAAGGCAAAAGATTTCAAAAATCAATTCAAAACTTGGCTCAAAGAAATCAAAGAAGAGGAGTTATCCAGCATCTTGAAAAGATTTTCGTAGGAGCTTATAAACAATCTTTTTTCTGCCTCAGCACAAGAACCTCTAGTGAGGAGGACTAATAAAAACACTACAAATTGTCTTATTCTTTATGTAAAAATTTACTAACTAAATGAAAAAAATATGTATTGAAACTAAATAAAAAAAAATAAAAAAAATAGCAAAAGATGTAGGTCAATTTCCGTATTCTATTTTTGAAAATAGTTTTATGCATGGAGACCATTTTAGGCATTAATCTATAGCGATGCCGAGGTTGCTTTCAATTTTAGTACGTAGTAAGTTAGAGTAGTGGATGTTGATTGTTTGGTACGGAATGAATCTTAATGTCTATTTCAGACGGTGTTTTTTGTTTTGTCATAAAGAAGGGTACGTAATGCGTTTTTTTAGAGTTTAACATTAGAAATAAAGTGTTAATGTCAAACCACATTTTTAAATTATTAATGTCAGTGTTTGCCTTTTTATTTATTTCAAACCAAGTTTTTGTTTTTAGGAGAAGAACTGCTTACTTGGAGTTGTTCTCTGGTGACATTTTTTATTCCTTTTTTCACTTAAGGTGCTCATAAATGAGCCATTAAAATTGCCTATTGCCGAACACATATCTTGCTAGGCAATGGTCTTACCGGGAAAGGTGTTGGTGTGCATGTCCTGTCAATATTGCTGTGCACCGTAAGAGTATAGTCCAAATGAATAACACAAATTCACAACACAAAAATACAACTCCACCAAACTTGGAAACAAGGTTGTGATGTTCTAAATTATGATAGTTTTGGTAGCGGGTAGGTGGTGAACAGAGATGCACTTATGTAACATAGCGAGAAGGAAATAGATATGGTGTGGCAATATTGCCATAATACAATAGTTTACCCATGTTTAAAAGATACCTGAATGATATTTTTATGTTGCAACAATTATAAGAGCATCGCTATTGTTCAATTATTTTTTTATATTATTTTTTTACGTATCTACAATCCAAAAACTTGTTCATCTTTTTTCTTTCTTTGTATCATGCACTATATATGTTATGTATCATGCAATTTCATGCATTTTACGTCATCTGAAATATAAAAACATGTTTTTTTTTTCACAATGTCGTGCACTCATATTGTATTATATTATGCAGATCAGGCTGTTACTATTAAAATTTGTTAAAAATTATGTGTATTATCTACAAATTAAAAACCTTTCCCTTTATAACATTATTATACATGCATATATATCATAAATATGTTACACTTATATACCTACTATGGATCATGTTCTTTTTTTGTTAACTTAAAACCTTTTTTTTTCTTTCTGTACACAAAATCGTTTAAATGTTAAAATATGTAAAAGCCCATCGGGGCGTTAAAAAATTAATAAATAAATAAAATATCAGTAGCAAAGCGATATCACCGGTAATACAGGGCGATACGTCAACGAGAATAGGTAATACATGAACAGTTGGACTATATTACCCGACCATACGGACATCTTGATCAGAGGCGTATTGTCCATGTAGGCACATAGGCACTGCCTACCCAAGCTTACTCGCATGAAAATATAAACAATATGAAAATGTATAAAATTATGGCATATTAGAAATTAATCTTCGCTTTCAAAAATATGCGCGAAGTACCATTCACAAAACGCAGCACCACACCCACCGCACCACTACAGCATGTCAAAGGCAGGAACTAAGCACGCAAAATGACGTTTGTACACATCATATTCAAATTTAATGTTGATTCCATTCTATAAATTCAAAGGGGTGTATTATGTGTGCAATGTACGTCAAGTGATGACTCGTTTGTGTTAGTGTTTCAAAAGCAGTGCTTTTCGGCAAAGCAAACAAATGTAGCAATCAGTGGCATCTGTTGATACATCCATTAATTAAAACCACTTTACTAACAACATAATGATAATATCATGTTGGCTTTCTTTCAAAATATTGTCTGTGTTTGTTCAGCAGAAAAAATATGGAAATTTTATGTAATTGGCATGTAATATGCATAAATCAAGCAGATATTTGATGTGGCTTAGGTAATCCTAACCGAAAACTTGCACGAATGGTGCTGTCTGAGACAGTTTTATTTATTATCAATTATTTGGCTGTTTTCCTACTGCCTACCCTAATTATAAAATCTGTGCACGCCACCGATCTTTATGGCTGCATGCCTGCAATATATTGCTGTAAAACCTTGGAAAAAAAAATCAGTAGGTTTTGGACAGTATGGGTCAGGCAGTTAACATTTTTTACTCCAAATAAGGAATCACTGGGATACTGCTGTGGTAAGTAAAAACACAGTATCTTCCTTGAGACTCTAAAGGAAGATACTGTGTTTTTACTTACGACGATAGTATAAGTCTGACAGATACGTCATGATACATCCCGTATATTATGTTCGAGGAGGGACTGAGCCTACTATGGATGGAGGCTGCCGAAGTAGCACAGGACACGGATGCCTGGATGTGTCTTGTCGATGCGATGGGTCCCCGACCCGAATAGATCAAGGGGAAGAAGATGAGACGAGATGAGATATATTATGTTTTCATTGTGTTATTATTAAAATTTCCATAAGTCTTGAAAACTATTAATACATTTTGTAATCATAATAATTCACTTCTATTTTTTCAATTGTTAGTACATGGTGGAATTCCATCATAATGATTAAATAAAAGAAGCTTTTTAACTTTATTCCACTTTTATTTTTGACCGTAATATTACAACTAAGACAGGAAAATCCTATAATAAAGTCATTATCGATCAGTGTTCACCAACCTTTTATTATATAAATAATATAAATCATCTTTACAATAAAAACAACTGTAACTTCTCAAAAACGATTTTTGATAACAGATTTATATATAGAGTAATATTATGAATAAATTCAAAAATACCATATAAGTGAAGTTTTGTAAAATCATGCTATCTTGTCGCCTGCATAACATTGACATGTCCCCAATAACTATTTCTGGAACTGACATTACTCCAAAGACATCTATCAAATTACTTGGAGTCAATCTGGACGCTGATTTGTAGTTTAAAAGCCAAGTGAACAGAACTGTAAGCACAGGGTTCTTCCAATTAAGGCAAATTAAAGCAGTGCGGAGAAACTTGCCAACAGAGGCGACTAAATTGTTGGTTAATTCGTACGTTGTTTCACATCTAGATTATTGCAATGGAATATATGCAAGCCTCCCCAACTATCAAATTAACAAATTACAATCCGTTTTTAACGCAGCGGCAAGACTAATTACAGGCGTATCTAAATACTCCCACATTTCAGATAATCTAAAAAATCTGCACTGGCTCAAATGTCCTGAAAGAATCCAGTTCAAGTTTTGCTGGATGGTATTTAAATCTATTAACGGGATAGCCCCGGCTTACCTATCGGAACTCTGCATCCCATACAATTCCAATTCAAGCCAGTCAACTCTTAGATCAGCGACGGCATCGGCCATCGGGAGGCTGAAGGAACTAAAGCGCACACCAGATACTAAGTTTGGTGAGCGAGCTTTCAGCATGTCAGGCCCTAAAGCCTGGAATAAACTGCCATAAGATCTAAGATTGATTAAAGGCTCGACAGAATTCAGATCAAAACTCAAAACTCATCTCTTCGGACAGTCATGTCCATGAATGGTTCAGTTACCTAATAAACAAATAATTTTATTATTCGTAAATGTAAATAATTATTATCAAAAAATCTCAAATAAAATCACGTTTCAAATAATGTATTCTGTAATTCTAATGTATATAATACCATGACAAATAGGATTTAAACAGTAACTTCAATGTCATGCAATGTGCAGTGTTTTCTAATATATGTGTCCTGTGCGTGCAGCCATCATTAGTCAAGTCATACCATCTCAGCCTAAAACATTGTAATTTAATTAAGTTTCAATCTGGAGTGCCCTACCAGGTAAGTATGTTTTCTGTATAAGTACATAATAAGATAAACCCTAGCAAGTAGTATTTGTACAGCGCCTTTGAGGTGATTTTTCACAAAAACGGCGCTATATAAATCATCCAAGTATTATTATTATTATTATTATTATAACAATACTGAAAAATATAATCTCAGTAAAATCATGGTTTGTTACCCCTGACACCCAAAATTATATATAAATCATAGTTTAAGCATTAATCGTACCAGTCTGAAGATAGCCGTCACTGGCTGAAACCGGTCACAGTCAAAAATAAAAGTGGAATAAATTTAAAAAGTGTCTTTTATTTCGATGGTCTCGACTAACAATGTCGGATGTGCAATTGGTAACTTCTTATCAAAGTTGTTTAAAGTTTCGTTTCTATGTGTTTAGAGTTTCACGTCCACATTTTAATTATTTTTGAGATAAAAAAATATAATGTTGTTTTTGATATTTTGCATAAACCCCTATTTACTACTGCAGCTCTTATGCAAAGTTACCAATTTACACATCCGACATTGTTTGTTGGAACTGTCGATTTAATCATTAACCTACGGTGTGTGGGAGGAATACTGGACAATGCTGCAAAAAAAATTATCTGTACTATAAATAGGACATTACTACCAAATAAAAATATCATATAATAAATATATACTAACTTCTCAAATAGTTTGGAGCATTATGAAGAGACTTACATTTTGGGAAGTACTGATATGTTTTCTTAATGGAATATTATCGCTATCGTTGTAGGACATCGTGGTGGTTGTTTGGCTCGAGACATTTCTCCTCGAAGATTTGGTGCTGTCGTAGGTAGTCGGCAATTCAGTTGTCGTTGAAAATACTTCGGCAAATATGTCCAGGTCTTCAGGATTGATGAAGTTTTCAACTGTAATTAAAAAATATGTGATCAGTTTTTTTTTTTTTTACATGATCTCACATAGGAGGCCCCGAGGAAATTAATTTGCAATAGAATGTCATCTTTGAGGATGCTGTGTGGAGGGTTTTTTGAGGTTGAAGGAGGGAGGAAACACAGAGGACGGCAAATTGATTCACAGCCAAGTGAAGTTGAAACAACCCATTCTCATGTGACAAATGTCTAACTAACTAACTAACCATCACGCCGTTTCTCCGCAAGGGCAGGCAGAGAGGACAGACCGCCAGACAACTCGATCTTGGCACAAACTTGGTACTAAGCGCCCCTTTCTTAATCTTACTCATTACGCATACGTCATCCTTGCATTTTATAAATCTCAACATTTTTTTCACGTTAGCACTCCATTGTGGACAGCTAGCTTCGCTTCTTTGGGCAAATTTTTGTTTGCGCCAACCGCGTTCAGTTCTCCGTTAATGGAGTTTCCTGCATTCACCCTTCTTTCAATATCCCTATCAGTCTTTCCATCTCTCATAAACATACTTCCCAAATACACAAACTCCTTGCTCCAAGTATTCATCATTCACAACTATATTACACACTGTTTTCGTACTCTCTCTTTCAAACACCATGACTTTAGACTTACTTACATTCATCATTAGCTCCTTCTTCATACATACTTCGTTCATCCTAGATACGAGGGACTGTAGATCTTCCACAATGTTAGCAGTCAGCACCTCATCATCAGCATACAACAGGAAAAATACTCTCAGATTACTCATTTTCGCGCCCAAGCCCACCTCTTTTAATTCTTGCATACAATTATCCATGTATAGATTAAATAACCACGGTGACATTACACACCCTTGCTTAACACTTTTTGTGATTTCAAACCACCCCGTAAAATCACCGTTTACCCTAACACATGCAACGCTTCCCTCGTACAGAGGCGCAATTGCCTGTATAAGTTTCGTATTCACTCCATACTTGGACAATACCTTCTATAACTTTTTTCTCTCAACTTAGTCAACCGTGTATAAATGATGGGCATGCATTTGGCGTGTTTCCCGACTATGCACCGGTGCTGAAGGGATCAATGACAATAGTTCCTCAGAGCATTTTCCATTGAAATGCCGGTAGAACAAGGACAGCATTCGCACTTGAGGCCTGTGCTCTAAAGATTGTGTCTGTTATCTATCCTACCGTCTTCACAGGGGTCATGTGTGGCTACTGTTCCGCCGGGGATGGTGTGAAGGGTTCGAGAGACCACACTCTCATCCCAATGTTTGCTGTCTATTATTGGGACTGCCTGTGGCTTGCCAGAAGCTGCATACATGTTTTGGTACGTATAAATCTATGTTGTGCCCTGTAGGGACAGTTGGAGGCTTTTAGAATTATTTAATAGTAGCTTCTTTTATTTATTAAAAAGTAGTCTTGACGTGAGAACCGATAGAGGGACTCATCTGGTCCTTAAAAAGTGGTGGGTGACCTCAACTGCTCTAAAAATTCCAATCCGTTTGTTAAGATAGGGAAATCTATTAAACGGACTACCCGTTCTGCAGTTTGATGGTCGAGCGGTTCAAAGTGTCGGGTTCCCACCCAGGTGTTGTGGGTACAATTCCTTTGCTAGCTAAGTCTTTAATCATTACACAAGCAACATTTTCCGCTTGTTATGATGATGGTAGGAGAAATTAAAATATTATCAAGTTATTCGTAACCTTGGAATTTTAATACACATTTATTTTCAAGAAAAAAAAAATTGCATTTGAAAAAGTGCCGTAAGGATTGTTTGTAGCGATGTACACCTAATGACTCTTTTAGCCCATAGAATTTTGGCAAAGTTTTTAGTATACTTGGAACGTCAAAGTGTTTAAAAATTTCCGTTGTTGATGTCCTTATGGTGACCTTTAAAATGGTATTTATGATGCATTTCTGAGTTGTATTTAGTGGTTTTATGTAATTTGATGCTGACCCCCATCCCAAAATTCCATATTCCAAATGAGAGTGGCATCTTTCCTTCCTCATTCGATACAAACTTCTTCAAGATTCTAAAACCCTTTCTTCGACATTCCTCTAGACATCGCCTTACCGAGTGGTGATACAGTTTGAGAATTTCGAAAATAATTAAACAATAAATTATAATAAAAATTAAATAAATAATTTAAATAAACAGGTCAGTGGCTGAGTGGACAAATGAGTTGTGTTTCCACCCAGGTATTGTGGTTATAATTCCTTTGCTCTCTAAGTCTTCCATCATTGCATAAGCAATATTTTCCGCTCACAATGATGGTAGTAGGAGTTTTTTTAAAGAAAAATTAACTTCTTTATTAAACATAATATTAAAAAAAACATTGTCATATAAGTACTTACGGTCGTCACCTCCAGCTCTCGCCACATGGTAAACAGCAACAAACGAATGCACAATAAAAATCACTAATAATGTTTTGAACAACATAATAACTTCACAGTGAGAAACAAATCAATGTTTATTCAAAGTCTGTTGAATTGTGCAAGCAAAACCAGTGCAACATTTCACGCCTAAATTTAATCTCTCTGAATCAATGCAAATACAGCATGCTTCACTTAATACCGTAAAACTGATTACAAAAAGTAAAATTATAAATAATAACAAATAAAAATGTCTTAATGTGTTCTGAATCTAGCAGTAGTTTATTCACCTATTCGCTCTAAACTAAATAAATAGTGGGAATAAATTATTGCGTTGGTTGTATCAATATTAATACATGTCAGTGATTGTCAACCTTTAAAACTGTTTAAAAGTAGATTCTAATTGATTAATTTATTTATTTGAAAACATTTTTTATTATATAATTTCAATTTTGAAGATTCATTTATCATAAGTATATATTTTTTAACTTCACGTACCTAATACAACATTATACACATGAAGCTTTATTATTTTTATTACTGTGGTTTAGGTTACGTTAGAAAATCCTCAATCACAAATGAATGAATGAATTACACAAATTGACACAATGTCCGGAGAAATTCAAATAAACTGTATTACAAAGAGTAGCATTTAAACTAAAGATCCGAAGAAACTCAAATAAACTGTATTACAAAGAGTAGGATTTAAAGTAAAGATCCGGAGAAACTCAAATAAACTGTATTACAAAGAGTAGCATTTAAAGTAAAGATCCGGAGGAATTCAAATAAACTGTGTTGCAAAGAGTAGCATTTAAAGTAAGGATCCGGAGAAATTCAAAGAAACTGTATTACAAAGAGTAGCATTTAAAGTAAAGATCTGGAGAAACTCAAATAAACTATATTACAAAGAGTAGCATTTAAACTAAAGATTTGGAGAAACTCAAATAAACTATATTACAAAGAGTAGCATTTAAAGTAAAGATCTGGAGAAACTCAAATAAACTATATTACAAAGAGTAGCATAAAAAGTAAAAATCTGGAGAAATTCAAATAAACTGTATTACAAAGAGTAGCATTTAAAGTGAAGTTTTATAATTCAGACTCGTCCTTATAGATTATTGAAATAACACTTCATTTCAATTGAATTACAACAAGAAACAACTATTTGTCGGCGTAGATACAAAATAATGGATTTAAATTCACTTATAGCTTAGAATAGTTATAAGTTATTGTATGAATTTTAGCTTCGTTTTTGTCTCTCTTTAAACACAAACTAACCTCTTTTAGATAACATATGAATTATATATAAAATAGGTTTTAAGTTTGGGTTTAAAGAAAAAAAAAACTAACGTAAAAGAGTGTCTGAATTGTAAAACTTTACTTTCTGCATTTTAACTTCATTTTTATAAACCGTATTCTAGGAAATTTAAGGCCCCAAGGCACATACTGATATTCATACCCAAGGCATGGGTAAATTCAGAGAACCTGTCTCAAACAAAAGTGATTGTGTACACTTTTATTTCATCCAATCACAATGTTTTTGTAACAATAATGTTGACAGTAGCAAATGGAGGCTACCCACTTCTTTTCCAAGTGAAACAAATGGTTGACAGCACCATTCATTTAGCATTGCAGAGTCTGACTTACTGTCGGAGATTTGTTAATATGCAAAAATGGCATTTGCAAGGACAAAAGCATTGCCAATGAGATCAGTCAACCAGCTCTTTCAACAAATTTGTAAAAGTTAATTTATTCAAATCCATTTTAATTTAAAACAAGATTTGATCACAATATGAAAATGGTTGTAAATTTATATCGTTAATCACAATAAGAATAAAAACAATTCATTATTGCCGTTGATCTGGGAATCACTTCGGTGGGAATTTTTTGTAATGATGCAATAAACAACCATGTCCTAGGAAACAATATGATTCATTTTTCCAATTAGCACGATTAACGCACTATTGGTAAAACCAGATGAAGGTTGCTACAGTGGTGTGCTAATTAAATGGGACATAGATAAATAATATATGTACATTTTTATGCAGCATCAGTGTACATATAGTTTTATGTTATTGACCGATGAGCTGGTGGATGCAAACTATTAGCCTTAAGTCATAATAAATTATCCATACTTAGTAGTAGGATAAAGCCTTGGAAAAATATTTGTACAGAGCCCTTGAGGTGATTTTTCACAAAAATGGCACTATACAAATCATTTAAGTATTATAACATATTCTGAGATCATTTATAAGCATTTTGATAGACATTTTTCAATTTTATTTATTTTTATTACATAAAAAAATATAACTTTTTTTTTTTTACAGTATCTCCACACAGGAGATCCTGAGGGAAATAATTTCCCTCAAGGCCTATTATCATTTTGGGGACGCTGTGTGGAGTAAGTGAAAATAGTAAAATACTTATAGTTAATTTTCACAATTTTGAGTTAAAACTGGTGCGTCACATCACAACTCTACTCTATTTTACATCATTATTTCGTTTTGGCATTGATAAACTAATGAATAGCATATATTTTTCATTTCATCATCATGAAACCAAAGTTGAAAAATTCTGAAATCAGTTTTTTTGTGGTGCAATCCTTTTTTTGAACTTTTCTTCATTATCGTCCATAAACCAATTGAATTGAGATTGGGAGAGTCCCATGGACATTTAAAAACACGTATTTAGTTAGATTTAAAGAATGTTTGTATTTTATTCAATAGTAGTGAATAAAAGTTTCAGAAAAAAGGATTGCACCACAAGAGGAAAGCTGATTTCGGCAATATTTTCACTTTGCTTTCACGATGATGGAATGAAAAATATATGTTATTCATTAGTTTATCAATACCAAAATTAAATAACAATGTAACAAAGAGTACAGGTTGTCATACAATATAGGTACCTATTAGTTTTAAGTTAAAATTGTGAAAATTAACTATTACATTAATAAAAGTGAAAAATGTCTGAAAAAATGGTTGTCCCAATTAATTTGCACACGACTGTATCTCATAAAGGCTGCATTAATTTATTTCTAAGGTATTAAAAACAGAAAATATATGCTGGAGAAGAAAAAAAAAATCTGTATTGAAATTTTAGGTCTATGTAGTTGTATATTTGAATAAAAAATTTCAAAAACTGTTTAATAAGAAAATAATTATTTTTGAATTCTGCTAATTAAATTATTTACTTTTATGCAGGATTGGTATTTTGCCCACAGGAGCATAATTAAACTAATGGAAGTCGAATAGTGGCCGAAAATAACAGGAAAATTGCTGTAAAAAACAATAAACTTAGTAACCTATACATATTAACAGTACATAACTTTACACAATTGATTTTGCAGTTGGTGGCATTGGTAGTGCATATACTGCGGATTATAAAATAGTTTGTTCATTCGTTAGTTCCTCCGAATGGTATATCTATGATTCCTCCTTTGACTGCCTGCAAATTTAAGTGTGTCAAGCTCTAGGCACATGGTTGCACAATCAAATAATGTTTTTGATAGTGTTTTAATTGAAACGTATTGCATTAGCTACATCCTCAGATAGGCTTATCAAAACACTTCCGTTACACTGAAATTTTGATTGACCCTTCCATTACGGCACCAGAAAATCCGTCGACCTCCGGTGCTGTACATTCACTAAACAGGTTACACATTTAGAATTTAATAATTTTTATGTTGGATAAAAATGAATAGTTTACATTTATTACTAATGTAAATAATTTTATCAGTACATTCTATGTAGACAAGTAAAATATTGTGTACAAGTGCTGAAAACAAGGAAAAACGTTGGCCACGCATAAAGTGCATGGTACGTCTATTACAGACGTCTACTACTGACGACCGCGCATCATGGCACGGTGAGCTGAACCCCATACCCCTCTCGCTCGCTACTGCACCACTCGGCAATTTATCAACGCATCCAGACTTAACAAATTTTTTCCTAAGTTTTCGTCAAAATATTATTTTCTGTTTCATTCCATAAATACTTGTACATTTTAATTATATTGTCCAATACAAAAATGTATTGCTGAAGAACATATAAAATCAGTTGAAAGTGCAGGTAAGGAAGGGTTAAAATAGTTTTAGGTAAGAATTTTGTTTGACTCATTTGTCCTCTGACATTATATATGTATACACATACATGCATCATATTTATATGTTATATGGTTTTACACAGGTTTCGTTATATCTATATAGGTAGGTATTAGTGGTGGGCGAAGCGGCTCGATGATCCGGATCACTGATCCGGATCACTCACTACAGGTTCGCTGATCCAGCTCGATTGAACGACGGTTCGCGTCTCCCCGCACCATGCCCTCTCCCTCGCTCCCTTGGCCCTCCTAATGACGTCCTTAAGACGCTCTTTTTTTTGTCCAGTTTTCATGTGGATTGTCTTTACAGAGAGCTCATTTAGTGATCCGGCTCACTAAACCGAGCCGCTTCGCCCACCGCTAGTAGGTATACAATAATTGTATTATACAAATAAAAGAAGTAAACTGTTCAATATGTGTATAAATCTAAAATAATAACAATTGTTAAGTTTCCCAAGGTTGTGAGAAATGGTGTCTATTTATTTATTCTTAAATTTAATTATGAAAACAAAAACATTAGCCACCCATCTCACTACGACAATCCTGTGTTGAGATGAGCGGCAACACAATTTGCATTAATAATCTGTAAATCTCAATAAGCAAACAATAATACACATGAATAAAAAATTAGTAAATATTATCATAGATAATAGTAAATAAATAATAAAGATCAGATAATAATAATAAA
The DNA here is from genome assembly GCA_022606495.2 of Halesus radiatus. NCBI lineage: Eukaryota > Metazoa > Arthropoda > Insecta > Trichoptera > Limnephilidae > Halesus > Halesus radiatus. The sequence goes on along the minus strand of JAHDVE020008773.1, from coordinate 124,787 downwards.
ATAATAATAGTAAGTAAATAATGATCAGTAAATAGTAATAAGCATATAATAATACACGTTAAATATTAAGTAAATATTAATAAGTAAATAGTAATAATTACATAATAATAAAAACAGGTAAATAATAATAAGTAAATAAAATTATGTAAATAGTAATAAGTACATAATTATAAAAATTAAAATAATACTATGCAAATAAAAATACGTAAATAGTAGTATGTAAATAAATATATGTAGGTAAAAAAAAAAATTATAACTAAATAGTAAATAAGTAGTAATAAGTAAGTAATAATAAGTAAACAATGATGATATATCGAGCATACATAGTTTCAATATTGATTACAACATAAGGGATAACATGGATAAAGTAAAATCACCACTCTCAGCTGACATTGACTTTTTGACCATTTTTTTAAAATAAATTTATCTAGTCTATAGTTTTAATGTTGTCACTGAGCCTATTATATAACAAAGGAGCTTTACAAGAAAAACTCCTTTGTCCAAATGATGTTCTGTTACTTGCCGGCTTATACATTAGTGAAGAACCCATTCTAGTATTATGCACTTGTTGTGACCTTATAGCAGTATCAATATTAACTAATCCAATATATTTACAGCAGTATCAATAATAACTATTCCAAAACGAAGAATCAAAATTACCAGTCTTTGTAAATAAAATACTGCGAAAAATCTTTGAACCCTTGCTAGAAAATAGGTCATGTGTCAGCCGTGTGGCACACAGGCAAACTGTAGGGGGCAGCATTGCTGAGGATGGTAATCCCAACTCCAAACTCCCTTGTGCACAAGGCTCCTCCACTCTTCACGATTTTGCGCTGCGTGGAGAGCTGCGAACACCGACATTACAGACACATGTGAAATTTGGTCACTCCAACGCATCGGTGACCTACTTCTGCTTCTCCTGCCTTTCACTTTGCCAGTTACCATAAGTTTCTCTAGTTCTATGGCAAACAACATGTCTAAAGAATCTGAGGATACGCTGTAAGAAGACAGTTGATAGCCTATTGTGGATGCCAAGCTCTTCCAGAATTGATATATTTGTACGCCTGGCTGTCCATGGAATCCTGAGCATTTTCTTTCAGCACCACATTTTGAAGGCGTCTATCTGCTTCCTTTCGTTGGTTCTGAGTGTTCATGTTTCCACACCGTAAAGGAATATGGGAAAAATCAGCACCCGGACGAGTCTCATCTTGGTGGTCTTCGTTACGCCTCTGTCACTCCATATCTTTTGCATTTTGATCATGGCGTCTTTTGTCATACACATCCTTCTTTTCACTTCTGTTTCACAACCTCCTTCAACACTTATAGACGAGCCTAGGCATATGCTAAGTTATTCACAGTTTCTTAGTCTGTCAGAGAATTTGTTCTTACAAAGGTGTTTGCTCTGTTTATCACCATTAATTTTGTTTTGACTTTGTTGATCAGTAGACCTAGATTACAGCTTTCTTCTATTTTGGCAAGGAGTTGATTCATTTCATCTTCAGAAGAGGCGATGATGAATACCCCTTTCTTCACTCTAAACGTGTCCAACATTTGGGTGTTAATATTGATACATATGTGTCCTACAGTATACAGGTTTCTAATGATAGACATGAGGTGTCTATGAACTCCCATCTCCTTAAGTACTTTCCACAGATGGTTCCACTGTACGCAGTCAAATGCTTTGGAGTAGTTAATGAAGCAGAGAAATAATAATAAATATAATAATAATAAATGTTTAATTCATCCTAATTATGCAGGCAAGTTGAAATCGACATTTCTCAAAATGATATCGAGTACTTCGATACCTTAGTTAATAGGGAAATAACTCAAAATTTCTGGGTTTTGAGTTAATGATGAAAAATGGTAGAGAAACTCTCCCTTCTCATATTTCAATAAAAAAATGTCTAATTCATACTAATTGTCTAGTCAGATAATTCTTTATGGAATTATAATGAAATCAGCACATTCTTAGTTCAATGGAGAAACATTTGGAACTTAATAAATGTAGTCATTTACAACTATGATATGATAGGTTAATAAATTACTTATATGTTGCATCTATTGTTATGTTATAGGTGGACAAAATAACTTTACATCGGAGCGATGCCTTTATGAAAAATTTTCAAATCCAGTTTTATCATAATGAGGTATTTTGAGTCAGTTCCCTATTGAACTAAGGTATCGACTTGCTCTTGAGTACTTACCCTTGACAAACCCTGTCTGTTCTCGTGGTATTTGCCATTTTAGGTAGCTCCCAAGGTGGTCATTACCGCCTACCCTACCCAGTAAATTTCCTCCAAAAATAAAGCATTTAGGTCCCTAACTTTCTTTCTACTGGTCAGATCGAGGATTTCAATAGCTTTAAACCTTTTCCGGACAATGCGGATAATTCTGCAAAAAACTGCTCGTAAACCGGTCCAGTAGTTTTTTAGTCTATAGCGGATACACCTACGAACATTGCCATTTATATATATACATATACATGGTTACATTTCATTGTTTATATAATTATAGTTTTACTGTAAGCATAACAATTATTTTTAAATACATTCATTCTTCAGACTTTCAGGGACCTCATTGTCAGTCCTCTATACATTAAGTAGTTCTGTGATTCTGTTTTTCTCATATGTGGTAATCTAATTCTATTTAATTGGTTTCATAATTATGTACATTTTTATTAAAATTCTAGCCGATGTGTACCCGGCCTTGCAGAAGATTATTAATTTTTTTTGGTATAAAGTTATGAAGTTGTAAATTCTTGCTTGTCGTTTGGGTGCCATAATTGATTTGACAGCGAAAGTAATGCCTTGTGACGACTATTACTATGTCTAAACAAAGAAAGATTCATTTGAAAATTTTATTTCATTCCAAACATTTATTTTTTCTAAACATATCTAAATAATAAAGTTCTTAAGTAGGTACCTACTTGTGTTTTCCATTTTTAAAATATTCTACCCAAACAAACCTTCTTTTGAATGTGTAATCTGTGGCTAACCAGAGTGGTATATCTATGGGCTAATCCAGTGGCGGCTCGTGACTTTTGAGTGAGCTAAAGTACTATATATAGATTGAAAAACACAACGCCATTGATGTTGTTTTATCTGAAAATGTATTTTTTTTTCAAAATTTAATTTTTTTTGTATTAAATTCTCCCCTCCAGCCCTCGTCGCAGATCGGGATCAGCTGCCCCTACAGTTCGCCTGTGTGCCACACGTCTGACACAACCTCCATCCCTTTTACAAGTCAATTAAAATGTTTGAAACACGCTGTACGCAAGCGATGTACCTGAATGAGCACTGTGTTTGTCTCAACTTTGGCTGTGATACATATAATAAAGGTTGAGGCCTTTTCATATTATTCTTTATTCAAAATAACAAAATCATCGTGAATAAGCTTTGGATTCAATGAAATAATTTAAAAACGGTGTCAATGTACAATTTTATTAATAAAAGTGTATATAAAAATAAATTATTCAGCCAAGGCAAAGGTTTCCCCGAGACATTCATCGCTTTTATCCATAAAATATTCCTTAATAATAGGTAACAAAAAGAAAAAAAATATATAATAAAATTTCTTTTAAAATACACAAAATATCCATTGCCCAACATAATATTAATACAAATTAATAAGTATGACACAATACTATATAAATTGAGACAAAGTTACATATTTAGTTATCATACGGGTTTTGTTAAAAAATATATATTCACGATCATCATGATCTTTCAATCCCGGAAAAGTTTTGTAATAGTGCAGTGTCCCCGAGTTGATCCAACCCGGGTCATTAACCACATCACGCTCGGATTTTTTTTCACAAAAATAGAACTAAAAACATCAGGTTATTTTATTTTTTATTTAAAGATTTTACATAATTTAAAAGTTGTCCAGTTCAAAAAAACAAAACGGAAGCAATAAAAATGTAAAAAACCTAAACCTAATATAAAAAAACAAGTCTAACTATAATAAAACAAATCTGACTATGATAAGTTAAAACAGAAGAAACGATTTGCGTAAACCTTTACGAGAGACAAGTGGCAATTGGTGAGCTAGGTTCGTTTGTTTATCTTACGTAACACAAACAAGTCGAAACACGCGAGCAGTGCTCGGGTTGGCGCGATACGACACATGCGCCACCCGCGAACACTGCTCGTTCAAAAGCATGAAGTGGTTAATTGGACGTAGTTAAGCAGAAAGCATCCAAACCAAAAAAAGATGAAGCCGAGAAAAGGGTGTTTGAAAATTTGACAATACAAAAGCATATTGCAGCATTTGTGGAGTGAATATCAGTTTTTTTATGCCACTTCCATGTTTTCTAACAGTATTATTGTAAGTTAATACTTTGTAAACTATAAACGGAAGAAAACTTTCAAACTGCATGGACGTTTTTTAAGTCCGATAACTAAGTCTGCAATGTGGATTAATATAAATTTGAATTAACAAAAATTTGTTGCATTTGGAGATTGGATGTTTTTAGCATATAAAAATCTCGTGTTTATCTGTAGAAAAACATGAAAAAGTCGATTTTAGCAATTTGTGTGTTGGACGCTTTCTGCATAACTACATACAATTCTAACTAACAAACTTGGAATAGTTCATAATAATGTATGGATACATATAACATGTTTTTTTTTATGAATGCGATCACACAAAAGCCCATTTTCCAGAGCTAGTGGGACTATAGCACTGCCAAATATTGAAGAATGTACGGCAGAAGGGTGGGAAAGAATAGAAGAAAGTCGGAAGAATCTGGCAATTCTGATCTGGTCCCAAATGATATATGTACATACGTATTCCTATATTAGACATATTAATATACATAAATATGTAAGAAATGAATGTATGAAACTAAATCGAGTTACATAAATACTTGAATAATAAAATAAAAAACTGTGTACCTTAAGTCAAAGAGCAAAGTATTACAAAATATGGGTAGCCACGCACCTGCCGTAGTTACAGATGAAGTTAAACATTCCAGAAGTAGCGACTTTGACTTCACTACGTTGCAGGCACATTGAAATACTAAGCACGAAAGTAATTACAAAGCTGCGATAGTTGTAAATGAAGCACGACAATCCGGACGTAGCAACTTCGACACCGGTATGTTGCCGTGTTACAAAAAATAAGAAGAATGTATGTATGTAACTGTGAAATTTCAGTAGTTATAAATGAAGCACGACAGTCCGGAAGTAGCGTCTTCACTATGTTGCCGGGTACATAAAATAAGTAGAATGTATGAAACCATGAAGTTGGGAGTAGTTTTAAATGAAGCACCACATTCCGGATACAGTGACTTCGACATAACTATATTGTGAGTGATACTTAAAATAAGTACATATTAGATACAAACATATTTATAAGCGCCAAAATTTGGACGCAGCGACTTCACTGTTGCCAGTACACGGTAATCAGCAAACTAAGCCCATTCCAAACGTAGCGATTTCGCTGATAGATTAAAATAAGTAATTAAATAGCTTTCTTATCGCCTCCACCCAGAATCTTCTTCCTCTGGTTCACCATGTGCATGAAGAGCAAGGGGAAAATGGGGAGGTAGGAGAGCATGTAGGCGATGAGGAAGTAGCGGTAGTTGAAGATGAAGTTGAACCGGTTGGGCATGGCAAAGCTCCACATTCCCGAGACGGCGATTTCGCTCTGCTGGTTGTACATGCACCAGAGTTCCCCGGAGACTCCGATGGGGTACAGCGCGTAGAATAGGGTGTACCTGGAATTATAATAACACATTAAAGATGAATCTTAATCTATTATAAAGCAGTAATACTTTTAAGCGGTGAGCTCTGGTGTCATGATATTTGTTCTAATTTAATTTTTGCCTTCTACGTAGGAATCTGTTATCTGTTCATATTGTTATAAATATGCGTAAAAATTCTACTGCAACATATATCTGACAGTCCGTATAAGGCAGTCGTGGATCATGTACACAATACACGATTCAAACAAAATATAGGAATTATAGTGCCAATATTTCAAAACAAATATGGTCAATGAACCCTTGAATACACTGTACCATTTATATTTAACAAGTTGCCATACGAATTTAAAAAAAATTGCTCTATGACGGAATTCTCACTGATGTTAAAGTGTTTTTTTGGAAAGTAACCTTGTGTATTGATGGTAACAAATATGACAGTCTCCTTGGTTGTATAGCTCCTTGACATCTGCTGTATTTACGCTATTTTGCTCTTTCTTACATTGTCTCTTGTAAAAATATGATAGTTTCCTTGATTGTATATCTCCTTGATAGCTGCGGGTATCTTTAAAATTATTTAAATGCTACTATTATATTAAGTCTATCCTCACTGTAACAAAACTGTACTACTGTTTTTATTTTTTTATTTCTCAATTTGTTTAATATTTGCTGATATTTTCATAATATTATTTAAATCGATATTATGTAATTGGACTCTAGTATCTCTATAACAAAACTGTTATGCTATATTCATATTTAAAAAAAATATTTTTTTTCCAACTTGTGTACTTTGATCACAACATGCATGCACCCATCTATATTGTTCTAATTTTGAGCTACATTTGTGTGATTGTTATTGTTGTATTATATAATATTGTTAAACTAAACTCCCGCTGACAAGCTACTTGCAGTGGCTTAGCGGGTATAAGTTCCGTTCCCATTGTATGTAATTAATATTATACAATAAAAAATAAATAAAAAGTATTTTATTTTGGGCATGGAAAAACATGTTTAAGACTGGTACGGTTTTCGGTTAAAAATTGGTATTTGTCTTTTTCTTTTATGATTTGAATTACTGAAATTTTAATGTATAGATTTTTAAATGTAGGTAATAATAATAATAACAAAGCATTTATATAGCGCAGTTTTGTGTTATTTCACTTCAAGTGCGCTTTACTATAAATAAACTTTAAAAATATTAAATAACTCCATTCCGTGGTATCCTACAGCGCTACTTTTACATTCTATTTATACATTCTTAACATATTACATACATTCTTGCTTATTCTTAATACTACTCCTACAGTACTCCTTAGGTGCATATTCATAAAAAAATTACAAAATATTATACAGTATACATATGGCTATACAAAAATAACACATTCACAATATTACTACAAAAATAGTAACATTTTAAGACAGGAGTCGGGTTATGTTCAGCAATAACGGACTTCACATAAAAAATTTAAAAAAATATATATACGGAAGAAACTGAAACCAAACAACTACCAGAGGCTTGGGGAAATGACTTTTTATAATAAATTGAAGAGAAATTAAAATTTATAGACAGTAGGATTTTTTAAATAAGTTTTAAAGCCCGTTTAAATTCAGTGAATTTCTGGATATTAGTAAGAGCTGGGGGAAGTTTATTTCAAAAGAGAGGGCCATTTACACGAAAAGAGCGATCATAGTAGACGGCTCGATTTGACCTTGAAAGTTCAATTGAAATTCTTGAAATAGGCGATCCGTTGGGTAGTCCGAAGGTTAGATTTACATGTGGATCCCCAACTAACGATAGCAAATTGTAGAGTGGATTGAACTAAGGCACAGTGTATTGAGTATAGGCTTTTTATCCACAAAAGATTTCCGATTCTTAAAAATATATATATTAATTTTCAAATTTTTTAACATCTTTTTATCGATAATAACTCCTAGATATTTGATTTTATTTGTCATTTTTAGTATTGTGCCCTTTGAAAAGCAATAATTTTTATTGTGAGTTTTAGAATTGTCAAGTTTGTCAATTGCAAATGGAACTACAAATGTTTTTTCACTATTTAGTGATAGTAAATTATGTCAAAAAAAGTCTTGAGCGTATTTATATCTTCGGTGGCCTTTTAATTTTACAGTTTCCCCAAGTCTTTTCACTTATTACTAATACTGTATTGTCGGCATATAAAGTAATTTGGCCATGTAGTGATAAAAAGAAAATGTCTTTAACATATATGGTAAACAGGATCGGTCCAAGCACTGTACCTTGAGGGATTCCAAAGTCTGACATTTCCTGATCGCTATTAACATGACTGATTTTCACGAGTTGAGGATGATTTTTTTAAGTAGCTGGTAATATTTTCAGAAGCTTCTCGTGGGATATGCTATTGAAAGTCTTTCTAAGATCAATTAATATACCCGAACATTTTTTACCTTTATCTAATGATTCGTAAATGTATAAAGTTACATTAGCAATAGCATCTTGTGTGCCGAGTGACTTTATTAATCCAAATTGGTTTTTGTGTAGTATTTTATTACTTTCCAGGAAATTTACCGAATGTTTTTTACTATTTTTTTTAAAATCTTTCCTATGTTAGAAATAAGACAGATTGGGCGATAATCAGTTACTTGTTGTGGATCTCCAGATTTATAAATAGGTGAAATTATTGTGTTCTTGTAATTCGATGGAAATATTCCATTTATTAAACTAAAATTTATCAAATGAGGAATGGGTTTTATTAAATGATATTTCATGGATTTTAGAATATGAATAGTAATATAATCAAATCCGGGAGATGAACCTCTTTTCATATTTTCTATTATTTTCAAGATTTCACATTCCGTTGTTGTTTCAAAGTTTGATAAAATTGTGTGTTTCTGTAAATTTTCGATGGTTTAAGGATATTTTTCGCAAGATTGTTTCCAACTTTGGCAAAAAAAAGAGAATTAAAGATGTTTGCACATTGTTTAGGTTGCATATTGGCATCTATGATTTTATTTTCATGTTCAATATATTTTATTAGTATTGTTTTTCCACATTTGTTTATGGTTGTTTTCTGCAGATAATATTTTATTTAAAAAAAAAAAAAATTTTTGTTTTTTTTTTTTAATATAGGCAGTTAATTTATTTTAACAATTTTTGTAAAAAAATAATACCATTTCATTTTGGGGACTTTTTTATGTTAGATTTTAATGAAGATTTTTTATGAAGTCCTGGGGTAAATGCAATTTATTATCTTAATTTTGATTTTATGTGAACTGTAATTCAGTCTACTACTGTTTCAGTGGTAGAGTTTTTAAGGTGATGTGCCAAAATATTTTCAAAGTAGTTGAAACATGTTTCAGTATTATCACTCTTTAAAACACTATTCCATAGTTCCCCTTTTTAGATTTTCCGATAAAATGGTAATATTTGTGGTAATTGTGTAATTATGTGACGGCCTCCATGGTCGAGGGGTAAGGCTCTGGAACTACGAATCCGAAGGTCGTGGGTTCAAATCCCGGCGTGCGAAGGATTTTTATTTAATTAATTTGTGTTGTTTCACAATTAATTCATTTAAAAATAATATATAGTATATTTGTGCACGTTCCAGAGTGGAAGATACTTTCAGTATCGCCCTAGTGAAAGACCACCATTCAGAATTGTAACGTTGCATGAAATGGCTTTTAGCCGTGTTTGGTGACCAGATCTGAATAGCCAGGTATTTACACTTTTCCCCACCTTCCTCTCCCCCTTCTCCTTCCCCTCCCCAATACCTTCAGCCTCACAAGATTCCCCAATTGGGAATGCCATAGTCTCACTGGCTCCAGATGGTTGGGAGCAGTTCGGGACTCTTGTGCGGTATTCATATAAAAAAAAAAAAAAAGTAGTAATATTAATATTGTATTTAAAAAAAAAAATACTAGTAATTAGGCATGGGCAGAATCATTCGCAGAAGTGAATCGATTCAGTTTGATTCGCCTAGAATTTGAATTCCTTCATTTAATATATTCCTTTAATTCATAAAAAAAATATGGTAAATGAAAACGGGAGATTTTTTCACATTGCAAACTCCGCTTGTGTGGGAAATAACACATTTAAAAATAAAATAAACACGAAAATAACAACCTTACTCAACTAGATAATAAATAATATGAAAAATTTTTATACATCTCAATGTAGTAAATAATGGTTTCATTTTCAAAGAAAATATTATCCACCTAACAATAATGCACCCTACCGAGTATGGATTTATTCTGAAATTCCCACCCGACTAATGTGACGGCTTGGTCGCGCTGGCTGGGACTAACACAAACGGAATCGCGGCCGGCATTGAGAAATGAATTAGGAATTTCTGACTAGTGTTTCGCAGTGACTAACTTGCGCCCTGCAGACCTAGTATGGACAGACTCGATATCGATGGATCAGAAACATAGTGAATACGATGTCACAACTGAATACATTTCATCAGGGAATATGGACTGCGAAAGCGAATATGCGCTGCTTGGAATCGGACAACCCGACAGGCTGACTAGAGGGGTTTGCGGTACAGACTAGTGCGGACGATGACTTACTAGTTTTTATAGATTGCGGTGTGGGATTCTATATATTAGATGGAGTCCTGTGTACTGCACAATATCTCCGGCGACATTGCGATGACGCCCACAGTATCCAGGTTGTAATTATGGTGCCGCGCGTTAAATAATTTTAGTGTTGCAAGGCCTAAGCTAAAGAATGAAGAATTAATTCCGTATTAAATTGAGAATCAGATTGGGTGTGTCACGTTCAATTCATTAATTCAATTTCGCCCATGTCTCTACTAGTAATATATACATTTTATTTATTGTAAATGTCAATTCGACAACAGAGAGCAAAATCATAAATAGTAATAAATTAATCAGCATTGAATTAAAAACTTTATGACATAATGGCATAAAAAACTGACATTACCGATTTTTTCACTAGAAATAGACAAATTTTATTGGTTTCCGTAAAACAGTATATATGTAATCATGTGCACACGCAAGCTGAACAAAGGTCAAATTATATATACAACATTTATTCCCACTGCTGCATAAATGAATAATATTAATTGTAACCCTAGCTTCACATACTCGTACACATATGTACGTAAATAGAAACAATAGAAAAATAGATATAATTCAGCACATTTGTTGTCGATTCTCAATTTAACCGCTCTACTCATACGAATGTACATGATACAACTGCTATACTATCGCCCAAACACAACAAGCCGTATCCCGTAAATTCAGGTACAAAAAAACTATACCCGAAACCCACAAAACATTTGTATACGACAAGCTTGTTCCAGCGTCATCTCATTTAGTATTTCGAGATCAGCCGAAGATAACAGATGTGTTCGGGTATTTTCGTCTCTCACATACGTTGTTATATTATAGACACGTATTGTTATTGCAAAATCTAATGAAAAAAATCCGATGTTTTTTTATCTACTTTCTGAATAATAACCCAAAGGACGGGCGGTGAAATTCAAAATCTTTAGATGTTGACCCGTTTTAAAGATATTTCAATGTCGACCAGATTTTTACCTGGCTTACCCTTTCTCCTCCTTTCAAAGATGTTTTTCTTTAACACCTTTAAAGAAAACATACTTTCCGTACTAATAATAGCATTGACTAACTAACCATGATGCCGTTTCCCCGGAGGGGTACGTAGAAAGAATAGACCGCCACACAACTCTGTCTTAGTCCAAAATTCTTGCTAAGATGGTTTGGGTATAATAGAGTAGATGAATCACAGAGCATAAAATACATAGAAATGCCCAAACAAGCAAAGGGGAAGAAACCAAAATAATGGGGGCGAGGGGTGCCGCCAATTTAAGTAAAACAGTAAATAAGTAAAAAGGTTCAGCTTGTTTACAAAAACAGAATATTTTGTTAAAGTATTTAGTTTGAGCCTTTTATAAATGTTTTATAATTTGAATACAGCAGTCAAAATCACGCGCAACAAATGTGGACAGTAGTGAACTACGCTGACGACAAAATGGGTGTCACGTGACCTTTGTCTCCAGCAGTCGAAATGGCATGCTGGGCAAGTTTATTCATTCTGACACCAGTGGGATGAACAAAGCAAGGAGCGTAAGGAGAATATATAATGCAGAAGTGGTAAAAGAAATCGGGGAATCCCGAGAAAGACATGGCATGATCAAGTGAATCAAATACTTGAGTCGGGATGTCAAGAGTCAGAATAACAGAAGAGTATATATATGAGACGATGTATGAATGTGAATGAAGTAAGTAGTGTGTGCCGAGATAGAGTTGTGTGTCGGCATATCCTCTGCCTACCCCTGACAACGCGAGTAGGGTGAGGGTAAGGTACCTGGCTATTCAGATCTTGGTCCCGATTCCTGTTATTTTTAAGGATAAGACATTATCCTCATCCTTAGGCTTAAAGATTTTTTGCTTAACTGCGGTTCCGGTACTCTTGGATGACAGCTATCATTCAACGAATGATATTCTTAAAAAATATTGATATTTGTGCGGTTTTAACAAAAGATAAACTCAGTAAATATTGACTTAAAAGATTATTAGCAAGTTATTTGTCGCACAATAATGCTATTAAAACAACGGAAGTAACAAATTTGCGATGTTTGTAAAGTACCTATGCCAAAAACCTGAAATGTCAGATAAAAGTGATTAAATTCTAAAAATTATAATAAACTACAAGCGGAGAGTAAGTAATAATAAACTACACGTGTTAAGTATGTGTGATGCGCACATAATTTTTAATAATACTGTATAATTAAGCAAAATGTCTTTAAGGATAAGGACAATGTCTGATGATAAATGTTAGGTTCTCACCTCAAGAACTGCAGGATGTACGGCACGCTCCCCACCAGGTTGAACGCGTAGAAGCTGTAGCGCACAATCTCGGTGATACTCCAGGCGAAGAGGGTAATGGGAAGGCAGGCGGACTCAACCGCCCCGCGGCTGGTGAGCAGCACGACACACACGAGGAACACGCGCGAGTACACCTGCAGCAGTGTGGTCATGACGCCGGACTGCACCATGCCGGCAGCCGAGTGGACAATCTGGAATAAAAAGTTATTATGTCAAGCTATTCGTTCAACGGTTCCATGACAAAACAGAACATTGACTGGTCGGTGGCTGAGTAGGTATCGCGTTAGTTTCCCACCCAGGCGTCGTGAGTTCAGTTCCTCAGTTGGTTAAGTTCTCCATCACGACACGAGCAACGCTTCCCGCTTAGTCTGATGGTAATAGGAGATTTTCAAATATTGTGAGGTATTTTCAAAAATAAAAATAAAATGTTACTAAAATCAGTTTGGGTAAAGAAACATCTTAAAAAAAAAAAAAAATTATTATTCATTTATAAAAAAAACACATTATAAAAGGGTGATGTACTATGCCTATTTCGCTAGGAAATCCTGTATTGAGAGCAGGCACAGTTTAAAACATAATATTAAAAAAATAAAAATTAAATTTCCATTGTACTACATGTTGGTAATAGAGCTAATAGAGCAATATACTTAGAATTACCAGCTGAAATATTCGGCGTTGCCCGGGGCGATGAATGGTTTGGAGGAAAGTTTTTAGGTTGTGATGTGTTACTCCTACCCCTCGGTGACCAGATCTGAATAGCCAGATACTCCATATCCTTCCGTTCATTACTCCATTCGGCCTCACAACAAAACCCAATTGGGGATGCCATAGACTCTATGGCTCCGGACAGTTGGGAGCTGTTAGGACTCTTGTGAGGTACTCAAGTAATTTTTAAATTGCTTTAGCCGTATTTGGTGATCGAATCTGAATAGCCAGGTATTACCCAACCTTCCAGGGAAGGTGGAGAAGCACCCGGCTATTCAGATCTGGTCACCAAACACGGCTAAAGCCATTTCAAGCAACATTTCTATTCTAAATGGTGGTCTTTCACCAGGGTGATACTGAAAGTATTTACCACTCTGGAAAGTGCCGCAAACACACAATATATTATTTTTAATTAATAAATTGTTAAATAACACAAATTAATTAAATAAAATTTACTTGTGCATGCCGGGATTTAAACCCACGACATCCGGATTCGTAGCCGAGGATCATAACCACTCAACCATGGAGGCCGTCCACTTTGATTTATTATAAGCAACATTTCGATTCAGAATGGTGGTCTTTTACCAGGGGAGACACTGAGAGTATCTTCCACTTTGGACAAATAATTTTGAACAATATGCAAACCTCCAGCACTGCAGCATTCTGGAAGATCATCACTGTCCACCATACCGTGTCCCACAGCGGTTTGGCATTGCCGGGAAGATAGTGTGACACCAACTGGTACAGCAAGTAAGACCATCTGCAATCAAAACTAATTATATACCCACCATTTAACCCCCGGTGCGTATCTGCACTCGCACCCAGCATTATCTTTTCATGGATTTTTATGCTTTTAAATCCGTTGGCAGCATATTTAAATGAACCATAATCGCTTATAATTTCTGTTTCTTTTTAAAGAAAATTCCTTATCCTTTTACTTAGACTTAAGTACTTCTTGCTTAACAGCGGTTCCGGTTCTCTCGTATGACAGCTGCCATTCAGCGAATGAAATTCTATAAAAATATCGATATTTATGTAGTTTTAATAAAAACAAACCTCAATATTATATAAGCATTGACTTTAAACATTATTAATGCTATTAAATTAACTGAATTAACGAAATTGCGATGTTTGTAAAGTGCATGTGCCAAAAGCCCGAAATGTCAGATAAAGATGATTTAAATTCTAAAAATTATAATAAACTACAAGTGTTAAGTGAGTAATAATAAACTATAGGTGTGACGCACCTATAATTTTGAATAATACTGTAATAATTAAACCAAAAACTCCTTTAAAAATGTATTGTCATTGACATGTAATCGGAATCACGGTTAAGCAAAATATCTTTAACCCTTTAGGTGCCACCGAACGATATATCATTCCGATACATTAATGTGCTTGAGTGCCACAGAACGATATATAGCTCGAACCATAAAATTCGTCACGCGTTACCCACGCTTCTAAAATTACGTCACATTATTGAAAATATGTGTCTAAAAATAAAAGTAATCAAAATAAAAAATATATATATTCATGGATTATCGGCACTTCTCCAGCATTTTTCAAAAATACATGTGGGACCTAAAGGGTTAAGCCCAAGGAAAAGGAATTTTCCCTAAAAAAGAACCAGAATAGGAAATAGGACTCCAGATAATAAATATTTTAAATTGGAGCAACAAATATTTCCGATTTTCAAAGTACGATTATCATATCACTATATGATTCATACGATTTTATTTTTATGTAGAAATATTAAATATTACACTTATTATCTTATGAAAATACAATAAAAAAAATACTATATTTAACCTTTTTGGTAACATGAGGGAGAAAAAGTAACAATTCTGGGAAAACTGCTTATTTATTATTTTTACCGTTACTCGACACAGAAGGCCCTGAAGGAAATAATTTCCTTTAGGGCCTTCTGTGTGGAATAACGGTAATAACAGGAAATAATTTCCTGTCATCTTTGGGGATGCATGTGTAGGGTCTTTTAGAGGATAGGAAGGAGTGAATCTGGGTCTTAAATAGGCCCATGTTGTAGGAGGGAGGAAACGCAGAGGCTTATACTATAAATAGATAGATACCATAGTGCACCCCACTGTTGAATTTGGCAGCCACCTCTGATCTGGAGCTCCAAAATAACTGAATAAAATCTTGACTCGGGATTTGAAATCTTGACTTGAAACAGGGGGTCCGTTTGACAGATTCCCCTATCTTAGCAAACAGATTGCAATCTTTAGTGCATAGGCGTCAAGTGGGAATGCAGTCCTTGTTCCATCTGTATTTCAATGGAAGGTGCTTTAATGAACTAGTGTCATTGATCCCTTCGGCACCGTTGCATAGTCAGGAAACACGCCAAATGTGCTCCCAACATTTGGACACAGTTAACATTTGTCACATGAGAACGGGTCGTTTCTACGACTAGTTTTTGAGTTCAACAGCCTGGCTCCACACAGGAAGGTGGGAAATAATTTCCCTCGGGGCCTATGTCATCTTTATGGATGCTGTGTGGAGGGTTTTTTTAGAGGAAAGGAAGGAGAAGTAAACCTGGGTCTTGAAGAGTTCCATGTTGTATCGGGGTTAAAACACGGAGGCCGAAAAACCATTCCACAGCCGAGCTGTTAAACACAAGCAACCCGTTCTCAGATATTTGATTTAGTCGAGTTGTGCTGTCTTTCTCGGGTGTACCAGACTTCTTCTACCATTAACTTTCTCGTCAAATATTCTCCAGACATTCCTTTCTCTGTCCATTGGCTCTGCATGTCCAAACTATCTATGCATAATCGGCAACTACTAACCATATGAAATAATTGTTTAAAACCCAAAAGGGTATTATATAAACCATTTTAAAAATTCACATAAGAACGCCAACAAAAGAAATTTTCAAATCTTTTGTAGTACCTAACATCCAAAATACCTATGGTACGATTGTTTTAATCAAAGCTACGAAAGTTCAAGAAAATCGAAGAAACTTAATTTTCACCACACAAGAGCGAACCAAAATGACATTATGAAAAATCCTAAATTTAAAAGTGGTTTCGGACGAAGGAATTATAAATCTCTCCGCTAAGCCTTATAATTCACTTCCACCAGCCATAAAAAAAAAAAAACAGAAAATGCAAATGATTTCAAAAATCCAATCAAAACCTGAATCAAAAAAATCAAAGAAGAGGAGTTATCCAGCCCAGCATCTTGAAAAGAACTTTGTAGGAACTTAAAAACAAACAGTTTTGAAATAAAATCTAGTCCGCCTCAGCACAGGAACTCCTAGTGCAGAGGACTAAGAAAAAGATCACGGATTATCTTATTAGCTTTGTAAAATTTTATTAACTAAATGAAAAAAATCTGAAACACAATAATCCCCAACTATATGTGCATATTATCCATACAAATTTATTATCCGAATTAATGTTGTGAATGTCTAACACGTCTTTACAGATTAATAAAACATAATTTTCCAACTAAACTAAATAGTAAAATGATTGCCTGTTTTGACTACATTCATAATTGAATAGGTGTTTGAGTCAACTGTTTGATGTAATTTTGTTTGGCATTCAAATAATCCAGGTGCTTACTGACGAGTTCATAGGTCAATTGCTAGATGACTTTCGTAATGTTAATTTTTCAAAAATCATAATACAAGAAACATTACCGTTTAAAAAAACAGCACCCATTTATAATTTTCTGCTGACATAAATACATAAAAATATATTCATAATTATGAAGAATTTATACCATTTCCGGGCTATTTCAGTTCGTATTCCGTTATAATTGTTACAAAACACAAAAAAACCTGTATTTAATTTAATATTTACTCACCCGAGTGTTTGGACAACGTTGTAGGCAACCAAATATGTTTTGGTTAACTTCGAGGTCCCTTTTCTGAGTGGCCTTTGTGCCACTTTCGGCTTGCTAGACACTGCCCCGGCCATTTTAGAACTGTTGTCGTTTTATGATTTCGTCAATATATGTTTAATTTTGACAATGTGGCGTAAAAATTATTTTCTCGACACGAAACCCGTCAACCTACTTTGACAGAATGAAAATGAAACCGAAGGAAACAGGCAAGCGGCTTCCGACGAATAGCGGAGAAGCAGTAGCGTTTAGACTTACGTTACATAGTCGTTCTCATTTATACACATTGTATAGTAAGGCAAAAAAAGAAAAAAGATGATAAACGTGAGTCCAATTTTGATGCACTTATAAAAAAGAATACGGTGTTCTAATTGGTCGACGAAAAATATAGGACAAAGATTTTATGGCGGTAAAGTTTGAACTGTTATTTCAAATTAGTTTGTTTACAGGAAAAATGCCGGAAAATTAATCACAAAATTAAACAGAAAATTGATGGATGTAGGTATCTAAAGACCATAAAGTTTTAAAGATCACGTATGACAGTAGCATTTAGCTCATTTTTGAAAAATGAAATGGTTCAAGTTCTCTTATAAATTGTGGTATCTACTTTGAAAGCCTCACTAGTGTATTAATGGGGCGTCCAGTACCGATTGCCGCCATTTAATTTATGGCGGAAATTGGTACTAGAGTAATGGACGTCAAACATAAATTTGACGTTTTTAGTATTTTTTATTATGAAACATATTATGTTATGTGAAAATGAAATTATTTAGCAAAAAAAAGTACCATATTAAAAAAAAAATCATCAATAATGTCTAAAATATTAAAGCTATTAAATGCATTTAAAAATCAACAGATGAATTTTGAAGTAGTACATTTGTAGCAAATGACGGTGTTTGGAAGCAAAAGAAAAAAGATGAAAAAAATGATATTGCAGCAACTTGTCAACGCTTTTCTTCCATTTAGCCGCATTTTACCAGACGTCTTCTACCAATTTTCGGAGTCGATAACTCGATAGAATAGATTCGTTTATCGTCGCATCTGAACGCTGCGGGTGCAAACTTGTAACTGCTTGTAAATACATAACGGTGGCGTGCAATTCAGGGTGAAAAGCTAGGCCTAGCCAAAAAAAAATGAACCATAGAAGGAGAATTAAAAAAAATAACAAATTTCTAACCAGATTTTAAATTTTCCATGAATTTGGTAAGAAACTTGAACGCTCATTTATTTATTCAGTTGACAATAACAATCAGAGGAAAATGATAATAAAATGGCCGTTTTCAAATACTCAATGCACATTCATACTCGAACTACACACAGCCTACATTTGGTCATAGGGCAATGCACGCCACTGATACATAGCAGTGGCGTGCTTGCTTTTTAACCAAAGGCAGGCTGTAGCTTCCAGGTGCTGATTTTCACTGCTACACCATCATGAAACATCCCGAACGTCTTAGATTTACAAATAAATGATTCCGCTTAGTCATCTGAGTTGTTTCTGGTCGAAAATGAGAAAGAAATCTCCCCGGGTAAAACAATTATGACGTAAAGATTTTTTTTTATTATTTTTTATAAAACGATTTATTTTTATTTTCATACAGAACAAAAATGTTATTAAATGTTTTTATTAAGCTCTGCAAGTACTTTAAAAAAATACTATTGTGACAACTGCTTCGACGTCCAAAACCATTTTCAAACTGTCATTTTCGAACAATGAATTTGTTGATGTTTGTTCTTAGGGTAAGCACAGCTTTTCAGCCTATATGGACTGCACGCCACTGATTGATAGTATTGTTGTGATTATCCTAAGAAAATTTTCGAACGCAATAATATTTAACGTATTTCATTAAAATTTAAGTTATTAAAATTTTACCGTAGACGGTGCTCACACTGGATTTTGGAACTGGATCTGGATGTCATATTTTATATGGAACTAGCTATTGACAGTGAAAGTAACTATCTCCAAATAAAGAAACATTCATTTGAATATTTTATTTCATTCCAAACGTTTAAATTGTTTTTTTTTTGTTCAAACAATAAACAAAACAATGGTATTTTATTCCAACCTATAAAAATATGTAGTACATTCAAAAGATTATTCTTGAACTCATCTTGTTGTCCACGCAAAATGTTTTGTTTTTAATTAATATAAAACTTTTTAGCAGGAGACGGAATGTGTATTAAAACAAATGTTTTTGCATATAGTTTTTTGTGTAATGTTTCGGAAAAAAGATCGCAGGAGACGCGGCTTTACAGATAACGGAAATTGGTATTTACTCGGTGGCTTTAAATATAATGATAAATACTATCCAAAAATGTTATCTGAAAAGGCCAAAAGCCTCATTTATAAATTAAAAAAAAAAAGATTTACCCTGGCAGATTATGAATATCATTGGCTTCCGATAAAACATGCCATTGGAATTGAAAATACAATAGGTACACGTGGAAACAGACTCGCATTTCATTAATTATTAGCATGGAAAATCAAATAAAATACACAAGGGAGGCAGGGTGGCCTACGCAGTACGAAATATCGCGCCAATTTTTTAATTAATAATATTATTATATATTAATCTGTAGGTGATATATTTTATTACACAATATCTATAGTATCGACACCCCCGTCCCCCTACACAGGTGAGTTTGTACACCTGTACAAATTAGTACTACCAGTTGCAAAAAAGACATTTGTCAGTTCTTCTTTGGACCATTTTATTTTATATTAATGGACCATTATTCAATTTCAAAAAATACACAACATTAAATGAGATAAACAAAAGCTCATTAGAGGTTACCCATCACTTTCTTACCCCGATATAAGTAACTTATACCGGTAAAATACCGGTTACTTATACCGATATAAGTAACTTATGGTTACTAATACCGGGTGCACGTTAAGGATTTTATTTTTTTAATTAAACGATTCTATAATTTTTAAAGGACTCTAAACCCTAAAGTGTCCCTGCACAGCTTTCGCATAGAAGGGGGTTAGTCACAAACGCACATCAAATTGGTTAGCACAGATACTGGCGATGACAAAATATAGCCCTTAGTGGCTCCTTCTGTCGATAACCGGAGTAATCCGAGATGGAATGCGGGAAACAAGAGCTACAGTAAAAGATCAGCACATATATTAATTAATACACGAATGAAGCAATGACAAAATATACATTTGAGAGAGCGTTCAAGTATAAGCCTGAACAAGGTTTTGGTAGAGTCCGGTTTTAAACATATTAAATGATATTTTTTGAAGTTTATTTTCATAAAGACTGACAAAAATCATTCAATTTCGTTGGGAATTTGATAGATTTTTAACCGTTTTTTAAACTAAATAATAGTTATTATTTAAACTTTTAAAAAACTTTAAATTAACATAGAAAAAAAATGAAACTTGAACACAATAAATAAAGCAATACACATTATTCAATATCTATTAATTTTGACGATTCTTCGAACGTCGAACATTTCGACGTTCCAAGTATTCAAAAAATCTTTGCCAAAAATGTTCTAGTTCATCATCTTAAAAAGGAAAAACTGGTTAAATGACCCCTCATAATCATAATACCAGAGCAAAGCAACTAGACAAGCTAAATGTACCTAAGTGTAATACTACTTTTGGACAAAGAAGCTCTGAATTCTTAGCTGTAAAATTACACAACAAACTCCCACTTAGTATCAAACAAAGTAATAATTGCATTAAGTCCAGTAAAACTTGGCTTAAGGAATTAACAGAAGAAGAACTGATTAGTATTCTAAAAACAAAGTCATATAAATTACTGGAAAGACCCTACCCAAACCTTGATGTTGAAATATAGAAGTCGCTGAAATCCCTTTATTCAAAACCTAGTTCGCCACAGGATCTTCTAGTGAGGAGGACTATGACAAAAAAAACTTTAATGTATATCTATTTTTTATACTTATACCTTACCTTAAAATGTCAAAATTATATAGAAATTAAAAACAGTAACAGGATATATTTTTTTAAAATGTAGATGTAGATTACTGAAGAGTTTTTCTAGGATTACCTTTATTATAGAGCGATGTAATATTTTTTTGATATCGCAAAAAACTCGCGTTTGGGTATCGGTGCGGCGTGTCGTCCATATTGTGTTGGCTTTCTTACGGACAAATATGACGTCGAAATAATATTGAAATTTTATGTATCCGGTAATTGACTTGTAATATCCATAAAGGAACGGTTGTTTGGATATTTGATGTGGTTTAGGAAATTCTAAACAACATTGGCTAAAGTCAGCAGCTTAGACATTCTTAGTGAATACTTACTATGTCTGTAGTTTTACTATTAATTTATTCGCTGTTGTTCCTACAGCCCACCCTGATTAATTCTGTGCACGTCACTGCGTTTGGGGTAAATGTGTTACCCCCCTCGGAACGGGAGAGTTAAAAAACAAATTGATGGGCTCAATCCAGTTCATTGAGTCTGTTAGGAAATCTATAATATTTAATATCAATGGTAACAATGAAAATATTATTAACGTTCTCTCTTTTCTCCCCAATATAAAATAGTAATAATAGTTAAACTATACTTTGTAACGGTTTGTTCTACTCACCCCGTTCATTTTGGACACAAGAGCTTTTAATAAGGATGTTCATGAATGCTCTTATTAATATCCAAAATGAACGGGGTGAGTAGAACAAACCGATACAACTTCACATACATTACGAATTACAAAAATATTGATAAAGTTCATTGGAGAAAATACTGTAATAGTATCTATCTAGTTGTGATTTCAATTAACTGGTCCCCACCCAAATAATAAAGAAGAAAAAAATCTTCTAATTTCATAAAGAGAAAAAAGTACAGTTTTTTACAACAACAAAGATTACGTAATATTGTCTAAGTAGCTACTTTAAAAAAAAAACTTATGGGATTAAAAAAAAATAATCAGCTTTGATTGATATGAGTATTTTTATCGTTAATGATAAAACTTGTGACTTTATTTTCGGTCAAATCACAACGTTTAGATGAAATCAAATGATGTTTAGATAAAAGTTATCAGGAGGCTATAAAAACAAGGGGAGGCAATATCTCGTAAGACTCTCGCTTGGCAGTTCGCAGAAAGAGTTCATCATGAAGTGTTTAATATTGTGCGTCCTGCTCGCAGGGGGAGCTTTTGCGTACAAAGACATCAAGTTAGTACAACCATTTAATTTAATACTATATGTCTGATTTGTTCGCTCAATACTAGAATTTGGATCAATGATTTAGAATCAGCGCTGGATCCTGCATATAAGCATTATTACCTATAATGTCCCATAACATGGAATAATAATGTCTCATATTGCGTTGGCAACATTACAACTCATCTCTAGGTCTCTAGGGCGCCGAAGTGTGCACTGAACGATCGTCAAAAAATGTTTTAAAAAAAGTTTTTTGTAACGGAATTGCAAGGTTAGTTATAACTCCCTACCCCTGCTGTGTGTTATATTCTTGTTTTTAGAAATCTCATGTAGACAAATCTCATCCTCTTGTTTTTAAAGTCAAGTGTGCAAAATATCATCAAGTTCTGAATAAAGCGGTGACCGGATAATTCAACACATGTTTGAATCATCACACTTTCTAAAATTGATTAAAAGTACGACAAAAAACTAGCCCGAAAACCTAATCCAACCCAACCCAATTAATTTTGTTTTAATTAACTAAGTTAATGTTCTTCACGACTGCCGTAAAAAAACATTTTGTTAGGTCTATGAGGTATATCGAATTAAACACAATAATAATGCCCACTGATAGAACTTATATATGAAAATAAAATAAGTCCAGTTTCCGTAACAACGGGCTTCTGTAACGACGGGCTTCTGTAATGACATGCTTCTTTAACAATGGGTTTCTGTAAGAGCGAGTTTCTGTAACAATGGGTTTCCATAACAATGGGTTTCTGTAACAATTGGTTTCTGTAACAACGGATTTTTGTATAAACCTGCAAATCCGTCTTCCAAAAAAACATGAAACATTGGGGCGTTAACGTACACCGTACACATTTGTGTGTGCATACACAATGCTTTTGCTTTCCGTCGCTGATGGAAAACATTTCTATTGCGGGTGAAGATGGAAAGGGGGGAAAGGTTTGTTTAATTTTATAATAAATACCGCACGGTGCGTGTCTAGGGTTTTTAGGTTATGTGCACCGAGCGAGATTATAATATATTATTATAAGAAGTTTTCTTATTTAACTGTTATGTTTTCTCGTATTTGGTCTGCTATTTCTAATAGCATTACAGAGCTTATATTCAGAACTTTTTAAAGGACACATTGTGAAAAACACATTAATTGATACTATTGTATGAAGCTATCACTTTGTGGTTCTCCATTATAATGAAATGAAACAATCAAACTTTGTTTCAAACACTTTTTATTTTTAACGACGACCGGTTTCGGAATAACCGTTCCATCATTAGGGAAAAATATATTCTAAACAATATTATAAAATTATGGTAGAACATACATATTACGTGTCACAGTGGGGATGGGGGCGTGACTAGGGATTAGTAAAGAATGGGGAAAGAGATAGAGATTGAGGGAGGGATAAAAGGAAACATAATTAATAATAAATTTCTTAATTTCCAAGGCATCTAAATTATCTAGGTGTTTACCTTTACTATTTATGTGAATAATATTGATCCCCGTATTTTTTTATTAAAATCATTATTGTTTGAAATAATATGGTCAGCGATTTCGAAAAAAATATTATTCTTTACTAATTTCTAGTCACGCCCCACCCCCACTGTGACACCCACTATGTATGTTCTGCCATATTTTTGTAATATTGATTAGTACATATCTTGCCCTGATGATGGAACGGTTGTTCCGAAGCCGGTCAGCGTTAAAAATAAAAAGTGGTTAAAACAAAGTTTGTTTGTTTCATTTAATTAAATAAATTGATAAATTGATTTAAATTGTTTATATTTAATCCAAACAGTAAACAGAACAATAATATTTTACTCTAACCTAAAAAAATACATGTAGCATATTCAAAAGATTATTCTAGAACTCATATCTGTCTGCAGAAAATGTTTTGTTTTTAACCAAAACAAAATATTTTAGAAGGAGACAGAATGCGTGTGAAAACAATTTTTTTTTGCGTATTGTTTTTTGTGTAATGTTTCGAAAAACACACTCGCAGGAGACCCGCCTTAACAATGGGTTTTTGTGAGAACAGGTTTCTGTAACAAGGGTTTCTGTAACAACAGGTTTCCGTAACAACTAGTTTCGGTAACAACATGTTTCTGTAACAACGGGTTTCCGTATTAATAGGTTTCTATAACAACAGGTATCTGTAACAACAGGTTTCTGTAACAACGGGTTTCTGTAACAACAGGTTTCCGTAACAACTAGTTTCGGTAACAACATGTTTTTGTAACAACGGGTTTCCGTATTAATGGGTTTCTATAACAACAGGTATCTGTAACAACAGGTTTCTGTAAAAACGGGTTTCCGTGACAACGAGTTTCCGGAAACTCTTTGGAACTCGCTGGATAACAATAACAACACTGCAACTTCATGTTGGAGGCAAAAATGTATCGTACATCTATTTTCGGTTCAGAAAAACATACCCTCGTGATTTATCTATATTCAATGATAAAACAATGATTAGTACAAGACAAAATAATCATACCTATCAAAATATAAATGATTGCAAAATAAGATGGCAGAGATTAAAAAAAAAAAACAGATTTAACTATCCCGTACTTTGGATTTTGAATAGATTACAAAATTATTTTAATTACCGTAATGATTATGAAATTTAATCTGTTATTATGCTTTGAACTCTTTGGTACTGAACGAATGACGTAGATTATAACATAACAATGAAACAATAATTAATTTGATTAATTTGTTATCATGAGATTACCAGAATCACACCTGCTTTATCATGATCGTTTCAATCTAGCATGATCACACTGTTTGTTTTTGCACAAATCTCGTCTACGCACAAGTTGGTACATAGGTACACATTTATTAGTTTCACAATGATTATTATTGTATATATTATGTACTTACTCTGTTTTAGTTTTTACCATTTGTGACAATTCTATGTGTTCTGTACATACTGGGGCGCTCTTGTGAGGTGTCACATAAAAGTAAAATGTATTTATATAAATATATAAAATTGATTATTTCTATAATGTCCTTTGGTCACGGGTTATTATTGTAATATTATGATTGGTAGCAATTAGAGGTAGCAAAATATCGCGTTTGTCGATAACGTGAATTTGTTATTGAAATTCGCATTTTTCGAGAAAATAATGAGAAATTTCGTATTTTCCACGCGACACTCTGATATTTTAAAATAAAGAACGTTATATTATAAGTTCTAAATATTACATTGTTAAAGGTTTTAACAAACTTGAATAGTCATAAAACGGAACTCAGATAACTTCATGTCAAAAACGCCACGTACAGTCATACTAATTAAAAAAAATAAAAATTAGAAATTTAAAAAGGTCATGTAAAATTAAAAATAAAACGAAACAAATATAAATGAAACATGTTGATATGTATATATAAATAAAGTGGTGAATACAAAGTAATTTTTAATTAATTTATTAATAATGACTCCACAAAGTGAATACCAATCATTTGAAGAAATTATAAAGAAAAATAAAAATCTTTTAAAAAAATGCAATTAAGATAAGTTCCAAAAAGGGAACATAACACCACTTTTGTTGCAAAACACCACCCCTTTTGCTAAAAAATTACAACACTTTTCCCAAAAATAACTCGAATTTCCCAAAAAAGAACGAGAGATTTTCACTTCCCTATCTATGTAGTATGTTTATTTGATCAAATTTCAATTTTATATAATTGCCTTCTTCAAATCCATCACAGTTTGGCAATTATAATAGTAGTAGTATAATCAATAAGTAACTAACTTTGTCAACGTCCATACATACTGTTTTGTAAATAATATTTTATTTTTAGGACTAGAGTTCAGATTTGCGGAAGCAAAATGTTTTTCAGAGTAGCATTGATAAACCCATATTCATTCGCATTCCACAATTATTTATTCCACCAAGTCTATAAAAATAAATTATCATAAAAAAGTCAAAAGGTTTTCCTCAAATAAAAACACATTGTTTATCCTAGACACGTTCTAAGTTACCGATATAGTTCAGATTTGAATATTTTATTTACTGGTCATAAAGAAATCATCATATTATATATCTTTTATGGGCGGATTTATTGCCTAGTGGCAATTTCTATCAACCAACCCTCAGGGGGAAAATAAACATAGGATAATAATATTTCAGCGTTCTCCACATAGTGTTTTTTTCACACATTATGTGTGAAAACAGTTACAATAATACATAATTATTTTAAAATGAATGTCTCGGGTAGGAAAGGAATAAGTGGGGGAAGGGAAACGGTAAGGAATTAAAGTGAATAGGAATTAACCATTAAATGGTAGTGGAAAATAGAAAATAAACTCTTGAAAATGGGGTTTGAGGGAGCATTCCGGAGACGTGATGCTTGTACTGAAAATGAATGAGAGAATGATATAGCTTGGTGGATGGGGATTGCAAGGGTTCTCTCATCACTTCAGCAAAGAGAGAGCCCATGTTCAGATAAAAAAATGAAAAGCATTCTTCAAATAATTAGGTGAATTAACAGTGTTTAGAATGTTGTAGAGAAGGGGAATGTGTGTGTATTTTGCGTTGTGTTTTTATGGGAAACCAGTGAAGTCTCTTGCATCACTTAAAAACATAAAGATGGATGTCTTCCATGGGAAAATAATTGATAAATTTGAATTAGGTGCTTTCTATTGGGTCATTTAAATT
Organism: Halesus radiatus; assembly: GCA_022606495.2. Taxonomy (NCBI): domain Eukaryota; kingdom Metazoa; phylum Arthropoda; class Insecta; order Trichoptera; family Limnephilidae; genus Halesus; species Halesus radiatus. The sequence continues at coordinate 97,867 of JAHDVE020008773.1, read as the reverse complement.
TTTATTTAACAATATTGTTATAGGGCTATCGAGGAGAAGGATTTCACTACTGCCAACCTCAATGACTACATCGACAGCATCCTGCCCAACATTGTCCAGTTCATCATTGACAATGACATGGACCCCATGGAAATTCCGGACCTTCTGGAAGGATTCAGTGTTGTGAGTACTTGTACCTTAAAAACCTGTCCTGTTTTATAGGTATCCTAGCAGTGGTGGGTCTCTTGGTCTTTTTAACAGAAATTCGGGAGAAGAAATTATCACGACGTACTTGTGGTCCTTCAGCGGATCGTCGAATACAGCGGCAGTCATATCATTTAAGTAATGTTGGTGGGAGGGGTACTATAACAACTAGCGACTTCAGACAATAGGGGGTTTTGTCGAATCTTTCCTTAGGAATATAACGTCAGATCTAAAAAAGAGTTTAATTTTGAATACAAAAACAAAAGTATGCATTATAATCTGTTCGTTTTACTAGTAGATTTACAAATGCCATTAAAAGTAAACGGTTACAGAAATGCAGGAACAAGAAAAAAAACTTACTTAAAAATTTACTATTAACTATAGAAATTAAAATAATAACATTTAACTTGGATCCTTATTCTACAAACATTCCTCTGTTAGCGCTGGGCAGGAGCGGCTCGTGACACTTTTACTGTGCTAGAGTACAAATATTGAAAAAGCTGAAATTATTGATGTTGTTGTAGATGAAAATGATTTTTTTAAATAAAAAAAAAAACAATAATAATTAAAAATCGTTTTCGGCTACAACACCATCAATAATGCAGTTTTTTTTTCAATTTTAGTTCTCTAGTACACCAAAATATCACGAGCCATCCCTGGTGTTTGGCACAGATGGTTTGACTTAGGTTATTTAATTTTACTTTCGGGGGGATTGTGATGTTTCGGTTTTTTTGTATGAAGTATTTGCTTGGGATCGTGAGCCTATATGTGCTGAATCCATTCAGTGCAGCAACTATTTTAATTGTGGAATTTTAACGGCACGCTGTTTATAGTGTGTTTATATTAAAGTGCAAGTTAGTCTTCTTTTTTCATATTTGAATGGAAGTTCACTTCACAATTGCTCTTTAGAGAAAACTGCCACTGATCGCAGTCAGAGTTCAAACGAATACTCACACAGATGTATACTGAATCACTCATGTATACTAACCCTCAGCATGTGTTGGTTACCTCAATTTTTTTTTTTTTTACACGTTAGGCCCTTGAGGAAAATAATTTCCCTTTGTCATCTTTGGGGATGGGAAAGGAAGGAGAGGAAGTTTTGGGAAAGGAAAGGTATGAGGGGTGGGTAGGAAGCGCATTGTAGTGTAAGGTGATGGGTTGATAGAGTCTGGCTGGAGAGGTCAGAGTTATCCTATATCGGCCACTCTTGATGTGGATAGACGCATCCCCTGCCAAGACCTGGACAAACCTCACTCTATGAACTCGAGCACCCCCGCTGAGTCACCGCAGTAGCGAATCACTGCGGTGACCTATGGCAGAGGTGTTGGTCATCCAATAAATGGTAATCCATCCATCTAATTGTTTCAGCCTCACGCGAAATAAATGCAACTCACTGGTCCATAAAAATTAAAGTTACCACATATGTATATGGGTATACAATATGTAAAAATAATAATAATTTTCAAACAGAGAAATAGGTAGGTATTTATAGGATAACAACATTCAAATATTTGAAATAGTAGAATGATTAAAAATAATAAACAACATTTCCAATTTCCTCTCCAGAAACCACTGCTGATCACATACCACGGAGAGCTGGAGCTGACCAAGGGAACTTTCTCCAACCTCAGATCCCTGAGGCGTGATGGAGACGTCAAAGTCGGTTACATCAACAAGCTGCTCAAGGTTTCCGGAGACTTCGGAATGAGTGATGTCAGCGTGAGTATTTCCTTTTAATCCGTTGATTTGTCATCATCTTCTTCCCTCTGTTCTATTCGTGTCAGGGGGCCCATCGCCACAACAAGGCCCTGTCTTCCGCTACTTCAGTGGACTCCATCCATAGGAGACCCAGCCTCTCTTCAAATAGCCTCTGGAGTTGCTTCTCCCAACTGTGCCTGACCGCCCCAGACACACTGGACGTCTCCCTCTGGAATTGCAACACGTACTTTCAGTTGAAGTCGGTTTTCTAGCATTTTTAGTACATGACCAAGCCACCACAATTGATTTGCCTGGTCTCCATTCGTTCATATTAAAATACAAATTGTTAGACTGTCAAAATACTCCGGACAGAGGGACAAATGATGGGGTAACCAATTTAGAAGTTCTTCATCAAATGCTCTAAAATTGAATGACACATATATGAAAACTCCAATATCTTTGTCAAACGTTGCGAAGTGACAGATACAATATTACCTAACTGATAAACCAGGGTGAGATTGATGGAAAACATAGTAGTGGGAAATTTCACACTTCACGGCTTCGAAACCTACATGATTTATGCTGGAGTGCAGAAAATAAAAAAATACATATTAATTGGTTAATTTATGTAATTTTAATGTTATTTTATGTTAATTTATGTAATTTATGATTATATTTATAAAATATCACCTCAAAGGCGCTTAACAAAGCTCGAAAATAACAAAAAAAAACTAACTAACTTCTTAAAAATAATTCATAGATTTACCATACATACACATTTAAATCCATTGCCTAGCATTCACGTCATTATAAAACAATTAAGAAAAATCTTCTACCATTAAAAGCCGGGAAAACAGATTTCAACTGTAAGTACGTCACAAAATAGAGAATTTTAATTATCACAATTATTTTCCAAGTAAATCGGTGTTTACCGAAAGTATTAATAAATCATTTCAAACGCAATGAAAATTTAAATTGGGGGTAAATAAAGTCGTATAAGTAAGTCCTCGCAATGGGCCTAACCATAGTTTGAAATAGCTGTCACAATAATAAAAACTAAAATACTTACACTAAAAAATAATTATCAAATGAAGTTAATACAATTATATTATTATACAAATTAAACACAATAACAATTAATAAAAAAACTAAATAAAAAATGCCAGCCAGCAGGGTGAATGGGAATCTCCGTTGGGAGACGGTACCAGAAGAAGTGAGGCTGAAGGAAGTGGGGAGGGGAAGAATAGTGTGAATATTGAGGAGTACCGAGCAAATTGTATTAAACCCAAAGTCAATTCAAGCGTTGTTTCAATTATGAACGATGGCTTCTAACTGGGGCAAGGTTTTCTGCATTCCACTAGCAATTCCAACAAGACTAAGGAACAATGTCTATAATTGTCCAACAGTTCAAGTACGACTACTTGGCCAAGATCATGGACATCGGGCCAACGGGAGGAGTTTTGGGATCCCTGAACAAGGCCAGCGTCTTCGCAGAGTTCCTGATCGACTTCACCAACAACGAGATCCATCTGCAAGACTTCTACATGCACAGCGTTGGGTAAGATAAAAAATTGAACATAGTAACTCTAGGAGAAAACTAAACCCTCTTAGCTTTTTTTTTCTATTTTTTTTCGATTTCTCTACCTGATGGAGTATGGCTACTACACGTGGCTCTATCCTATCGACTTTCTCTTAGGTATGCTCAGAATGAACCATCTGCGAGTCAAAAGGGAACGTACCCATTGTTACACATTTCTTCAGACTGATTCGCCGATGGTTCTAAAACTCGGCTATCATGGAGAGCATTAATTTCTATGTTCCCGATGGTTATCTCCATCACCGACAGCATAGACTGTTTTATCTCCTGGCCTGCAGGACCAACTTGCCAATGGTCATGCCGGCGGGGAGGGTAATCTTGCTGTTAAAGAGAATCACTTCGGATATCGACATATTTAGCATCAATGAAGCTGCATTTAAACATAAAGCTTTGTTGCTACTTATATAATACCAGTATGTGTTGTATGCAATTTACTGAGATTATGTATGTCTTCCTTCTTTCTTTTAATTTTTATTAATTTTAATTATTTTGAATATTGTACATCCTGTCTTATGGCATTTTTCAAAACATTATGCATCCTGTAATAATGTCTTTAAAATGCCTTAAAACGTAAATTTTAAAAAGGAATAAAGAATTGATTTAATTGAATCCTCAGATACTGTATCATTAAATAATATGATTTCGGGTGTGATGTGAATACAAAGTACATAGAATTCAAATCAGACAATTCTTATTTTCAGTACATATTACAAATTTATTCCGCAGTTCAAATAGTTGGTGGTGTATTGGTCAGCATAGTTGCTTTCCAAACAGTTGATCTGGGTTCGATTCTCAGCCGTGACAGTATTTTTATTTTTAAAAATACATTGATTTATTTTTTATTTTATTATAATATCCCGTGATTTTTCACGGGTCTGGGCCAGTAAATACATAAAAGACAATGATATAGGAAATATTTAGTGTGACTGCAAACACAATTTTTTTTTTTTAAATGATAAAATAACACTTTAAATTTCACTGACTTGTCAAGCAATAGATTAGCTATTGAACTACTTTACACAGGACCCATCAATTTGCACAATACCTGAACTTGAAAATGTTTAAATTGATAATAAATCAAAGATGGCCACATGAAGTTCATATTTTCAGTAAAATCGTATTTTGCAAGGATTTTCCTCTTCAATATTGCGATTTTATTAGCGTTCTGTGGTTCAGACTGGATTCAGATTGTTAAATTTGATGTACCTTTCGAAGGCTCCTTAGATTTTGTAAAAAATAAATATAACAATAAATCAAAATAATGTTTAGAGAACCAAGTAAAAAAACAGTTAAACAAGGCACTCAATAAATTTATCTTTCTTGATGTTCCAGAACCATCAAGGTCAAGCTGACCGGAAACATCCTGACTGATTTCTTGGCCAATGCTATCATCGGTGTGGTAACCACCCTGTTCAAGGGAACCATCCTGGGCATCGTCGAGTCCAACATCAAGAAGGCCCTTGAGGACTATCTGTCAAGCATCAACAGCATCGGAGATGCCACCAGGTTCTTGGAGCTTCTGTAAACATTGTCAAAATGCACACGCATAGTGTATTTATAACTTTATTTAAAAAATGATCAATTGTATATAATAAATAAAATAATAACAATAATTTAAAATGAGTCTGTTTTTGTGCATGAGTGAATTCAAACCTTTCCATATTTTATTACACTAAAGCAGGCATGAGTAACCTTTATTAGTAGTCCGCGAACACCTTATGAAAAAAAAAACAACAACAAAGAGACACATTCTGGATAGAAATCATTCTCGTGTTCCGATTGAAGTTATTTGTGTTCTCAAAAATCCTATTTAACAAGATACGCCATGCTGATGCATTGCTGGATTGAAATTATTCTAATGTTCTGAGTGCATTTATTCATTTTCTATAAAATCGAGTTTAATGCATCACATGCTTACACACTCTGGATTGAAAACATTATTGTTTTCCAACTGCTGTTATTCGTGTTCTCGAAAATCTCATTTAACAACACAGATGCTGAAGCACTCTGGATTGAAATCATTTTCATGTGTCGAGTGTAGTTATCGTTTTCTCTAAAGTCGGGTTTAACGCGTCACATGCTGACGTACTGTAATAATAATAATAATATCTTTATTGTGATTAAATTTAACTATAACTAAAAGACATGTAAAATAAAAAATAACATAATAACAGTTATAGTTGAAGTTTCACATAACTCGCCTCACTAGGCTAGCCTGTGTCGAGGCAGTAATTTTGAAAAAATAAAACTTATATTAAGATATGCTTCGTAAATCGTTGAATCAATAATTTCGAATTTGGGTGAGTGCACCGGTAAATGCCCTACCATTACTTTTAATCGAATTTTTTACATTGTGTTTGAATATTTTTCAGATTTTTTATGCTAACCGGAAGAATGTTGTAAATTCTCATCGCAAGGTACCTAAAATTCCGTTGCCCAAAAGTAGTGATATAAATCGAATTAAAGAGTCGTAAGCAAACACAATCAGCGAATACATCGGTAGCATACCATTTTCTTCTTGCACAGAATAAATTCATGTCCCAAAATTGGATAGATATATTATATGTCATGGGAGTTTTACAATCAACTCTCATTGGACACTTTACAGTATTAAAAATAATGAGATCACGGGACACTTTTGTTTTCTACTAAAAATCTGTAATATTGAATCAATATCCTCCTTATCTTAGCTTTCTTATTAATATATTTTCAGCTTTATTAATAAAATGCCTTCTATTAAAATAAAACAAATCTGTAAATAGCAGTGGCGTTCACTCCATAATGGCTGAGAAGCTGTACCTACCCTAAGAAAAACGTTTCTAGTAAAGTTTCTGATAAAATGTATTTTTCCATGAATTTGGTATAGACCTTGTAGGCTCATTTATTCAGTTGACCAAAACAATTAGGGGAAGATGATAATAAAATGGTCATTTCCAAATATTCAATGTACAATTCATACCCAAATTTGAAAAATTACTCACAGCCTACCTTTGGTCATGAGGCAATGCACGCCACTGGGAAATAGTAAGTATAACGTCTGCAGCGTGGCGTGTAGACAGACGTCAAACTAACAAACTCTTATGGCGCTACACAAATCATCCAATTATTAAGCAATACTGCTGTAACCACCACTACCCACAAAAATACTTTATATACACCATTCCACAGGATTTTCTTTTCTGCGTCGATCTATCTGGGTCCCGTGACTCTACAATGAAAAATACGACCTGTATGTCGTTGGAAAAACTCATTGTTTTGTCAATATTACATTTTTAATTGATATACGAGGCATATTTAGAAAGTAAGTGTACTAGATTTTTATATTTTTTTAGAAAAAAATGTATTGGAAAGAAAATTATAGAATATTGTTGATACACTTGTTGACTATTTTTCCACATAATCGCCATCCCGTTTAATGCATGTGCTGAGTTGTGGCACAAGCTTCTTTTTGCCCTTCTCGAAGAACTCTCCTGCCAGCTTCTTCCCCCACTTCAGAACCTCAATCTGCACCTGCTCGTCGGTTGAAAATATGATTCCATCCTGTGTGCCTTTAGGGAGGCGAAAAGATGATAATCTGAAGTCGCCAAGTAAGGGGAATACAGGGGATAGTTCAAAACATCCCAACCAAATGAGTCCAAGAGCGCCTTGGTGGCTAAGGCTGTGTAAGAACGGGCGTTATCATGCAGCAAGCACACTTCTCTCGTCAGCATTCCCCTCTTTTTGAGTTTTTTTAGGGTCTCACAATATCGTTGTGCATTGATGGTCTCCCCCTGAGGCAGAAATTCGACCAAAATAATGCCTTCTCGGTCCCCAAACACTGAGGCCATGATTTTTTTGCCGAAATTGTGGTTTTGAGATTTTTGGCAGACGGGGAATTGGTGTGACGTCACTGTGACGACTCTATTTTTGTCTCAGGCATGTAATGAGCCACCCACAATTCATATCCAGTCACAATAGAGCTCAGAAAATCCTCACCTCCCAATTCAAATTGCTCAAGAAATTTCGGTAGGTGTTATTCTTTCTGCGAGTAGGAAGCGGATCACAGCACACGGATCTGGACACTATAACGTGAGTTTATGTACTACCATGTTCCTGCGAGGCTCGCTCTGGTCAGGAGATCCCCCTCTACCACTCAGTGTTGCCAACCCTCAAAAAGCAAAAAACCACAGCCCGTTATGGTCACAGTACACTTACTTTCTGAACCTGGTATTAGCCTCAAATTCCAGCTTTTTTTTTTACTTAAACTAACTAACTAACTAACCATCACGCCGTTTCTCCGCAGGGGTAGGCAGAGAGGACGGACCGCTAAACAACTCGATCTTGGCATACACTTCTTGCTTCATTCACTTTCATACAACGTCTCATACATTCTCTTCTGTTATTCCGACTTCTGACATGGCCCGACTCAAGTATTTGATTCACTTGATCGTGCCATGTCTTCCTCGGACGTCCCCGGCTTCTTCTTCCATTCACGTTCGCGTCATATATTCTCCTTACACTCCTTTCTTCGTTCATTCGCTCTACATGCCCAAACCATCTAAGCGTCCCTTTCTTAATCTTGCTCACTACGCTTACATCAGCCTTGCATTCTTTACGAATCTCAACATTTTTCACACGATCATACATGGTTTTACCACACATTCGTCTCAGAGATCTCATTTCTACAGCATTCAGTCTACTTTCATCCTTCCTCTACCAGTTCCATGCCTCACTGCCATACATCAAGGTTGGTATCAGCACTCCATTGTGGACTGCTAGCTTCGCTTCCTTGGACAACTTTTTGTTTGCGCCAACCGCATTCAGTCCTCCGTTAATGGAGTTTCCTGCATTCACCCTTCTTTCAATATCCCTATCCGTCTTTCCATCTCTCGTAAACATACTTCCCAAATACACAAACTCATTGACCTGCTCCAAGTATTCATCATTCACAACTATATGGCATACTGTTATCGTACTCTCTCTTTCAAACACCATGACTATGGACTTATTTACATTCATCATTAGCTCATTCTTCATACATACTTCGTTCATCCTTCGTTTTTACTTGACTTTGGCTATTACAGCAATATTGCTTTCCTGCGACGAGTACAAAAAACAATAATGAAGAGTCGATGCAAACGCATTACTCACACAAATGCATTGCTTGCATACAGCATGGTTCTAACTTATTATTCGACTTCAAAAAGAATAATCCAGGGAAAATTAAATAAAATTTATATTTCAGAATAGAAGAAAGGATACAGTGCAAACATTTTTCGAGTACATAACTAGATTTCAATTATTCAAATTTGACCAATAAGTCAATTTTTACCTAAAAACAATACATAGCCATAAGCAAGATACGAGGCTATTTCTCAGGGATGTATCGCTAGGACAACACTGTCGGAAGTGAATACAGATGCACCAATATACACAATCCTACTTATGTGTGACCACGTGTGCTACTAATTGACCAGTCAGTGGCTGAGTTAGCATCGCATCTGGTTCCCATCCAGGCATCGTGAGTTCAATTTCTCGGCTGGCTAAGTCCTCCGTCACAACACAAGCAAAATTTTCCACTAAGTGTGATGTGGTAGTAGGATATTTTCAAATATTTTCAGGTTATTCGTAACCCAGAAATGTGTGTCTTTCTCTTTTAAATTAATAAAAAAATAGTATGCGCTAATTGTGTGACCTATAATACATCCGATATGCACTAGATTTGAAATAAAATAGTATTTGGTATATGAAAATTGTGAGAAATCACCATTCAGAATCGAAAAGTTGTTTGCAATAGCCATGTTTAGTGACTAGATCTGAATAGCCACTTCCCAACCTTCCTCTTTCTTAAGAATAGGGGGAATTATAAAGCATAGGTGTGACCAGGCGTGGCATGCACAGAGTTTTTAATCAGGGTAGGCAGTAAGAAAAACAACAGATTAATTGATATAAAAAATTTACCACAGACGTAGTAAATTTTCGCTAAGAATGGGTAAGTTGCTGGCTTTAGCCGAAGTGCTTGGGATTACCTGCCACATCAAATATTTAAATAAACGTTTCATTTATGCATATTAAAAGCTGATTACTGGATTTGTATAAAGTTTCCATATTTTTTCGACCCCACAATTGCATGAAAGAAAGCCAACATAATATTATAATTACTTTGTTAGTAAAGTTGTACTAAGTAAGAGAGGTACCAACAGATGGCACTGATTACTACATTTGTGATTTGTACCCAAAGGCATGGGCTTTTTCGACACTAACACTGATATTCTACTTCCCACTAAATGAGTCTTCCCTTGAATGTGCATTACACAGACATGTACAGTTTGTTTGTAGAATACAGCCAACATTTGAATATTACATGTGTGTCATAAGTCATTATGCATACTTAGTTCCGGTTTGACACGTAGAGTTGGCGGTGAGGCGCGCGCGGCATTGCGATTCGCAGTTGGAACTTTAAGCGTGCATATTTTTGAAAGTGTAGATTCATTTCTTGCAATAATTTTATACATTTTAATTTAATTCATATTTTTATGAGAGTAAGGTATGATAGGCAGTGCTTATGTGCCAATATGGAGTGCATGCATTTGGTCACCAATCATCAAACTATTGCATTGCACATTATAAAAAAATGTTATCTTAAAGTACCTACCACATGTTGAATCAATAAAAGACATAAATATGACAACGCTGACAACATAAATAAGTTGTCATGGCAATCACCTTTGTTTATAATTTCACAAGCAAAGCTGACATGGATAAAGTATCACTAATCGTGTTGTTACGTTTACAATAGATGTTAGAGTGAATAAAAATGTCAACATTTTATGGAAAATCATTTTGAATTTGAAGGAGATATATGATTTTATTGTTGGTGAGTATTTGTATACCATTAAATGATTTCAACACATAAATGAAAATGTTAAAAATACCCTGTAACTAACTAACGCTGCTATAGGATAGACTGCCGCACAAATGAATGTGAATGAAGCAAGGAGAGTGGCAAGATCGAGTTGTGAATAAAGAAGAACATATGAAATGCGATATGGGCGTGTTTCGTAATCCATAATTCTGTCCATTTGGGCCTTAAATTTCTAAATTACTTTATCATTTCATTTCAATCAACTGAAATGGCAATATACAATGCAGGCAGTGTAAGAGAGACAGAGCTGTATTTTCATTGGCTCTCTCAGGGCTATAATCAAAAGGAACTAAGTCAAAGGCACACGGGTTTCCGCTTAAATCTATGTGGAAGGCACTTCTAGTGTGTATTCTTTATTCTATGGGTGAAATGGTGTGATGGTTAGTTAATTAGTTAGTTGAAAAGTGCTGCTTTCTTTGAAAACCTTTAATAAATGTTGAACACGCTATGTTTCAGAATCTTAAAACATTAAACAATAATAAAAATCATATAAAAATCTAATAAAGAAAGACCTAACAAATTGGACACAATGGACTCAGAAGGAGAAGGGGATGCCAGCACCGTAAAAAGTTACAGTTCAAACATCAACTCTCACCGAGAGGTAAGTAACAGAAATTGGAAAGGAAAAAAAACATTCAATATTCTGCATCCACACATACCTCCTCGTCAAATGTTCTCCACTGGCTGCGATCTCCCGTCATCCGTCAGTCCTTCCTATCCTCTTACACACAATCCATCTACCTCTTCCACACAATCCTTCTACCTCTCCTCGGTCTGTCTCTGAATATACATACATATGTAATATGATAACGTAGACGTAAAATTGCACGGACGATGCGTTTCAATTCCGTAAATTGACAGATTAATGAGTTTTTTTCAGTCCGGGGAAGACGGGGAATCTGATGCAGCCGAGTTTAATCCACAAAGTACTCTGAACTCCTCTCACCATGAAGCCAGCGCCTGGTCTGACAGTCAGCAGGAGTCCAGTAAAAGAGCCAAGGATATCATGTAAAAATTACAATATCTAAATACATATTAACTTTGTCGATTTACCACCATTTTAAAATATTAAAAAAAGATAAATTACGAGAGTGAGCCTGCAATGGATAGAGACTGCTGAAAATGCCCAAGACCGGGATGCCTGGAGGCACATTATGGAAGCGATAGGTCCCTGATCTGAATAGGAAGAGGGAAAGAAAACGATGATGTTAAATTACCAGTGAAGCATAAATGAATCTTTTGTGCCAGTCGTGAATTAGTTGTTAAAATCTTTTGCTTTGTTGGGCAAGTTCCACAAATCTATACTTGAATTCACCCGTGGGAAGAGCAATCAACTGTCTGAATAGGGTGGATGCAATATTGGATTTAAGAAAAACATTTAAATTAAACAATACAATTGCGGTTGAGAAAAGAGTATGGAGAATGTAACTGTACGTAACAATATAATTCTAATATTCAATCTAAAATTTTAAAAATGCATTGAATTAGTAATAACAGATAATCAATTTATGCTGCTGTTCTTAGAACAGTTAGTGATGTAATGGTCAGCATAGTTGCCTTCCAAGAAGTTGATCGGGGTTCTCGGTCGTGGCAATATTTTTATTTTAAATCTTTCAGCTCACAAATCCTAGAATTATAGTATCCCGTGATTTACCACGGGTCTGTGCTAGTTAATTGAAAAGTTTTTTGCACTGCAACAGCGGTACTTTTTAAACACTTTAGATCTGAGAATCGTGTGCAAAATAAATAGCAATAATGCTTTTATTGGAATAAGTTATTGAAGCTTATAAACTATGTCATACGACTGGCACACAGGCAAACTGTAGGGGGCAGCTGATCCCGATCTGCGAAGAGGGCTGGAGGGGAGGGAGAACCTATCTCTGTCGTACCGTACCGCGTTGCCTCGCTCTTTAATTTATTTTGTCATTCTCCCCGGACACTCCTCGCCACCTGCACAATATATTTCACAAGCTTGCACAAAAGGACAACGTTTCTTTTGGCTAGGGGAGCCGGGCCAGTTACGAACATCAAAGATTTATTCTCCGCTTGGTCCCAGCCCCGTATAAATGCCGACAATACAATTATATTAAAATATTATTCTTATAACTATCGCCACGCCAATCATCGCGAAAGATGCGAATACGTCCGACACATAAACCTCATTGTAATATTTAATCATTGAAGAAGATAATATCAACAAATCTTAATGAAACATGAAACAGAAATATAAACAAAAATCTGATAGATATATCCGAGACACTATCTAGTTTACAAATATATTCCGGTAGAACTTTGCAATCATACAAAAGATCAGCAAAAAATATGGGAATTAATTGAGGATAATATTAATAATTCTTAAATTGAGTATGTGATTGATAAAAATGACGTAAAAATAATTAGGTCTCAACAGTTCAATTGGTAGAGATGCCGGTTCCGGTAAAACTAGAGGATCTGGGTTCGAGTCCCAGTTGTGACAGTTTATTATGACCTATTTATTTTTAGTTTTTTTCTGTGCCATGTTTAATTGAGATTTGTTAATATAATTTTCTTCAATGATTAAATAAAGCTAATTTCATTTAATTTACCGATGAAATGCATTCACTCTGACTTAAATGAATGCTTATGAATTTCAGACTGACATTTCGAGAGAGCCAGTTTTTAGCAGCAGTCCTTCAAGACAGTGTCTGCCAAATACTCATTTTAAGTAAGTAGATCTAACCCATACAAACAAAAATCATGACTGTGTGGGTACCCAGGTGGAAGCGACCGAGAAGCAGATCGAGGAAGAGGTGGACTGACAGAGTGCAAGAGAATTCGAGAAGGACGGGAATGTTTGAGGACTGGAAGCGAATGGAGAAGCCAAATCCCACCCTGGGATGTAACTCCGTGATGACGATGTGAATTATTTCTTATAAAATAATGTTGATTATTTCCACAGATAACTGCAACAGGGAAGTTTTGGAGGACATGATGAAAAGGGCCAATGACAAGAAGTGGAACCCTCACGGAGATGAGCTGCCGCCACCGGACAGAATCGAGAGTGTGGATCTTCTAGAATTGTCCAGTGACTCGCACAAGTTGGCCAAGATGGAGAATGACAGGTTGATAAAACACTTATAACTAAAGTTATAACTTGGAAAAAAAAATGGAACAATGTTAACATAGATCTAACAAAAAACAAAAGACTAAAAGAATTGTTAAGACGTGACAAGCCACCAACGAACTACTAATAAATCACATCCTTTGTGCGCATAGTAAGAGATGCGTGTCTGCGCACCTTATTTTACTTGTGGTCTAGTTATAAGCATCAGAAAAATACAAAATAAAAACGTTATTGCTGCAGCCGAAAATTCAACTGAGAACCTTTCACTATCCAGGTATCTGCTCTAAGTGCTGCGCTATCGTCCCTGCCTTTGGGCCGGCTGTATTTCTCTCATATCAATAAAATTATGGCTGCTTCAACCCATAACCCGTGTGCCCAGAACCAAAATTTTCGTGTATCCGCAAAATTATAATTCTTTTACAGGAAATACATAATAGAAACATTCATTGCCACGTATTTGGATCTGAAGATTAACGGCAGCTTTCCCACCCTCCTGATCCAGCTGTCGGATCTTGCTGCTAAGGCCTACCAATCATTGGCTAGGGAACTGCAGTACAATGAATATAGATCGTAAGTAAATCTTAAGTATTATTTTAGTAAAATTGAATTAAATAAAACTCTTACTATCAAAAAGGTCATAGATAATAGAAACAAGGAAGATGGAGCATGAACCAATATTTTTATGAAACCATGCGCACTTAAGTATCGCCAAAATAGTTCACTCATACTACTGCAAATCGCATCTACCTAATGCATAACTTTCATTGTCTTAGCTGCTTTGATAGTCCCTGCAGTTCGGTTGTAGCTTGGTGATAGTCCGCACACTTTCATGCCATATCTCCATTTGTTCTTATTATCTCTGGATAATAAGAAAGAAATAACCAGAACATTCTGTGGCATAATATATATCCTGGTGAAAGGAAATACAGTAGACCCATCTTTTACCATGATAGTCAGTGAGAGCAATCTCAGCTAAGCATACTTTCCGATTGATCAAATATATTTTTTAAATACTCCATAGTAAAGTAAGTAAGAACCTACAGATATAATGCGACTGGCGTAATGATGTTATTAATTAATGTTTTCATCTCAATTTATTTACAGCAAATTGAAAAATCTACAAATAAAAATTCGCAAGGACACGGCAACTCATAAAAGCATTTTAAACAAATGTGAGATAGAAATTTACAGACTTTTGGATGAAATTGACGTAAGTAATTTAACAATTAATAACCTTCGGAATGAAGAGCTCCCGCGATCTAATACTTTGGTAGTGTGTCGAAGGTAAGGATATTTTTGTAAATTGTACTGTCTTACCAGATAATGTGTTTAGAAATTAATAAACATTTTATTAGGTATATCTATCATAAGTAATTTGCCCAGAATAGCTACTCATATTCAGAGAAATGATTTTTTGACATTGCCGATCGAATACGCCGACGTTCAATGGATACAAATTTTGCGTATCCGATGAGTAATTTCGGCGCACTGAAAGTTAATCAGAGTTGTAGACACTCTCAATATTACCCTGGAGAAGAAACACGACAGTCGAAGCGTTGCTTGAACGTGCCCAGATCTGAAGAGACAGGTATTTCACAACCTTCCTCTGCCCTATCTCCTTCCCTTCCAATAAAAGTTTCACGGGCTCGAAACTCTTGTGCGGTGTCATGCAAAACAGAATGCAACCGTTCCACTAAATTTGGAAATATTGTGCAGTGTCATTGAGTTTTGGTTAGAGTGTTGTCCCGGTAAGACAGAGGTCCTGGATTCGATTCCCAGATGCGACCGTTACCTTTTTATTTTCTATGTCTTTTCTGTTTCGTATTTCATTGGAGATTTGTTAATATTATTATCAATGATTAAATACATTGTGTTAATTACGGTCTAATACTCGTAATGTTCCGCCATCTTTAACCGCCCTACGCATACGAACGTACGTGATATGGCTGCTATATTATTACCCGAACGCAACAAGCCGTATCCCGTACGTTCAGGTACAAAAAAAGCTATACTCAAAACCCACAAAACATTAGTATATGTCAAGTTTGTTCCTGAATCATCTCATTTAGTATTTCGAGGTCAGCTGAAGCTAATCGATGTGTTCTGGTATTTTCGTCTCTCCCGTACAAGTTGGAATATTGTAAACACAATATTGTATTGTTATTGCGAAATCTAATGAAAAAAAAAAAGTTTTTTTACCTACTTTTTGAATAATAACCCAAAGGAAGAGCGGTTAATAGAAGTAAACTGATAATTGTCATAATGTAAAACTTGTCGAATGATTATTCCAGGACAGTACCTGGAACTCGGACGTGAAAACCCGCTACATCGAGGGTTGGCAGAACGCGCAGGTTGAGCAACATTCACTGGCCATCGACCAGACGGAGGGGGTGCTGATCGGCAGCGTGACCGGAACAAAGCTGAGGATCGAGCAGGAGAACAGAATCAATAAGGAGATTGAGGCGTTCATTAAATATACTACTGAAGTAAATATTACAGTAATAATAATAAGCAAATAATTGAGGGCTAATATCAAGCTTGATGTATGGCAGTGAGGCGTAGAACTGGCAGAGAAAGGATAAGAGTAGACTGAATGCTGTAGAAATTAGATCCAGTTTTTAAGTTTTACCATAATAATATATTGCAATAATTTTTATTTTTTAATTCCTTATACATGCATTACAAACAGTGAGTTTTATACATACGTATATATGGAGATTTACAAATTTTATAGAAAAAACAAAATTGTTGGCAGTGATGGAAATCGGGTCAATGAGGTGAGTCTCTTCCAAGAATCAATAGGATTTCCCTTTTGTATCTCTCCTCCCTGACGCAAAATATGTCCATATCCTGTGAGATTTTGTTCAGGAGCAATATATTCCTCCACTCCGGGAGAACCATTGGCAGGTTGGTTCTAGATAGAGCCACGGAAAAAATCTCAATTTTTTTTTCTCATTCTTCTCCAACACGAGGGAGGACCCCACTTCATGAGGATTCCAGATAGCCGACCCACTCTCCAGTCTACTGCGGAATAACGAGAAGTACAACGAGTACTGAACGACCCTGACGGAACAACCCCTTGATATGAACACAAAATGCAAATTTACTTTCATACATAATTCCAAGATCTTTAATAATAGAAAGATAATAATTTATGATGGTTTAGAATGGATGAGAAGAAATATTGTCAGGTGAATACATGATGCAAGTATATAGAGGAAGTTATGGAAATTATATTTCAGCACATTAATAACCCTATATATAATTCAAATAGACTAGAGCACACTGACAATACTATGAAGGATCTCAATTTTAATGGAGGATTAATGGTGCCTAAGCATACAAACAAATATGGACAAGAACTTTAGATCACATGATTCCTAGCTGTTTAAATATGTTTCCCGGCGAAATAAATCTTTTTTTTTTTAACACCAAACAGTTAATAAATATATTGAAAACTTGGCTAGCTGAAATAAGCTATTTGTATTAGATAATAAGGAAATATTATTTTATGTACGATTTATTGTTGTCGTTTATGTATTTTTTTTTTTTTAAATATTTTTGTAGAAATATTTAAGCTGTAAGTTTGTTACGTGTTTTTTACGTTTTTATTTTATATAGATTATATTTTGTAATCTTAACTATAAATTTTGAATAACAAACACCCGTTAGATAAACTACAAAAAAGTAGCTTATCGGGACTTTTAAAATTGCATTTTTTTTTTGTAAAATGTAAATAAAAGAAATAAAAAAAAGTAGGGGATGCCCAGGACGATATGGCATGATCAATAAATCAAATACTTGAGTTGGAATAAGAGAACAGTATGTATGAGAAGATAATATTTACATGAATACGGATGAAGCAATGTGTGCTAAGATAGAGTTGTGTGACATTCGACCATCTCTCTATCCCTGCAGCGATACGGCAAGAGGACAGGTTAGTTTTAGTCATGAAATTATATTGTGGGATATTTTTAGAGTTCCTTTATCAGTGACCGGATAAAACAGAACAGTAACAAAACAGATCACGATAAAAGAATAGGTTCGGTTAGGTTAGTTTCATTTTTTCTTTTCCTCAATGATCTATTTTATCATGGGACCTCCTCTATCATATCGACTTGATTTTGAGAAGTCAAATATTGATGGGTTATTTGTCAATATTCCAGGACTACTCCAACCAAATAGAGCAGTGGATGGCGAACTACGACGGTGAGCTAGAGCAGCTGGACATGGACCTGCGGGTGATGAAGGAGCGGAGGGACATTCAGCAGGAGGCCGCGGATGCCCTCGAGAAACTGGTATATAAACTTCATAAGGACAAAACTCATCGTCAGTGTTCGGTTTTGTGGCAGCTAAACCCCTTTTTTCAGTGTCACACCGTGATAAAAGAACATAGTATTTATCACCACTATATTTTTCTAATCATTTCTATATTACACAGAGAAAAAATGATAAGAAGACGTATTGAAGAATTAGATCAATTTTCGACGACTTCTGTGGTCGAGTGGTTAAGATCCTCGGTGTTTATAATAATAGAAAGGTCCCTGTTAACCTTTGGAATGCCGAGCTCTCGCGACATAATACTTCCATAGTGCGTCAAGGGTAAATTTGTGCGCGGCCCGCTGTGCACCGGCTGAGTCTATTTTCGTAATATGTAACTTACTTGCTTTTCTTGCAATTGATTTTTTTTTGGATGGATATTAAATGTGATGAAAGTTTAACACAGAGGTCCCCAACCTGTTCACCGCCCACTTTTGGAGTATATTTTTCAATAGCGCCCCCCCCCCCCCTTCTTCGCCCTAATACAATCTTTTCATCACCCATCACCCCTGTTAACAATAATAATTGGATTACTTCTATAGCACCGTTTTCGTGGGAAAATCACCTCAAGAGCGCTTTAAAATCAATTAAATAACATATCACTTGACGTACAACCAACACCTTACAGCTAAACTTTATTACTAATGGCTTATAAGTAAGACTTATGGCTAGGGACTAACTACTGAGACTTATAATTAGTGACTTACATCTATGGCTTATAGGTAGTTACTTACCAACTAAAAGTTATAGCTAGTGACTTACAATTTAGACTTAAGTAGGTATAACTGTTTCCCATTATGATAGCTTTCTGCTCTTGATAAATATTTATATGCATATTCTACATATTATTTAATTATTTTCTTTTAAAAGAAAGACAAACAAACCTTCCCAGGTTACGAATAACATGACAATATTTTAAAATCTCCTACGCCATCACAGTAAGAGGAAGATTTTGCTTGTCTCGTGACGGAGGACTTAGCCAGCCGAGGAATTGAATTCACGACGCCTGGGTAGGACCCAGTCGCGATGCTAACTCAACCACTGACAGGTCAAATAGTTAATTATATTATGTAGTACATAATTCACCTGTTTTGGCGTCCCTACTACTAGTGCCGCCTGACATATATTTTTGGAACTATCAGGTGACATGGCAGGAGATTTAAAATGAGAATTACACACGAAGATTGGTAAAAAACTTGGATATGGCAGCAAAATGGTAATATTTATCTCACTTTATAGGTTTTAAATAAAGCTAAGTTCATAATATAAGTTTTATTGTAAGGTAAAACTTGTCTATTAATTCATTTTAAAATTAATAAACAGTTTATTTTGTTGCGTGATTCTTTCAACGGTGTACCTATAACAGATTTGTAAGTGTATATATAATTTATTAAAAATATGTTTGTTGCTCTCACCTCCCATCTCCTTTGGTTTGAACCTGTGGTTTAACACGACCCAAGACAAGAAAGAAAGTAAATTTATGTATGTAATATTAGTAGAAAGGCTGGGTGGCCCAGCCAGGATAGCAGAATCTGATTGAGTCCGCAAGAATAGCACCCTAATCTGAAAAAAATATTATCTCATTTCTATTCTGAATGCAGAAAACTGACCACAAGGATGAGATGGACGCCTGGGTGAACTTCATCACGGAGCGAGCGCGCCTGCTCGCCCTGGAAGAGCTCATGCTAAAGTCCGCCATCAAGATACAGTCGTGGTGGAAGATGATCCTGGCCCGGAGGGCGTACCTCAAGATGCTGAAGAAGGCCAGGTAATCTGTTCCTAATCTCCGCATTCCATCTTCAATATTAGATGATAAAACATTTTATTAACTTAATAAAGCAAGAGTTCATTTTTCATCCACGAATTTTTTTTTATTCTCGTTGTCATATCAGCCTTTTTTTTTCTTTACAATCAACTCATCTAAATATTTTTTAGGTTAAAAATATATATTGCAAGTTTCCTCGAGGTGATTTTCAGCAAATCAGCATTATACAATAATTAGTAATAAATATGTCGATTATTAACAAAATCAACTTTTTTGAAGGAAAATTTTTAGTCTGCCTGAACTTTTTTGTAATAATACTAATTAGAAACTGATATTAAATTATAATTTTCCCCTAAAGGAACTACATATCATAACTCATAAAGGTACGATGCAAACCGCAGACTGCAGCAGCAGGCGGCAGTGCCGTCGCAGTCTGGATTAATTTCGCCCGCGGCGACATAAGGCTTGTCGTTGTTTCGAATATTATTATTTAATTATGCTATCATCGATTTCCAAAAAATCTCATTTGTCAAACATAAAATACATGTTGTCACTCTGCGGTCGGCGGCAATACTAGTAGTGCAGTCTGCCGCAGAGCCAGGATTATATTTCTATAGGCTACTAAAGAAACCAGTTGTGTCATCTGCGGTTTGTCGCTGCAGTCTGCAGTCTGCCGCTGTGGTTTGCAGTCTGCCACCGATCTCGGTGCGTACCTTAACCGTACCGAATCGTACCTTAACCATCCCGTTTGCTTTTGGTACACTTTAAAAATAGAACATGTGTCATTAAAAAATAAGAAATGTTACTGGAAAGTACCTCTAACTAGAGATGCAACAGATATCCGGTAACTGGCCGGAATTCGGCCACTTTATTATTATCCGGTCAGATGCCGGATAGTAATAAAGATAGATAGACAAAATCGAAAAAAAAAAGTTGTTATCTTAACATTTATTACAAACCATGACCGGTTAGTAATTAGTACTTAAAATTTACTAGTGGCAAATCATGGTGAATAAAGACGAGCTTTACAGTGTTTAGAGGTAATAAATATATTTACTTTCATATACATTGCCAGCTTCAGAAAAGAGTTTCTCGCTGCATATGCTTCTATAAGGCGATGAGTATATCTCCGCAAACTTTGCCAAAATTGGGTACTAGTTAAAGTTAGCTAACCGTAATGCGTAAGGTCAATAAGTTTTTTTTTTA
This sequence comes from Halesus radiatus, assembly GCA_022606495.2. Taxonomy (NCBI): domain Eukaryota; kingdom Metazoa; phylum Arthropoda; class Insecta; order Trichoptera; family Limnephilidae; genus Halesus; species Halesus radiatus. Next base: position 77,091 of record JAHDVE020008773.1, on the reverse strand, counting down.
ATCTGTTTCATTTTACACACAATTCAAGATTAATACTGGCCAGATATCCGGCTATCCGGTCAAGGCAAATGCCGGATATCCGGTTAAGGCATATGCCGGATATCCGGTCAAGGCATATGCCGGAAATCCGGTCAAGGCATGCCGGATATCCGGTATCTCGTCAATTCACTATCCGTTGCATCTCTAATACAAAAAATATGTTCACAATCTGCTTTTTTATCCTTATTTTACCTATGTTATATAATATTTATGTCATGCATTCACTAATTATTTGTCCATACATGCCTTCGAGGATAAATTCTGCAAAAAGATTATAATTATAAGGTTGGTTCACATTTCATTTATTAAACCTACATATCGATGGTCCCAACGAACAATGTCGGATGTGCAAATGCTAACTTCTTATTAGAGCTGTTTAAAGTTTCGTTTCTACGTGCTTAGAGTTTCATGTCTACTTTTTATTGTTTTTGAAATAAAGAAATATAGTGTTGTTTTTGATATTTTACATAAACTTCTATTTATTTCGTTGGAAAAACATATTATTGCAGCTACTAAAGCTCTTATGCAAAGTTACCAATTTACACATCTGACATTGTTCATTGGAACCGTCGATATGCACATAAATGCGTTATTGTATGATAGCACGCTTTTTCAAAAACAACCATCAAAAGAATTGAAAAAAGAAGCTCATGGTACTTTGAACAATGTTCTTTGGAGACAATTTATTGTAATAGTGCATAGTTTGAAGCATACAAAAACCATTTAATAAAATGGAGCCAGTTTGTGGCAACACTTTTTAATTTTTAAAATTATTTAATACAATATTATTTTTTATTTTAGGAAAAAGGCAAAAGCAGCCGCCAAGGCTGCAAAGAAATGATTCTAAAAGAAATGAGGAAAACAATTTTCAATGTTAACCTATTACCAGTTTACTATGGTAAACATAAATCCTGGCTGTTATAGGCACTCTATCTTTGAACATGTATGTTTTGACACAGTTCTGTTATAAATTATACTAATAAATAATAATATTTTAATATTTTAAAAATGATTGTCCTAATGTTTCATAAAAAATATACAATATATTTATACTTACCAATTTTGTTTTATATATTTTCTACCTGAAGAATGAGTGGCACCGGCACAAAGCTGTGAGACACCAAACATTCACGAGTCAATGAGATTTGTACACGAGAACAGGTCATTTTTATGATTCGTTAATGTGTTCGACAGCTCGGTCGAGGAATGATTTTCCGTCTCGTTTGTTTCTTCTCTCATACAGCTTGGATCTTATCGTGGGGACCGATAAGAAACTTCAATAAATAAAAAAATATTTTCGTTAAAGCCAACGCGTAGACAACACCATACCTGAGAAAGCAACATTTATTTCTGTTTTTAACTCTTTCCTTACAGTGCTAGAAAATTCCTTGAGCTCCGGTGCTGAGTACTCAGTACACAGGGTACGCATTTAGAATTTTGTGTTTTTTAAGTTAGATAAATGAATAATGAATAATTTACAATTATTACTTATGTAAATCATTTTATTAGAAATATATGGGTAAAAATGACCATAAGTAAAGTATTCTGTATACATGCTGAAAACGAGGAAAAAACATCAGCCATGAATAAAACGCATGACACGTTTGTTACAACCGACAGACCCCTGGCTAGTACTTACAATCGCGCATGGTGGCACGGTCAGTGAAATCCCGTACCCAACTCGCTCACTACCGCACCACTCGGCACGTTATCAACGCACGCAGACATACATACACATTAACTTTTTTTCCTGATTTATCGACAAAACATTTTTTTCGGTTGCGTTCGATAAATACTTACATATTTTAATTATGAGGAACACCTATAATATGAACTCTTGTGTTTAGTATACTTACAGAGATATTTAAATAATTAGATACATGTCAAATCAGTTGACAGCACCTGCCAGGAAGGGTTAACCAACCTAGTAAAAGCAATATCCAGAGGCAAAATGAATGTACAAGGTCGACACTGCAGTTGTAGTGCTTCATACCATCTGTGGGCACGCTTCTTCAACACTGCAAATGCAGGGGTCTGGCTCCTAGGGGTTAAGATCCAAGTTCACTTCTTCCTTTTCCAAAAATGACCCTACACGGTGTGGAGGATACTGCAATGGTTATCTTCGTCATAACTCCGCACAGTATCCCCAAAGATGACATAGGCATGAGTAGGGTTGAAATAAAAATAAATAAATGTACAATATATTAATTAAAAAATATGCTTTTTACTCACCACTTTATAATATATACATAGATATCTACATGTTTCGAAAGCGATGCTTTCTTCATCAGGAACATATGAATACTAAAAATAATAATGTCAAGATAATTAAAAATATTTTTTTTTTGTATTTACATATCCCTGATGAAAAAAGCATCTCTTTCGAAACATGTAGATATATCTGTGTATATTTATAAAGTGGTGAATACAAAGTATATTATTTAATTAATTTATTAATAATGATGCCACAAAGTGAATACCAATCGTTTGAAGGAATTAAAAATGTACAATAGCTTAAATTAAATAAAAAAAGACCCTGAACTAACTAATGCTGTTTCTTTTTCATTATTTTCCCTTGAATGTCCTTTTCATGAGTTTCCCTATGGCACATCTGCGCTGGACCAAGTGATTCCCGATGCCGTCGACTGGCTGAATAACTTCAGCATCCCACTATGACCTCCATCTACTCTCTCCCACCATTCGAAGCAGATGAAAACACGCTGTTTCTCCGCAAGGGTAGGCAGAGAGGATAGACTGCCACACAAATTTGTCTTGGCACACACTCCGTGCTTCATTCACATTCATACATAGTCTCATACATGTTCTTCTGTTATGATGACTCTTGACATGGCCCGACACAAGTATTTGATTAATTTGATTGTGTACTGTCTTCCTCAGCTGTCCCCGACTTCTTTTACTAATCACTTTCGCATTTTATAATCTCTTCACACTATTCTTCGTTCATTCACTCTACATATCCAAATCATCTAAGCATCTATTAAACTTACATCAACCTTGCGATCTTTTCAAATCTCCACATTTTTAATGCAGTTTCAGGAATCAACGTATCTGAGGATTATGTGTTAATAGATTCCTATAAGTTGAGTGTATTTATATTAAATATAACGGATTAATCAAAGGAGCGTGTGATTAATTAAAAGGTGAAAATATTTAGCACTTATGCTAGGGTGGCTTGAGGGAAATTCTCCATCTATGATGTAGGGGCGCGCCCTGCTACTGGGCGACGGCCTGGACAAGAGTGTTTTCCGATCTCCGGTGGCGCTGACTCATCCCGGCTACTCTGTGGCGCATCAAAGCATTGAACCCATGCACCCTTCCCTCTGCGAACATCTGCAAGGCGCTGCATTGCCAACGGAGACCGAATAGCGCCCTGTAAGCGTGATTATATTGTACTCGGAGTGTGTTCATGTCGCCTTCTGTATACCTTGTCCATAGTTTGCTAGTGTAAAAACTCATGCAGTATGTCTGGAATAGTTGCTTCTTTACTGAAGGACTGCACTGTTGAATCTCCTAGCGAGCATGTTGGCTAGCACACTCAGTGCTATTCTTTGTAATTTTTATCATATACATAAAAGCTTATGATTAAATTTGCACAATATAAATAAGAAAGCGAGATAACAGGTAATAGGAATTGAACACGGAACAAAGGGAGATATTAGGGAAAACCGGCGACTATATAGGAAATGTAGATGTCATTAGTGTCACCGTACTTCAAGTGTTTGACGGCTGTCGAAATAGTCAAACTTAGTGGCCAGTTCAGCAGGTAGCTACACAATCACATGCGGTTTTATACAAATATGCCTCAGGGATTTCCTTTCTACAGTATTCAGTCCACTTTCATCCTTTCTTTGTCAGTTCCATGCCTCACTGCGATATATCAGAGCTGGTGAAAAAAAAAACATCACATCAACAATTAATAAATATGTATAATCACAGTATAAAATAGGTTATTTACAAGTACGAGTTAGACTTATGCGGTAGAGCGGTGGCATCTCACGAGAGGTCCCACAGCTTTGCGGCGTTGGTGATGACATCCTCCATGGGCGAGTTCTTGTGGAACATGAAGTAGCCCTGTACCATGGCTGGACTGACCTTCTTGTTGAAGGACACCACCCTGGAAGGAGGAATAAAGTCGTATATATTTTTAATCATTGAAGATTCAATTCAATTCAACTGTTTATTCTTTTTAAAAATTTTACAAAATTTACATTTTAAGGCATTTTTAAAGATGATACAGGATGTACAACATCCAAAATAATTACTTATAAAAAAATAATAAAAATTAAAACAAAAAATAGGTTAGACATACATAATCTCAGTAAATTGTATACAAGGCATACTGGCATTATACAAGTAGCAACAAAGCTTTACGTTTAAATGCAGCTTCATTGACGCTAAATATGTCGATATCCGAAGTGATTCTATTTAACAGCAAGATTGCCCTCCCCACCGGCATGACCATTGGCAAGTTGGTCCTACAGGCCGGGAGATAAAACAGTCTATGCTGTCGGTGACGGAGATAATATTAACAACTCTCAAAATGAAACATGAAACTGAAAAGACACATAAAAGGAAAAAGTAACGGCAGGAGCTGGGACTCAAACCTAGGGCCACATAGCCTATCCGGGACCTTGCGCTTTAATCCACTGAGCTACAGCTACCCCAATCCGTTCTGTCATTTTTATCGGTATCATACTTCGATCGATGCATTTTTGCATGCGGTGTACAATCTTTTTTATGCCTTTATCATAGAAATCTCCCGCCGCGCTGCGCGGGTAGTGCACGACATCTTCTTTCAGCTCCTCGTCGGTACTGAAATTCATTCCACCCAGGTGTTTCTTCAATTCAGGGAAGAGATGATAGTCACTTGGGGCTATTGGGAGGGTGTGTGATAGTATTCCATTCAAATCGGGCAATGAGAGCGGATGTTGCACGGGCGGAGTGGGGACGAGCGTTATCATGATGCAAACGCATCCCCTTCGTCAGCATGCCCCTTCTTTTGTTTTTAATTGCATGGTGAAGGTTCTTCAAAATCTGACAATAGCGATCAGCATTTAGGCCGGTAGGCATGAACTCGCATAACAATAACCCCTTCCTGTCCCAAAACACGCTCGCCACCACTTTGCCGTCTGTACGTCCATTTTTACATTTTCTACACTATTTGTACGCGTTTTTCGCGCTCATACACTGTTCTCCGTATACTTCACGTAGCTGAGAATGAATGTCTACCAGAGTTTTGTTCTTTGCACACAAAAAGCGAATTACAGAGCGTAATTCACACTTGGCAGATACGGCGAGTGGAAGTTCCATCGCGAACGGCTGCCACGCCGTGACTAAGCGTCGCTGAAAGTGCAGCGTGATGTGGATTTGGAGTGGAGGAACCAGGCTACACGCCAGTATTGCCTGCATAACCGCAGCACCTTGGAGACCTTATTTTATGGACAGCCCTCATACTACAGCTCTAATGCAAAGTTACCAATTTGCACATCCGACATTGTTCGTTGAAACTGACGATTTGCTTATTGAGAAAAAAAAAAAATTTTACACTATTTAAGTAACGTTCTTAATTTAATTAAGATTTGCGTATAAAAGATGTCTTCATATTATTCTTGAGCTAGAGTGAATGAAAATACTACTTCTATGTGTGTTATTGGATATGGTATAAATCATATATGCACAGTCATAGACAACCAACCGATAGATCCATCAACATATTCAGATCCATCAACATATTTTAAATTCAAGTAGGAAACTGGCAACACTCACTTGTCTGCAAATCTCTTGGAGGCTGCAGCGGAGTCCTCTCCACGGTAGAAGCGCAGGAACATGAGGGACAGCTGGTTGTGTGAGCAATAGCCAACGTGCTCCTTAAGGTCCACTCGGCCCGGCCGCACCAGCGCCGGGTCTAACCTGCAAATGTTAAATATAGGATGGAAAGGGTGATACGTAGGTATTCATAGCTAATAGAACCAAAGGAGATATGGCATGGAAGCGTGCTACGATCAAACTGCACGGTCTACCAAAGAAAGCTATGCGTTAGGGGTGTAGAAAAAAAAGGCAGGATGCCACTGTGCGTAGATGCAATTTGCAGTAGGATGTTGGGGATACGTGATATAAGCATGGTTTCATACTAATAACAGTTAATGGCCCATCTCTCTTGTTTCTATCTATGGGTGAAACGTACTAGACAGTGGCGTGCAATCCATAGAGGCTAAAAAGCTATGCCTACCTTAAGAAAATGAAGAATAAAAAAATAATTAAAATTCACAATATATCGTCGTAGGAAAGCAATACTGTTGTAACCACCACTACCCACAAAAATACTTTATATACACCATTCCACAGGGTTTTCTTTTCTGTGTCGATCTATCTGGGTCCCGTGACTCTACAATGAAAAATACGACCTGTACGACATTGGAATTCATTTTGTCAATATTACGTTTTTCAATTGACATAATAAGCCTCTAAATCCTGCATTTTTTTTAGTTGGCCTTGGCTGCTACAGCAATATTGCTTTCCTGCGATGATATTGTTTCTACCTCATAAAAATTCTACTTTTCAGTTGCAACCTGCTCTAGATCGCGCATACTAAAAACACTACCCCCTTAGGATAGTAGTTTTTGGCTTTATCCAATAGGATTTGTTAGCTATATAACATCGAAACCACTCAACTACACTTAAAACACCTTACCTAACAATCTTTTTTTTTTTCATCAATTTAATATAATGTAATTTAATATTTTGTAAATGAAATCTTCAGCACGGAAAATCTCAGTGAGAATATCATTGTTTATTATTTTGTTATGAAAAAAGAAGATAATAAACATTATCTTTCCGGTTTTGCAGCCCTTATAAGATGGTGGCTGGAATGAGGGAAAGAATAAACAGCTCCAGGAATATCCTCATCATGGAAGCCCACCTCAGTCCAGCCTCCAGCATCGACGCATACTGGACAAATATATTGTCCCCTCATAATATAAATGCCGCAGCACCTTAAAGGATTTATTTTCATATACTTATTTAGTTAAATTCTTATTTTTTTATTTTAATTTTTGTTTTATGTTGTGATGTATCATCACACTACTGTCTTATAATTATATATATTTTTTTAAACTCTTGTGCATATTTTGTATATTTTTTCTATAACTATTGCATGTATATTGTTGTATGGAATGTGTGGGACTGCACTAACCTCCCCACATACCGGAATAAACATTTATTATTATTATAAAAATCTAAAAAGACTACAGTCTACCCTCAGCCATACAGTAATGCACGCCACTGGTACTTGTATTGAAATGAGCACTAAATATTAGAGACCTGATGCACAAATATCATTAGCCCTTTGTCACCAACAACAAAGCTTGAGCGCCAAACGTTATGCAGCAAATCATATTTGTTTAATTTAATACTTAAAATGAATAATGCCAAAAATTTCAGCTTTGTTCTTTGTTCTAGGACCAAAACTTTCAGCATTGTATATATGTATTTAAAAAAAAACAAAACCGAAAGTCTCCGAGTGTTCAAAACATAATCGATATAAGCATCACTAGTAATTTAAATGTTAAATATTTAGTTAATTCTGCCCAATTAACAGTAAAATTTTAAACACTTTCAAACCGGATGGTTTACTGTTTGGTCATTATTCTATTTAGTCAATGTTGTGTTTTGTTGATGTTCTGTTTTGTCATGAAACTGAAACTACAACGATAGTTAGTTTTTTTTACCTATCCAAGTAGTTGGTGGTCATGAACACTATCCTGGCCTCGGTGGAGGCCACTCCGTCCAGACAGTTGAGCAGCCCACTGAAGGTGACACGATTGAGACCTTCGTAGGCGGACTTCTGCTGCTGTGTCTCCTCACGGGAGATGAAGGCTGCGTCAATGTCCTCCAGAAGGATTATGGACTGCTGGGGGGCCACACTGAAACCATAAAAATATTACTTAATTACATGGAATGACCACGGATGGAGCTAATAAAAATTATCTAAAAAAGCGAAGCTAGCAGTCCACTGGACTGAATGCTGTAGACATGAGATCCGTGAGTCATATGTGGTAAAATCATTCAAAGACTGCACAGCTTAAGCAGAATAAAAAAGATTAAGAAAGGGATCCTTAGTTACAGTATTCCCAACCAGAGGTTGTATGTGCGTCATCAACGATTATTCTGCATAAACATCTTCCTTCTCACGCGTCTTGTAGGAAAACGACAGACATGACGCACGTACGATTTCTCTCTGGGACCAATATAACATGAATGTACATATACGAATGTGAAAATAAACCATAATATACATACATAAGAGGTGTTTTCAAAAGAAAAGGTGTATTTTGAATTTTTGCGGGTTGTGTACACTCGATTATCGAATGTTTATCATATGTTAGAATTATCAGCCATTTTGGATTAGTGGTTTGTTTTCGACAACTGGAAAGGTTAGTCACGTTTTTGTGTGTTCTTCGATTTTTTACTTTTGAAAAAAATGGATCAAATAATATGTATTAAATTTTGCGTTAAAAATGGAATAAAGTGCTCCAACACACTTAAAATGTTGACTGTGGCATTCGGCGAGTCTACTTTGTCTCAAAAAGTGTTTATAAGTGGTACAAGCGCTTTACAGAAGGCCGAGAAGATGTTAATGACGATGAGCGTCCTGGAGTTGCAACCACGTCAACAAACGAAGAAAACATCGAAACAGTGAAGAAAATGGTTTTGGAAAATTGTCGAATCACTATTAGGGAAGTTGCAGAGGATGTTGGCATATCAATCGGCTCATGCCATGCGATTTTCTCGAATGTTTTGGGCATGAAACGTGTGGCAGCGAACTTTGTTCCGAAATTGCTAAATTTTGAGCAAAAGCAACGTCGCATTAGTATCGCTCAGGAGTTGTTGAATGACGTCAACGACGATCCAGATTTGCTCAAAAGGGTCATAACTGGTGATGAAACGTGGGTATATGGTTATGACGTCGAAACCAAGGCCCAATCATCCCAATGGAAGCGTCCAGAAGAGCCGAGACCGAAAAAAGCATGCCAAGTTCGATCAAATGTGAAGGTTTTGCTCACTGTTTTCTTCGATTACAATGGCGTTGTGCCAATAGGTCGTACGGTTAATAAGGAATGCTACAAGGAAGTTATGCAACGTTTGCGTGAAGCAATGCGGCTCAAACGATCGGAATTGTGGAAAAATACACATCAATGCTTGTTCGTGATCATTTGGCCAAAAACAACACCGTAATCATGCCTCAACCACTGTATTCACCAGATTTGGCTCCCTGCGACTTTTTCCTATTCCCGAAACTGAAGAGACCAATGAAAGGAAAGTGTTTTGCCACAATTGATGAGATAAAATCGGAATCGAAGAACGAGCTGATGGCCATACCGAAAAGCGCATTCCAGAAGTGCTTCGAGGATTGGAAGAAGCGCTAGTATAAGTGCATTATATCTGAGGGAGATTACTTTGAAGGGGAGAAAATGGATATTGATGAATAAATAAATACTTTTCGAAAAAATTCGAAATTAACCTTTTCTTTTGAACACACCTCGTATTTAAGATAATGATGAATGAATGAATGAATAGGGCATACCTCATGAGATGGTTCAGCCTGTCATCAGTGAGGCCTTTGTCAGACAAGTTCAGCACACAGATGGCAAACTCCAGTTCCCCGGCCAGTGCTGTGATGAAGGAAGACTTGCCACATCCCGGAGGGCCGTGCAGAAGGTAACCTAGGAAAACATATTTAACCTTTATATGAAAGGTTAGGGCCAGTTGTTTCACAGAAATTCAAATTGATCACTCTTTTATGTTTTAATAGAGTCATACATTCCCAGGTAAGAAATAACATAATATTTTAATTCCTCCTAATACCATAGTAATAAGCGGAAAATATTGCTCGAACAATGATGGTGGATGAATATTGGCTGAGTATTAGCCTTGGGTGGAAACATAACACTTTGGATCTCCCGACCATCTAATTGATAACCCAGTTGAATTAATGTGGTTAAGCCATCCAGTTGAGTGAAAAACCGTTGTCACCGTACTATTGTTATAGCGGCTACAAGCTGAAGATAGTCTTGGCCGCCTTTAGGAAACACCTTAACTCCTGCTGTTCTTCAGTTGTCTCCCTCCAATTCCTTATATCCAAGGAAGCTGTGTTAACTTCCACACTGACCAGCTACCTAAGTTAAGGTGTCCCAATATTATATTGTCTCATAAAGTCTCTATGATGGTCGGCTATCTTCTACCGTTGCTACATACCCTGCCCAGTAAAGCTGTCCCAGTTTAAAGGCAGTCACAGAGATTAGCAACACAATGTGAAATACAACTGTATCGATTGCAGTTATTTATTTAGTTTTAGTTTAGGCAGAATTTGTTTATGTGTTTGTGTTCATTTAATTCGATAACAATGGTCACGTGGAACCATACTAGGTACGATGAAGCTAAATCCCTGGCGTAGACGATGACGTGCAGGCGCAGGCACCTCTCGACTTCATTTCTACGCCACTGAATGACGTTTTTCATGCCTGGCCACGACGTGACACTACTGACCGTTAACAGGATATTTCCTCAACACCCCGCTAATCCTACTTCTGGCCTGGTGGTAGTCTTGGGTCGGACCCTGATGGTCGAACCGTTCCATACACCGCCAGGCTGGCTTTATTTTTACTATTTTGGATAGGTATAAACTTTAATGAATGATTACCGGGGATACGGTGACAGGTTTTAATAAACAAACCTGTTCACTAGTATTTGCGGAATCAAAAGGTGTTAATGTGTTTATCATATAAACAGTATTGTAATCCAGCGGCAAAGTTCTGACAAACAACTTTGGAGGCTAATTTTGATATGTAAATATTTTTAATTCTGTAAATAAAATTCTCTTGGGGAGCGGGAAAGGTACATAACCTAATTTTTTGATTTAGTTCATTCGAGATTGTCTCTGTCCCCAGCGGACCGTGTAGTGAAGTTATTTAGTTTCATTTTTGTTGCATTTTGTGTTATGCTGCCCTGTACCAGACTTGATGAATCTAGACGTAGACTCACCTCTTCTGTATGGGATCCCCCTGTCCGTGTACCAGGTGGTATTGCTGATGAACTCCTTGCAGTCGGCCACGATCCTCTCGGCAACCCCGTCGTCCAGCACTACGCTGTTGATTGGGCGGCGCTTGCGCGGGTGCCCTAGCGGCCGCCACTCGCTGCCCATGGCAGTGTACATGATGGTCATGCCCTCGTGCTGCTTCAGGGCTAGCTGCCTGGCTGGAAGGAGTTGGTTATAAGTAACAGTGTCAAGAAAAATGTACAAAGATCGACTGGAAGTCGGAAAACCATTATAAAAAAGGTCAAAGTAAATACTCAGTTTTTGTAAAAAAAGCTAAAAATTTAAAAACATTATGTTTATCGTATTGCATAATAATACTATCATTATTTAGAATTAATAAATAATAACTCTCCGACGTCCCTCTCCCCCTTAAGCCTTCATACAGGGATGTCTCAACATTAATTTGGAGACAGAATAATTGAACCAGATGTAATGGCACACATGCTAACTGTAGTGGGCAGGTGATCCCGATCTGCGAAGAAGGCTGGGAGGGGAGAAAGCACAACCTGTGTCGATCCCTTACAAAGGGGGAAAAGACACTGACGATAAGACCTCATTAAGGACTTTTGTACTTTTGGAATGTAATTCTGCACAAAAACCCAATTTATGCAGACTTATGAGTAGAGCTTAGCTTAGAGGCAGCAGTCCGATGGGGGTCCAAGGTCAGCGGTGGTCAGAAAGAAACAAGGCGAGTAGAGCAGAAGACATAGTGGGCGGAGCAGTTGAGGGAGCAGAGCGTCTTGTCAAGGGGGCAGTTGCTGGATGACTGACTAAATCTGGTTTTCGCAGGCTACTTAAGGTTGCCTACGAAACTTTGGAGGTTCGGGACTCGCAGAGCTACCGCGTTCTACATATGTCGGACGAACAAGCTATGTCCTCTCTCCCTCACACTGCCGTACCACTGCTCTGACGTTTTATTTCAGTCATTCACATTTTAAGCGGTCGGTGAGAACACATTTCTCGTAGACCGTGCAGTATACAAGGGAGGGAGTCGGGATCATTTGTGGACAGCGAAATAACATTTATTCTACATATGACCCAACTCCCTTACAAAATAGAGATACTCTATGCAAGTGGAATATAACAAATATGTTTATCAAATGGCCGCATCAAAAACATTGTGGGAGAGGCGAACACATCCGACACACTAACAATAATTAAGGTATACGAGGACCAAAATTCAACAATCGAGTAAGATGCCCTTGAAGTGGGGATTATAAACATCACTTTAAAAATATGAATATGGTGGTAAAAGCTTTTTAAGCTAATAAATATTTGTGAACCCACCTTCCTCCAGAATGTTGAAGTAGACTCCTTTATCTCTTCCGAAAGCCGTCATGGTGACTGACTCCCATGGTATACCCATGTGCAGATCTAGTGTATGCTGCTCCCTGGTGCGTTCCATTTTGATCCATGTACTTCGATACCTGAAAATGAAAACAGGATAAACATAAAAATAATAGTGAAACAGATGCTGACATAGAACACAGTGATATTTTTACATAAAATAAGAAACAAGTTTTTACCAAAATATTTTTCGAACAAAATTATTTACAAAGTGTGGCATTAACAGACATAATACAAGGACGTGTAAGGAAATCAGACTACCGAAAAAGAACAAAGCCAATATGCAAAACAGTTTATTTCATAAAGGGATGAAATTTATAATGCGCTGCCAGTCCTAATCAAAATTACACCAATTAATAAATTTAAAAAAGATGGTAAGAACCATATTAGGGCGGGTTGTTTCACAGAATTTGAAGGATTTATCAACATTTAATTTTAATATATTAGGTTTTAAGTATTTTAATTTAACAATGCCTAATCTGTCATAATATCACACCTAATATATATATATTTTTTTTGTACATCCAGTCACCTACCTCAGAACAGGTTTTGGTTTACATTACCTACTGTGGTAGGTAATGTAAACCAAACAATAATATAATTATGTAAGATACGAGGTTTGTTCAAAAGAAAAGGTGAATTTTGAATTTTTGCGGGCTGTGTACATTCGATTATCGATTTTTTTTTTGTTATGTTGGTACACATATGTTTATCATATGTTAGCATTATCAGCCATTTTGGATTAGTGGTTTGTTTTTGACAACTGGAAAGGTTAGTCACGTTTTTGTATGTTCTTCGATTTTTTACTTTTGAAAAAAATGGATCAAAGAATATATATTAAATTTTGCATTAAAAATGGAATAAAGTGCTCCAACGCACTTAAAATGTTGACTGGCATTCGGCGAGTCTACTTTGTCTCAAAAAAGTGTTTATAAGTGGTACAAGCGCTTTACAGAAGGCCGAAAAGATGTTAATGACGATGAGCATCCTGGAATTGCAACCATGTCAACAAACGAAGAAAACATCGAAACAGTGAAGAAAATGGTTTTGTAAAATCGTCGAATCACTATTAGGGAAGTTGCAGAGGATGTTAGCATATCAATCGGCTCATGCCATGCAATTTTCTCGGATGTTTTGGGCATGAAACGTGTGGCAGCGAAGTTTGTTCCGAAATTGCTAAATTTTGAGCAAAAGCAACGTCGCATTAGTATCGCTCAGGAGTTGTTGAATGACGTCAACGACGATCCAGATTTGCTCAAAAGGGTCATAACTGGTGATGAAACGTGGGTATATGGTTATGACGTCGAAACCAAGGCCCAATCATCCCAATGGAAGCGGCCAGAAGAGCCAAGACCGAAAAAAGCACGCCAAGTTCGATCAAATGTGAAGGTTTTGCTCACTGTTTTCTTCGATTACAATGGCGTGGTGCATCATGAGTTCTTGCCAACAGGTCGTACGGTTAATAAGGAATACTACAAGGAAATTATGCAACGTTTGCGTGAAGCAATACGGCTCAAACGATCGGAATTGTGGAAAAACAAATCATGGATTTTGCATCACGATAATGCACCAGCTCACACATCAATGCTTGTTCGTGATTATTTGGCCAAAAACAACACCGTAATCATGCCTCAACCACCGTATTCACCAGATTTGGCTCCCTGCGACTTTTTTCTATTCCCGAAACTGAAGAGACCAATGAAAGGAAAGCGTTTTGCCAAAATTGATGAGATAAAGTCAGAATCGAAGAACGAGCTGATGGCCATACCGAAAAGCGCATGCCAGAAGTGCTTCGAGGATTGGAAGAAGCGCTGGCATAAGTGAATTATTTCTGAGGGCGATTACTTTGAAGGGGAGAAAATGGATATTGATGAATAAATAAATACTTTTCGAAAGAATTCGAAATTCACCTTTTCTTTTGAACAAACCTCGTATATATTTTTTTAAATTCTTTTTTATAGTAATTCAATGGCTTGTTGCGTTCGGGTGATAATATAGCGGCCATATCACGTACGTTCAGGTAGAAAAAAACTATACCCAAAACCCACAAAACATTCGTATACGTCAAGTTTGTTCCTGCGTCATCTCATTTAGTATTTCGAGGTCAGCCGAAGCTAACGGATGTGTTCGGGTATTTTCGTCTCTCCCATACAAGTTGGTGTATTGTGGACACTTATTGTTATTGCAAAATCTAATGAAAAAACCCGATGTTTTTTTACCTACTTTTTGAATAATAACCCAAAGGATGGGCGGTTCCTATGAAGAAAGTTGAATTATCGATTGAGTAATACTTCACTAAGCCGTTTGCTAATAATATGTACATTTTTACAAAACTTTGCGTTCACTCGGGTTTCATTGGTGACACGAATAGTTTCAGTTGAATGTAATTTAGGACAAAGAAAGCAAATTGATAGCGGAGTCCACCCGTTTTTCAAACGAATTTAGCTTTACCTTACGAAATTAAATCATAGAGTAAGTCTGTTCACACAAAACAATGTTCAGTTGATATTCTGTTTGTAAGTTGATCAAATCAAAGACCGAAACACAATCAAAAAGAGTTTATAGTAAGGTTTCACGGGTGTTATTGTATTTACCTGAAGTAATGCGTGCCAATGCTTGGGATGAATTCATATTTTGTGCTCACATGCCCAGTTGGCTTCAAGGTAAACGAAGTTTCAACGCTCAGATGCTGCGTGGATTTAGCTCCTTTAACCGTCATCCAATGTAAAAGCCATTGATAAGATTTATCTCTACAGGGAACTTCTAATGTTATCATCAGTTTTCTTCGCATGACTATCAGAGCACCTTGGAGGCCCGTTCTCATAATTGCGGCACTTGCTCCGAGCGCGAATAAGCCCGAGCCGGCGCCGAAATATGGGTTGTCACCCAGCATAGAGAAATATTCACTGATCCCCATGGTTATTTAATCACTTCACACCACTTTTAAGTTATGATTTATATGTTTATGTTCGCTATTACATCACTGTCGGTCACTATTTCAAATGAAAACATTATTTGAGGTTAGCTGTCAGACTGAAGCAGCGTTGCTATGTCAAAAAATAGAAACACCCTACAAAAAAAACCCCAGAAAGTCCCAAAAATTTCTAGATTTCATAGTCTTGATAGTATAAAAAAAAAACACTCTAAGAACTAAGCTAAAAGTTATACAAAACTTGAAACTTTACTAGACTTTAAATTGATTCAATTGCGTTACATAATAAGGAACTCCAGTGAAAAATATAATTGGTTTAAAAATATGTATTCGTATAGATCAGCAAATGCCGTTTATGAATATATAACTTTCATTGTATATAATTATACGTAGATTTTATAAATCGTTATATAAAAGTGAACTAAAAACGGTACAACCAAAACACCATATTTTGTTGGTACCACTGCTTCTGACGTCACACGTGCAATTTTTGAGCCCAACTGTAACTAGATAAAGTTTTTTTTCCGCTCTTTACCATGCTTATAGCTAATAATTTCGCTGTTTACAGTGTTCATTTTGCCCGTAAAATCATTATGTTTGTTTATTGCGACTACGTGAAAGTTTTTGCTAGAAAATTCATACCAATTTTAACGAATTTGTCTACGTCATAATCTAATCCTTAAGCGCAACACGATGTCATTGGCACTTTGGTGATTATCTCATCATTTATTCTAGAAGCGGAGGATTTCTAATGATACCTCAAACCTATTATTTCTTACAATGCATAATATATTTATTTTTATTTCAAGTCATTACGTCAATATTTCAAAACTATTCAATTTATTAAACCTATTCATGTCTACTGCTGTCACCGTCTGTTTGTCAAGTTCACAGTTGCGCATGCGTCAGTTTTCGCGCATGCGTAGAACACCAATGGAAGCTATTAACGCAAGCGATTCTGATTTGCCTTTCAAATACAATTTAAAGCATTAAAGGAACTAAAAGACTTTCTTTGAACACTGACAAATTGTTAATTAGTTGCGGATATGAATGTACTTTTGAACTTTGCTATAATGTACCTACAATAGTAACGAGACGCTGATATTCTACAGTTTCCTTCAATTAAAAGCAGTTAAATTTGAGTATAAAGTTCTCGAAGTTTTGTATGGAATCCATATACAAAATATCGATTACCGCATATTGAATCGCTAATCCGACTGCTCGTGTGACGTCACACCCAACAAACCATAGATTTCGTGCGTTTTGGTGGGCTTTAAAAAATTGAAACCTTAACAATTATTTTAACCATGAAAACGAACTTAAAAAAATAAATTATATAAGCAGAAAATTAAGTTAGGATGTCAACATTAATAAAAAAAAAAATGGACTGGAGTTCCTTATTGTCTCCGGTGACTGAAATAGTTGTTCCTCATTGTAATTCAACTAAAAGTTGGATAAAACTACAGAAATCTCTGAGTTTATCGCACTTCTGAGAATTTTTGATAACCATTGCTCAGAATTTTGTAAAAAAAAGGATCGAAAAATAGTCAACCATACAGATTTTTTTTTGTCAAAAACTCCCTTTCTGTATTTGGGAGTTTTCTATTTCTTCCTAGATCTAAGGATTTCTACCTAAATATGTCAACGCTCGACTGAAGGTAGGTTGTGCGCATGACAGAAAATGGCGCATGCGTAATCATAACATTTTTTAAAGCGGTAATTTCAAATCATCAGTATTGTTTTGTATTAGCCGTTTCCACCGAATAAGTAGGCAAAGAGGAAAGACCGCTACGTCTCTAACTATAACTTTCTACTTCAGTAAATAACACTTCTAAAATTAATTTTAGTTTTATTCCAAATAAACCGCAATTTAAAAAAAAATGAAGTGTTAAACTTTCTTTACACGAATTTTTGTTTGTTTCCTAAATTAATCTTTTCATTTATACAAAAGAAACAAAAACCGTATTTTAATTTTGGAATAATTTATAGAAGCTTATAAACCTCATCTATATATATAAAAATCAATATAAGTTTGTAAGTTTGTAAGTTTGTTCGTCCTCGATGTTCTCGAAAATCACTGGACCGATTTCGCTGGAAATAGTACAGTTTGTTCTTATTAGTGCCGGGAAGGTTTAGAAAGTAGTTTGAATGAAATCCAATATGTAAAATTGTTGCTATAACGTTTTAAAATTATTACGAAATACATTGAACCCGCCATGTTTTATTTAGGTTAGCCCATAGATATCTGGTTAGCCACAGATTTCATATTCAAAAGATGTTTTGTGTGGGTAGAATATTTTCAAAATGGAAAACACTAGTAGGTACCTACATAAGAACTTTATGATTTAGATGTGTTTTGAAAAATAAACGTTTGGAATGAAATAAAATACTCAAATGAATGTTTCTTTATTTGGAGATAGTTACTTTCGCTGTCAAATTAATTATGGCACCATAATGACAAGCAAGAATTCACAACTTCATAACTTTATATAAACCCGAGCAAGGCCGGGTACACATCATCTAGTTGAAATATATTTTTAATCGTCGACGATAACATTAACACCTTTCAATATGAAACCGAAAAGAAATGAAAAGAAATAAGATAATGTTAGCAACTGGGACTCGAACCCAGGACATCATGGTCTATCCGGGACATTGCGCTTACAAATAAATTCGGGTAGAACCTTGTAGTCATGATAAAGTAGTAACCAAAAATCTATGGGAATTAATTGAAGATGGTATTGACAGTTCTTAGAAATTGAACTATGACACTGATAAAACTGACGGAGCGGATTGGGGTAGTTGTGGCTCAATGAATTAGGGTGCAAGGTCTCGGATAGACCGCGAGGTCCTAGGTTCGAGTCCCAGTTGCTACTGTTATCTTTTTCTTTTTTTGTGTTTTCGGTTACATGTTTTCATCTTCAATGTTTATTTTTCAAAATAATGACTGACCAAGTAACCATCACGTCGTTTCTACGTAGGGGTAGGCAAATAGGATGGATGGCCACATAACTCTGTCTTGGCACACACTACTTGCTTCATTCACATTCAATCATCATCTCATACATACTCTTCTGTTATTTAGACTCTTGAGATGGCCTGAATCAAGTAGGCATTTGATTAACTTAGTCATGCCATGCCCTTCCCCGGGCGTATTCGATTTGTTATATCATTCACTTTCGCGTTGAATATTCTACTGGTGCTCATTTCATCGTTTATCCGCTCTACATGTCTAAACCATCCAAGTGTCCCTTTCCTAATTTTATTCATAACACTTATATCGGTCTTTAATTCTTTCCGAATCTCCACATTTGTAATACGATCAAACATGGTTTTAATATGTATACGCCTCAGAGATCTCATTTCTACAGCATTCAGTTTAGTCGCATCCTTCCTCTTCCAGTTGAATGCATCACTATACACATCAGGGTTGGTATCAGCATTCTGTCGTGTCGTTTCTTTGGACAGGGAATAAATCTGAGGGGCGAGACAGGTGAGCCGCCCAGTTAAGTAAAATAGCAACTAAGGAAAAATGTTCGGTTTGTTAACAAAAACCGAATATTTTGTTAGAGTATTTAGTTTGACACTTTTATAAATGTTTTGTAAATAGCTTACCGCAGTCAAAACCACGCGTAACAAACGTGGACGGCAGTGAACCACACTAGTGCCAAAATGGGTGTCACGTGACCTTTGCATCCAGCCGTTGACATGTTACTTAGGGCAAGTCTATTAATTCTGACGTCAGTGTTCGATACCATTTTTTGATAACTTGTGTAAAATGGTCTAGATTTACAAATAACGTGACGGTGACGATTTATTAATGCTACAACTGCGCTTACCGCTGTTTGTACCTCTCCCTCTTTTTTGCAAACGACGCATGTGATAGAAAGAGAGGTCACAGAGAAGCTCTCAGTGGTGGGATCATTACGGAAACTACATTGTAATTCTGTGATGTATTTTAACTGTCGCACAAAAAATATTTTTAATTAAAATAAATATATTATACTAACTGGCACAGGAGGCCCTGAGGGAAATAATTTCCCTCGGGCACTATATCATCTTTGGGGATGCTGTGCGGATAGTGTTTTAGAGGAAAGCAAGGAGTGAAACAGGGTCATTTGAAGAGACCCATGTTGTAGGAGGGAGGAAACACAGAGACCTGGTAATTATTCCACAGCCGAGCTGTTGAACTTAAGAACGTTTATTAAAAAATATATTTTTCTCTATTTTTTTTTCTATTTCATTGTGTTTTTTTTTTGCTGATTCGAATCACAAGTTTGTAATATGTTATATACAAGCAATTCATCCGTGTGAGAAAATAAAAAATAAAATAAACTAGGTAAATGTATATTTAAGAGGAATATAGAAGCCAAAAATGTGACTATAAGCTGTGTGCCTTATGTCACCAAGAATATAGGAAATTGGCGTAAAATTCGCTTGGCAAGCGGAATCTAGAAATGTTTGATGGAATCGCAAAAAGCGGTTTTTATTTACTTTGTGATGAATTTTGTAAGAAAGGAAAAAAAAATCAAAGAAAACTTTCACAAATAATCTTAGCTATAAAGCAGTATTTTTTTAAAACTTGTTTCTTACAGGCGTTCATAATTTTCCTATAAATTTTTTATTTATTTTGTAGTTTACGCTTATATTTTTTTTAAAACGTAATTAACAATTTTATTTTAATAAGGAACTCCAGTGAAAAATATAATGGCTTTAAAAATATGTTTTCGTATAGATCAGCAAACGCCGATTCTGAATTTATGACATGTATTATATATAATTATACGTAGAATTTATAAATCGTTATTTAAAAGTGAATAACAAATCATCTCATCAAAACGCCTTGTTATGTTGGTACCATTGCATTTGGAACATCTGACGTCACGTGCGCATTATGTTTTTGGATTAGTATGAAAAAAATATTTTAAATTTTTGTTTTGCGTTTTAAATGTGTATTTTTGGCGAAATTTAAACTTAATTTGGGTGACTTTAAGTTCTATAATTGTTGTTCAATATAAAATATATTATTAGTGAAATAAATTCATGAGCAAACCAATTATCAATACGGATATTATGATAATATTAATGCTCGATACTATTATTATTCTCGGGTTAAAGTTTATAAAAAAGGTAATAACAATTTCAATTACTTATGTTTAGTTATGGTTTACTATGAATAGAATATAAAATTGCGTATGGTAAATTTCATCCTTGTTTTGAGATTTAACAATTTAACTTCAAAACTGATTATTATCAAAATTAAAATTATTTTAACTATGAAACCTAACTTTTGAAAAAAACGAAATATACTGGTATTTAAGTTAGAACGTCATTGTTGATAAAAAAATTCCTGTAGTTCCTTATTCTTATCAAGCCAATTTCCAGGAAAATGATCAATTTATCTAAAGCATATTTTTGGTTTTTACAATGTAAACCGATTCCCATTATATAGATTAATCGATATGGTGATTTCAAAGATAGCTTCGCCTTAATTTAATTAATCATAATAATAATTGGATAATTTGTATAGCGCCGTTTTTTTGTGAAAAATGTACCTCTAGGGCGCTGTACAAATATTAATTACTCTTCTGTATCTAATTATGTACAAACTGATACAGAAAACATATTTTACCTGGCAGGTCACTTCAGATAAACAGTTTCATTAGAACATTTAAGCTTGGAGAATATACGATTTTTACAGTAGTTGCTATTTTATCCTTCTTTCCTATTGATATTACATTTATTAGAAGATTAGTGGCACGAGGAGAGTTTGTTTTTATTTGAAATATTTACATTTTAAATACGAAATTATCATTTTTTACACATTAAGTTATTTATAAATTAATTAGAAATGATACTTAATGACATCTGTAAAATGATATTATCCAAATAATTTTAAAAAAAAACACGGCTAATTACACAATTCACACAAATAAAAATTAGATAAGTCGCCTCCTTGTGGCCTCACTACAATTCGACAATGGTCTTTAATTCCGAGACAGCTGTCACAATAATAACAAATCTAAAATACACCATAATTTTTTTACTCAAAAGCGTAGATGACCCGGGCAACGCCGGGTACTTCAGCTAGTTGAAGATAATACTAACAACCCTCTAAAAGTCTTTCTTTTCTGTGTCTCTTCGGTTTCATGTTTCATTATGAGAGTTGTTAAAATTATATTCAATGATTAAAAATATATTACAATGAGGTTTATAAGTTGCAATAAGTTATTACAAAATGATTTTTTACATTTTTACGCCTAGCAGGAATCGATCCCGGAGCTTCATGCACTACTCTACAGAGGCCGCCAATTATTTTTGACTTCCCACAAACGTCAATTTTTTAAAAAAATCGTAAAATCGGGAAACACAAAGATTCTCACGAGATAACAAAGCCATACGAATATACGTACTATTTACAGTAACACGCAGTAGTGATTGATGTGACTGCCAGTGGATAGGCAGGCAGTAGGCAGTAGTCCTGGGAATCCCGCATGCGAGGCTTATTCCAGGACTCACTCCCCCAATAATGGCAAGAGCTATGCAGCTTCTAGTGGGGACGCGAGAATGTAATCATATTTCGTTGTGTTTGGGGGGAACTATGCGGGCTAATATTAAAACTTGTGATCGGGATATCGTGTGTTATTTTAAAGAACATTATTGTAGGTTTATTTTATTACATTAATTGTCTGGCGATCCATACTGTAAACTGTAAGCCTCTGACAACCCTTGCGAAGAACAGTAGAGATGGTTAGTTAAGTTAGAATAGTTTGGTCGGTTAGTTAAATTGATTCTATCTTAGCAATTGTACAAATCGCAAGTGCGCCCCAATGTAGAATTTGGCAGTCACCTCTGGTCAGGAGCACTGTAAAATATCTGAAAAAATCTTCTCTCAAAAAGACTCTGTGCAGAAACGAGTGGTCTGTTTGATAAATTCGCCTGTCTTAACAAACGGTTTTTTTGTTTTTTTATATGAAGACCGCGCAAGAGTCCCAACTGTCTGGAGCCAGTGAGACTATGGCATTCCCAATTGGGGAATGTTGTGAGGCTGAAGGTATTGGGGAGGGGAAGGAGTAGGGGAAGAGGAAGGTGGGGAAATACGTGGCTATTCAGATCTGGTCACCAAACACGGATAAAAGCCATTTCAAGCAAAGTTTCAATTCTGAATGGTGGTCTTTCACCAGGGCGATACTGAGAGGATTGCAATCTTTGGAGCACAGACGTCGGGTGAAAATGCTGTCCTTGTTCTACCGGTATTTCAATGGAAGGTGCTCTGAGGAACTAACGTCATTGATCATTTCAGCACCGGTGCACAGTCGGGAAACACGGTTGAAATTTGTCACATGAGAACGGGTCGCTTCTAAGACTCGTTTTTATGTTCAACAGCTCGGCTGTGGAATGATCTGCCGGCCTCTGTGTTTCCTTCCTCCTACAACATGGGTCTCTTCAATACCCATATTCACTTCATCATATCCTCTAAAAGACCCTCCACACAGCATCCCAAAAGATGATATAGGCCTTGAGGGAAATTATTTCCCTCAGGCCTCCTGTGCGGAGTCACAGAGTTTGAAGTCAGGATAAGCAGTAGGGAAAACAACATTAATTGATATTTTTTTTAAATTACCCAGACAACACCTTTGTGCGAGCTTCCGCCTACAACACTGGATACTTACACAATATAGCACTGTGAGTTGATCTATATATATTTGGTATTGATAATGCTTTTTTTTTTAAAAGTGTATTTGTACAGCCCCTTGAGGTGATTTTTCACACAAAAACGGCGCTATACAAATCATCCAAATATTATTATTTTTATCTATACCAAATAAATATAATTCGGAAAGTAAAAAAATAATACATGTGGGCAGACATATTACTAGTGGAGGCAGTGTAAACAGAAGAGTTTTACGAGCAAGACACAAAAGAAATATATTGTTCTCGGTGGCGGCATTTTATTATTACTGGTGTCAGAGATCGCGATGTGGGCTGTCGGTAGCTGGGGATACTGCGCCGATTCAAACTTGACCCCTCAAGCAAGAATTCGTATTATTTGTGTTATAATTTTGTTAATATATGTTCAGCATAACGTCGTGGATAAAGACATATTAAAAACCACTTTGATTTCTTAATAGAACTATTCAATCAATCTAGGGCAATAGGGATAGATATGTATTGTAACCTCTGAACGTATAATTCCTAGAAGTGTGCTCTATATCGGTTTGAAAGAAAACTGATTTAGACAATTTACATAAGATTTTTCGACTCGTTCAAGAAAGAATTGAAAATTTTAAAAAAAATTAACTTACTCTGGCACACCGGAGAGGTCCACGACACACTTCTATCGATTAAACTCTTCAGTGATATTAAAAAAAAAACAAGATTTAAAGCTTTTTTGCTTAGTATCTATACTGTCGCCATGCTTACCTACGTGTATAATAATTTAAACCATACAATCCTCCACACATCATCCCCAAAGATGACATTGGCCCCAGGGTGTAGAGTTATGTATAAAAATGAAATTTATAAGGGTTTGCTGACCTTGAATACATATTTTTAAATGGGTTCTGAATTATAATAATTTGCACTAACAAACGTTTGTCTCGAAATAGGAAAAATTCCATACAGTACACTCCATCTAGTAAATAAATATCTAGATTCCTAAAACTACTTCCTTTAAAATGTGGATTAAGTACCTTACCCTAATATTAAATCTAACTAACTAACTTAAATTAAACAAGTACAGAAACAATTAATTTAAGTTAGTTTTAAGAACGCTCCTCAATGGCACGGTTGTGTCGAAACCGGTAGCGAATTTATTAATCCAAAAATAGCAAAAGTACATGGTAAATTAAAACTTCCAAACAAAATGTCTAGAAATTGGTATATAGTGAATGCCGAAAAAATACAAGAGATTATTTAACTTGCTTTATTTTTTTTTTCTTTCCAATATATTATGTTTTATACCAGTGTTATTAGAAATATTACACGCTAGTTTCATTTTAATTTTATTTATTTTCCTCAATTTGTGTATTTTATATTGTGCTTACCCACTATTTCCCTTATTTCTTTTATTATTATTATTTAGCATCTCTACCAAGTGATAACTTAACCAAAAACAATGCTTTCTGTGAACATTTCTAACTGAATTATTTAACACTTACGCACTTCCCAATGCAAATGTGAAATAATGTAAAATAAATTCTGAGAAACGCTGTATTTTTTATTTTTTTATTTTTTTTATTTATTTAATATGATAATTTTTTTTACAGAGAGTATATAAAAATAAGACATGATTCATATAGTGTAACAAAAAATATAATATAGCTATTCCTCACCATAAAGAAACAAGGTTCTTGTATTTGGTGAGTGATTATCGCTTAATTAATCAAATCATAACTTGAAATATTGTTGTACAATAGCAGGAAAATATGAATTTGTCGTGTAAATTTTGTAATTTATCACTAGTAATAGTATTAAAGAAAAAGAAAAGAAAGTAGAAGAAAAGAAGAGAAGACAATAATAAAAGACAAAAAAAATCTAATAATAATAAAAAAAATAACAAATTTAAAAAAAAAATTGTTACAGTAGTTTGAGGTAATTTTTTAATCTATGTTGAAATTCATTGATATTTTCTATAATTTTAAGATCAGATGGCAGATTGTTAAAAAAAGTTATTCCTAGATATAGGTATGTGTTTTGCGTATGCTTAGTATTGAATGGCGGGATTTTAATGTTTTGCTGATACCTTGCGGATATATTAAATTGTAATTTATTTAACGTTTTTTTTTAAAGATTTGAATAATTGCATATTTTTTATAAATTTTATCTACTGTAGGTACATTGAATATTGTAAAAAGCTTTTCAGTGGAAAATGATGATGGTTTTTTTAAAATTACCTTTATTATCAATCTTTGAATTATTTTAAGTGACTTAAAATATTATCATATGTTCCCCCCCAGCCAATAATTCCATATTGTAAAATAGACTGAACAATTGCATAACGCTCATTCATTAACGCTCCGGCATCGAAGGAGTACAGTCGTGTATATTGGTGATAATTGTGATCAAAAATTTATAGTCCACAAACAATATCTCGCCCACCGGGCGATCTACATAAACAATATGGAAACGCAAGAAATCATTAAAAACATTAAAGAATTAATAAATAAAATTACTTCCGTAAAAGATTCCAAGATAAAAACATCGTTGGAACAAAGTTTAATATCCCTGGAAGAAATATTTCAAAATGAGCGTATCTGTCTACAAAAAAAAATCATAGATTTACAAGAAACGATGATTATTAATGACCAACGATACACCAAGAAACTCGAAGAAATTCTAATAACCAACCAAAAAACTTATTTTCATTTTCATAAAAATTTATTTTCATTAACTCCACACAGGAGATCCTGAGGAAAAATTCTTAGTCGTCTTTGAGGATGCTGTGTGGGGGTCTTTTCGAGGAGAGGAAGGAGTTAAGCTGTGTCTTGAAGAGACCCATGTTGTAGGAGGGAAGAAACATAAGGTCTGACAAATCGTTCCAAAGCCGGACTGTTGAACTCAAGAACGAGTCGTAGAAACGACTCGTTCTCATGTGACAAATTTCAACCATGTAAAATTGTTGAGCACGCATTTGACGTGTTTCCCGACTACGTACCGGTGATGAAGGAATCAATGATGCGAGTTTCTCAGAGCATCTTTCACCGAAATACCGGTAAAACAATGGCAGCATTCCCACCTGATGCCTATGGTCTAAAGGTTGCAACCCATTTGTTAAGATATGGGAATCTATCAAACGGTTCCCCCGTTTCTGCACAGAGTCAAGGGGTTTTTTCCGGTTTTGAATTTATAGGTGTAATAAGAGTGACTATTTTCAAGAAGTGCGAATTTACAGACTCTAGAAAAAAGATTTTTCTGTTCACGTTGAATAAAACAAATAACATTATTTGAATAAATATCCAAGTACACATATCGACTCTGGAGGGATATTGGTATCGAAAAAGTCAATGCCAATGTTAGGTGCCATAAAATAAAATGTAATTTTGAACACAATACCATTTCGGCGCAGTGTTCTCTCAATTGATCCATTTAACTCCAATTGCCGACCAGCAGTATTTTCCTGGAGGGGCTCTTTCGTCAATTGGCTTCAATTGGTCATAATATTATACACAGGACCTAATGACGCATTCCTCTACTGTAATGTTATATATTATACATATCGTAAACTACTGTACTCTGTGTAGTTGTATACATAAAACTGTTAATGTTGTATAATTTACTGTGCTATTAGCTGTTTTGGGCGATTGGATATTAGCAAATTTTCTAAAAAAATATCTAAGATCAGATCAGAGAGCCGATTACTATTAACATCTCCTTAAGGCGATACAATGGGAAGTAATGCAAGATCACGTGTTTTTAGTTTGAAAATTTGATGGCCTACAAATATCATAGATGATTTAATTAAATACTGCAAGTAGAACACAGCATTTTTTGGTGAGTCTTTTTGTAAGCCTAGAAAAAAATAAAGTATTACATCTAAAAAAATATTTAAAGTGTAAAATCTCTCATTTACGAACCCTTTTTCGGGTATCGTCAAATTGTCCATTGTGGCAAATTAAGTTAAGTTAAGTTAGAATATAACCGAAAAACGTTTTCGTATTTATGCATGAGCTCTACAAAATACAATTTTGGTGATTTTTTTGCGTAAATCGAAACATGCGGCCGGTGTTAAGCGGGAATTTCAACCTTATCCCCACCTGCATAAGGAGTGTGTGATTTCCTTAGAATTTTAACAAGTGGATCCCCCCCAAGAGCAACGGCTGCGCTGCCTGTTTCATACAAAATTTAATTTTGGATTTGAGGCCAAAATACTCACCTAAAGCTAATGTTCTTTTTTTTTTCATCAAAAAGTATAATAAATATCTAGTACGGATTAGAAGTAATTTATTTATTTTTGTTTTACATTATGAAATATAGGCCATTAAAGGAATTGATTTTTCGCGATTTTATAGGCACCTTTAATTATTTGGGGGCTAACGGTGATGTAAAAAAATATATTACCCCGTCTACTTTCAAAATATAATGAGGAATAAAATAATTTAATTATCATATTTACATAGCAAACATAATTAAAAAAATTCGATAAACCCGAACATAATTTTCAAAGACTTCATGGCATATACTTTAGTGGTGGGCGAAGCGGCTCGATGATCCGGATCACTGATCCGGATCACTCACTACAGGTTCGCTGATCCAGCTCGATTGAACGACGGTTCGCGTCTCCCCGCACCATGCCCCCTCCCTCGCTCCCTTGGCCCTCCTAATGACGTCCTTAAGACGCTCTTACACGATACTTTTTTCGTTCAGTTTTCATGTGGATTGTCTTTACAGAGAGCTGATTTAGTGATCCGGCTCACTAAACCGAGCCGCTTCGCCCACCGCTAAATTATACTTCATAATTTAAAACAAAAATAAATAAAATACTTCTCATACGTACTAGATATTTATTAAATCTTTAATTTAAAAAAAAACGTATCATTCAGTTTGGATGGGTATTTTGGCCTCAAATCGAAAATTAAGTTAAGTAAGAAACAGGCAGCGCAGCCGTTCCTCTTAATGAATCTTTTCTTCATTGAAGACAATGACTTATGTAATGAGGTATGATGTACTATATTATAACCAGAGAGCGGATACAATGTGCTTCTTTTGCAGTTTTCAGCGTTTTACGTACAGAGGCAATTTTTTTAAGGATAGTGCAACTTTGCATTTTCCGCTAAAATAATTACATTTTCATCAAACGAAAAACATTATCAGTGGCGTGCAATTCATAAAGGCTAAAAAGCTGTGCCTACCCCAAGAAAACGTGACATAAAAAGAAATATAAATATATTTAAAAAATACAACATCTGAACAAATGTTTTTTTTTTCGTGAATTTGGTAAGGAACTTGTACGCTCTTATATTCAGTTGACCACAACAATCAGTAGACGATGATAATAAGATGGCAATTTTCAATATCTCAGCTTGTAAAATCTCAAATGGACAAAGAAGTTTTAAATACAATGTTATTAAGCTATTCAATTCCCTACCTGTTCCTAGTGACATTAGAAATACACATAACAAAAGTTCCTTTAAAAGTAAGATCATTGATCACCTCCAATAAACCTGTCAGCTTCTATATACTTTTATACCTTTAAATTAGCACTTTTGAAAAAAAATACTGAACTGTGATGTATAAATCTCTTTATCATCTAAATTATGAGTACCACTCCTGTAATTTCCACCTCAACACAGGCGTTTCACACCTAGTGAGATGGGCAATACGTCAGCCGATAACCAATGTTCATATATATTTATATATATGTAATAAAAAATAAAAAAAACATTATTTTCATAAATTCTAATGCAATCATCAATCTTTTCCTTAAATTTTTAAAAATTACTATTTCGGCAAATAATTCAATATATATTAGGTACTTAATAGTAATTTAGAAAAAAATAACATTTATAAGCTTTTATGTACCCGGCCTTAGTAATGAATTTGTTAATTATTGCTTCATGCTTGTCGTTTGGGTGCCATAATTGATTTGACAGCGAAAGCAATGCCTTGTGACAACTATTACTTGCTCTAAACAAAGAAACTTTCATTTGTAAATTTTGTTGCATTCGAAACATTTATTTTTTCAAAATATATCTAACTAATAAAGTTCTTAAGTAGATACCTACTTGTGTTTTCCATTTTGAAAACATTCTTCCCATACAAACCTTCTTTTTTTAATATGTAATCTGTGGCTAACCAGAGTGGTATATCTATGGGCTGACCTCAGTACAACACGGCGGATTTATTTTGTTCATACTAATTTTAAAACGTTATAGCAACAGTTTTACATATTGGATTTCATTCAAACTACTTTCAAAACCTTTCCGGCACTAATAAAAACAAACTGCGATATTTTCAGCCAAACCGGGCAAGTAATTTTCGAGAAAATCGAGGACAGACAGACAAACATTAATTTTCATATATAGATAAGATATATTTCACTAAAATGTATGAAAAAAAAATCATACAACCCCCGCCGCTGGATGGCAGTAATTCGTATGTTGTCATCTCAATTTAAGGAAAATGTCAGAAGCTGGACGTATTATCTATCTACGGTATTTGTTTATAGTAACCTATATCACCACTCTTTACAAGTCAAGGCTAAAATAATGATTTAAAAAAAGTTCGTGTTTTTTTTAACTAATTCATACTCGTAGATACCTACCTACTTACTACACACACACGATTCAAACAAATTACAAAAGTGTAAAAAAAAAGGAAAAATCGTCTTAGAAAAACAAAAAACTAGTATGGGTACCCAATCTCTATTAACCTTACTGTAATCATTACCTAATCTTGAATGAACAATATGGACATGATGAATCGTTTAAAATAAAATTCCGTGCTAGCACTATGAGTCAGCAATTAAAACAAAGCACGTGTTACATTAACGCGTCTCCCCGACAAAGCGGCAGAATTATTTATAGAACACCACAGCACAACATCAAAACATTTTTTTTTTTTAATTTTTCTCCCATGTCCACAAATTTTTGTTGGTAGGTGTGAATTTATCGTATAATCCAACGTGCGTGCAATGTCTACAGTAGTTATGTACACGATTCTTTCGATTAAAGCAAACAACTCCACACACGAGGCCTCGAGGGAAATAATTTCCCTCAAGGCCTATATCATCTTTGGGGATGGTGTGTGGAGGGTCTTTTAAAGGATAGGAAGGAGTGAACTTGGGTCTTGAAGAGACCCATGTTGTAGGATGGAAGAAACGCAGAGGCCGGCAGATCAGTCCACAAGAACGAGTCGTAGAAGCGACCCGTTCTCATGTGACAAATGTCAACCGTGTGCAAATGTTGGGCGCATGTTTCCCGACTGTGCACCGGTGCCGAGGGATTAATGAAGCTAGTTTCTCAGATCATCTTCCGTTAAAATACCGGTATAACATGGAGAACATTCCCACCTGACGTCTGTGCTCCAACGATTGCAATCCGTTATTTGTTAAGATAGGCGAATCTATCAAACGTACCGCCCGTTTCTGCATAGAGTCAAAGATTTTTAATAATATAACAATAATTTTATCATCCGTGAATAGTAGTGAAATGATTACAGCAAATTTTTCTTCAAACCCAAACTAAGAACATGAGAACCTATTTTCATGTATAATAAATAATATATGGCATTATCTATATATAAAATACCTCGGGTATAAAGAATTTTAAAAAAATGAACCCAAAATCCATACACAAAACTTCGAACTTTGCTTTGAAATGAATTTGAACGCATTATTTTCACCTCCACTGAATTATGGTAAATAGTTGTTTCTTGTTGTAATTCAGTTGAAACGAAGTGTTATTTCAATAATCTATGCGTATTAAGAACGAGTCTGAATTGTAAAATTTCACTATTACAATTTTTCAACTTTCAACCGATCTCAAACCATAACCTAATCTAACCTCAATTTTTCTTGGATACTATTTTCCCTCCATAACCGATTTATCAAAAAAGTCTTTCGATCTTATTTAGTATAATTTAAAATCAGAACACATTAATTTAAACACGAAGGAAAATATTAGGTAGGTACTATAAAGAAGTTAGGCAGGTACCTACTTACACATTTGGTAAAATTTTAATTCACGGTTTACGGAATCTTATCGGTAATGAGGAACTATAGTGAAAATTATTACGGCTTCAAAAAAATGTGTTCAAACAAATCAGCAAATGCTGATTCAAAATACGTAAGTTTTGTAGAATTAATAAATATCGGTAGGTACCATCGCATTCGGAACATCTGACGTAACCCGCGTATTCTGGTTTTGAATTTTTAATTTGCCATTTTTTTTTTGTGTTTTTAATACATATTTTTCTTAGTTTTGAAGAAAGTTAAATTAAAAAAAAAAAACACTTTGTTTTAAATCATTCGTTTTGTATAGTTATGATATACAAAAGGAAGGAGACAAAATATAAGAAGAAACAATGGAACAGTGAGACAGAGATATACTTTGTGTTTATTTAATAAATATGTCAAATCACAAAGTAATTGCTTCCTTCGATAAAATATCTATTTTTTTTTTCAATTTAAACGCCAGATTTTTGTGGGTCAAAGAATTTCATTATTTATACTAATCACCTTTAATTTCACCTCGAATGGTGAGCTCTGGTGTCACGAAATTTGTACAGATTTTTGTATGTAATTTGTAGGTTATTTCCACCATGAACTATGGAGTTCTTAAATATCCAGATGTATATTAAAATAAGAGAAAATCCGTCTTTATAATACCTATAATATAATGTCGATGGGCCAAAAGCATTATCCATTGTTTATTCCATCATTTTCAATTGTTAAATAAGAATAAAATATTTCGGAAACTCGATGGCAGCCGGGTAGTAGGTAACTACTTAAAAAAACCGCTTAGTAAAATAAATGTTCAAAAGTTAGAGCGTGTGAAAAGCTTTTTAGTTATTTTCAGATGATGAACACTTGGAGCCATCTGAAACGTGCACTATAAAATTTCCATACAAAAATACACAATGGCCGACTTCCTCATTAAGTTCAATTAAATAAGTGGGGCTTATTTCACCGACGATATTTCTACTCTCGTGTCGTCTGAAATACAATTCATAATTCTCGTCTCCATATAGCAACACTGACGACTGACGAATGATAACAGATTTTCAATGGTTTTTTAATGGATAGTAAACTCATATTATTTGTTTATGACAGGTGTGGTTTGTATTTTCCCGCTGAAACTGAAGTAGCTAAGTACCTACCGACTAACATTATTTGTGATGTATTATTTTAAAACATAAAAAATTTAAGTACCTACCTAGGTATGAGTAGACAACGAATTATATAATATGATGCATTTATGCACATTTAAGACTTTTCAGCTGTCATATTTCACCCCTTTTATTCTTCAAGTATAACAAACATAAACAAACATATGATGATGTGAAAAATGTCATAGCTGTGAAAAACTTCGAGTTTCGTTTTTTACCCCCTCCCGTATCGTAAGTGAAAATGTATCAATTTTTTGGTACAACAATTTGTTTAGTATAGGTGACTACTTTAAAACACATATTTTGGCACTGTTAGTGCATATTTGGGCAATGTTAGTACATATTTTTAACATTTATAGTGCATATTTGGCATATTTTATGCATTATAATCCAATATATAGTGACGGGGTAATATATACCTACTAACAATATCTTTGAATTTAGTGATTTATGACAGTGCTTGCTGCTCGAAACCAGTGTAAACAGTGTAACAGTTGAATTCCTAGTAGGAACATTAATCGTGAGGCTGATTCTATTCAGACTGTCAAAAGTTGTATCTACACGACTTGGCAGCTTTCTAAACACATCATTTATAACACTTTGAAAATCAAATTGAAATCCATCTGACGAAAATGTTTTCTGAGTTTTTCTTAGAGTGAATTTATTTCTTGAATCGCTCTGTCAAATAATGTCAAATCATTAGAGAAAAATAATCTTTACGGTTTGATTACGTAGGTATTGTTTTGAGAGGTCGTCAACAAGGCTACCCGCCGTCGGATGGGTATCCCCGTCCCGGGAACCATTCTTTAGATAACGAACACCTCTTCCATAGGTCACTTTAAGTGGTTCGCTACGTTTGGTGACTTAGGGGTGCCTTGGGTCATGGGGTGCGGTTTGTCCAGATTTGGCAACGGATGCGTCTGCCCACCAGCAGGATCAGGAGACCCTTTGACCTCTTCAGCTGGATTCTCTTGACCCATCGCTTTGCACCGCAGTGGGAGAGATGGATTCACACGTCCGTCACTCCTTGGCACACAGACCAGACTCTTAGATTCTTATCCATCACATTATCCCCCCCCCCCCAGAACTTCCTCTCAATCATTTCTTTAAAAATACCCTTTCTACAGCATCTCCAAAGATGGCATAGGCTCTAAGAGAAATTACTTTTCTCTAGGCTTATTGGAAAGGTTTTCCGGAGTAGATCATTTTAGAGGAGGATCTTTTTAAGTAAAGGATCGACTGAACCCTGAAATCTCGAAGAGATTCATGTTGCAGTGGTGAGGAAATATTTTTGCCGGAAAGTCATATCATACTTCAATATTAATTCACTTAAAATTAGAAGGAAATTGATTGATTTAATATGTTTACACAAAATGAATCACTGTCATATTGATACTACATTACATACTCGTACATGTTATGACTTAAAAATATGTAACAATGATTGGGCTAATTATATTGTGTATCACCTGTGTCTCTCTTTGTGTTTCTTGTTTCTCTCGCAATGCATTTGTTTTATATATCATCATTAAGTGAGCTTTTGTAGTTTTATGTTTCATGTATCCTTTGTCTGAGTATTTGTAATTTATCTATAATAACTGAGTTTTTATAACTGGATTGTTCTCACGTAAGAACATGCGTAAAAACCCACTACAAATAAATAAATAGCCGAGTTTTTCTGCCCAAGAAGTAAAAACATCTGTTTTTTTATAATTTTTTTTTTATATGAATACCATACAAGAGTCCCAACTGCTCCCAACCGTCTGGAGCCAGTGAGACTATTGCATTCCCAATTAGGGAATGTTGTGAGGCAGAAGGTATT
Source organism: Halesus radiatus (assembly GCA_022606495.2). Classification (NCBI taxonomy): domain Eukaryota; kingdom Metazoa; phylum Arthropoda; class Insecta; order Trichoptera; family Limnephilidae; genus Halesus; species Halesus radiatus. Next base: position 43,008 of record JAHDVE020008773.1, on the reverse strand, counting down.
GGGGAGGGGAAGGAGAAGGGGAAGAGGAAGGTAGGGAAGTAGGGAAATACCTGGCTATTCAGATCTGGTCACCAAACACGGCTAAAAGCCATTTCAAGCAACGTTTCAATTCTGAATGGTGGTCTTTCACCAGGGCGATTACTGAGAGTATCTTCCACTCTGGAACGTGCGCAAATACACTATTATTTTAAATGAATTAATTGTGAAACAACACAAATTAATTAAATAAAATTTGCTTGCGCACGTCGGGATTTGAACCCGAGACCTTCGGATTCGTAGTCGAGAGCCTTACCCCTCGACCATGGAGGCCGTCGAAAATAACAAATTTACAAAATTAATGTTGGTTACGGTCTTGGATAGGTATGAACCGGTGCCAGAGATTTGGGTACGGCAGCCAGAGTTACGATTCTCAACAATGATGCAGTGACCCAATAATTAGAAAGTGATTATTGATTTTGAACTGGTGTGCAGATGCGGTGATGAAAAATATTCAAAAATTTTGATGTTTCACATTTAAAAAATAATCTCCGTCTCATTTATGCTTGACGACCTCGGTGATCAAGCGGTTAAAAAATTGTTTGCTTATATAGTGCCGTTTTCGTTGGAAAATCACCCCAAGGACGCTTTACAACCTAATTTATCCAACATCTTATCACTTAGGGCGGGTTGTTTCACAGAGTTTGAAGGATTCTTCAACATTTCATTGTTAATATTCAAGTTCTGTGAAAGATCTACTCAAGTTATTATTACATTATTGGCCAGTTGTATCACAGTGATTGAACAACAACAGAACTTGAATAAAACTTTCACAGAACTTGAATACTGACGAATCCTTCAAATTCTGCGAAACACCCCGCCCTTATATCTAATAATTAACAGCTAAGATTTATAACTAGTGACTTACAACTAATGATACATGTACATATTTATGACTAAGTGGGACTGTAAGCAAATGCTAGGCTACGACTTCAGAGGTAACAGGGGGGGGGGAGTGGATTAAGATATCCGTAACTCTGGACACACTGACCCCAATGCTTCTACCCACCCCTTAAACAATTTTTCTTCCCAGAACTTCCTCACCTTAAAAACACCCTCTCCCAAAAGATCATATAGACCCTGAAGGAAATTATTTTCCCTAGAGGAAGTGCATGGAGATAACGTAAAAAACGTGTTAGTATATTTGCGGCACGTTCCAAGATACCGTTGTCACAGTACATCCCCGATGATAGACCGACATCTAGAATCGAAACATTGCTTGAAATAGTATTTCCCGTATTTGGTGACTAGATCTCGATAGTTAGGTACTTCCTCACCTTCCTCTTTCTCTCTCTCTCTCTCCCGACTCTTTTCAGTCTCATGGCATACCTCAATAGGGCATTTTCACAAACTATGAATACCGTTAAAAATATGTAAACATTTTAATATTTCTGACTTTTAAATTTTCATTCGTAATTATTATTGATTTTAAAAACGGTCTAAAACTGAACATTTCGTAATGGTTTAAAACGTCATTATGGCATAGATAACGCTACTGGCTGGTAAGACGGCTGTTACCAACATTGTACGGCGTGACGTAACCAACGCCATATTCACGTACAAAAACGAACATGTCGTTTTGTCAGCAAATTAAAAATGGTTCATTTTAAATCGTTATAAAAAAAATTATTCGTAAACATAAAAATAAAATAAAAATGGCACCATAATCGTTATTTTGTCGGTCATAAAAAAAAGAAGAAAATAACCCATTGGGACGCCATAGTCTCACTGGGTCCGGTTAGCAATGAGCAGTTGGGACTTTAACACTGTCGCTCTACTATCAGAATATGATGTTAAGTTAGATCTGGAGTTCTCTCTTACTAAAACACATGTCTCACCTTAAGATAAAGGGAGATAGGACGGATATTATGAAGTCATTTGGTTCCTGATACGGAACAGCTAGAATCAAAGGGTTAAAAAAACTACGTTTTCTTCAGCTTCCAATTCTTCCCGGATCCCACATTTGTAAAACGAAAACAAGACTTCTTCATCTCCACTTTGACTATTGGTCCCCTGAGCGGCTCCGGAGTTCGGAGTCCGGAGTCTGAGTGAGTTGAGCGGAGCCGCGCACCCCCTGATATACTAATTCCTAATGAAGTAATGAACGCGCTGATTGTCTCTTGTTTAGCTTCATTAGCCGCATTAAGGACGTCATTAAATTGGACCGCACGGGACAGGGACAGCTTGTGATGTGCCGTGTCGAAAATTTAAAAGCTTATAATACAAAAAAAAGTTATGGAATAGGTATTTAGAAGCCATTTCTCAAACTAACCAAATGCGATTATCTACACTTTCTACAGATCGATATACTTAAATTCGTAGTCGGTGGCGGAGATTTTGTGAATTTAAAAACCGTTTAATTTGCACAATATTTCTTTCGTTCGTTAGTCGCATTGGCGGCACGCAACGTTAAGTGTGTCAAACTTTTTTTTCTATGACAAATAAAAAGCACGGAAACAAACTACAGGCAATATAAAGTGCATCATTTACTGATGATGTTGATATAATCCAGAAGGATAGCATCAATATAAGCATTTCCAGAATGGTAGATAAAAATTCCCACCATTCAGAATCGAAACGTTTCTTGTAATGGATTTAACCGTGTTTGGTGACCAGATCTTAATAGCCAGTTACATCCCCACCTTCCTTCTTCCACATCTCCTTTCCCTCATCAATACCTTCAGCCTCACAACAAACCCCGATTGGGGATGCCATAGTCTCACTGGCTCCAGACGGTTGGGAGCAGTTAGGACTCTCGTATGGTATCACGTAATTATTTTTTAAAAAATAGGCAGATGACGCTATATTACATTTTGAGGCTAATATAAACCATCGGAGAAAAACTTTAGATTGTAGGTACATGACAGACATCCTCGAAAAATAACATATTTTGAATTTAATAAATAAACTATGTTAGGTTATCTAACATAACAGTTTTCTGTAAAATTTAGACCATGCTCACCGTGCTCTAAATTTTGAATTATAACCAGATCTACATCTAGTAAATTGTATATTTAAAATTCTTATCCATTAATAATTCCCAATCTTTCTAAGTCATCCCTGTGGGAAGTTTTTGTCCGAAGAACCTCATTATACCGCCGAAACAAGTCGCTGATCTCAATCAATCTAGGGCATTTAATTTTTGTACAATTATTACTAATTATTATTGTTAAAAGTGGATATTACCGCCCCAAAGTAATAATGTAGCCCCTTCGGAGCCGCACTCTAGCGTAAGCAGTACCTACCTCGCGGTGCTACCCACGCTACACCGACATCCATCCCATCCAACAGTGCCACCAATCTATCCCATTTGTCCAATCTACTCCGTTATTCGACCACTTAAGCCATTATTGGTAAATCGAAACTCCTTTTTTATTATTAATAATAATTCCCACTGTTTACAGTTGATGATTTCTAATTAAGGTTCGCGGCGGTCGGCTTCTGGCCGTGTTTATTGTCCTGCATTCGTACGTCAAGCTCTGACAGATGTGCGCGCGGGAAAATCGCAGGAAAACCGACGCCATTTTTTAAAGCGTTTGAAAATGGAAAACGTGCACGGCTGCGTTCAAACTTACTGCGTTTATTTCGTGAAATTGCACTTATGAGAATTAAAACATAATTCTAAGTGCCTCGGTACCTACGTTCGTTTTTTTACTCAGTTTATTTTTATTGTGTTTTTTTGCAAATTGGCGGGAAGTGCAAGCCGGTTTATAATATTTTTTGTGAAGCGGTTTTAGTGACACGTGTAAATATGACGGAAGATAATAAAAATAGTGTACTCGTATTTGTGGAAATTATTGTTGAAACTGTTCTGTGGGTTGTGCATGAAAATGGATAAATAACATTGAAGGATTCGGATTACCTTTGAAATATAAGGTGAGTTATTTTTGATTAAATATTGCTAGTATTTTGATTTTAAAATAGGTGGGTTTATAAAGGGAGTATCTAGGTACCTATCTAGAATAATTATTGCTTAGATGAATTTTATTTTTTTATGGGTTCCTTCGTGTCTTCCCTTTCACACTCATTGTTTATGTCATACTTTTGTCATTTTTGTTTCTAAGCCGTTAATAATAGACACGTAGTGGATATATAGGTACTGGGGTACCTGACTATACATTAAAATTTGAATTCCTCATTGCAAATTTAAACCTTTCAAAATAGCGTTTTTTCATTTCCAAAATGAAAACTGCATAATTTGTTATACCCTCTTATATTATGATCAGTGACGTGCATTGCCGTATGATCAGTGGTAGGCTGGGTGCAGTTTTTTTTTTTTAATTTGTGTTGAATATTTGAAAATGGCTATTGTTGTGACTGACTGAATAAATGAGCGTACAAGTTCCTTACCAAATTCATGGAAAAAAATTCATCATAAATTTGTCGTATTTTTTAAATTTAATTTTATGGTTCGTTTTTCTTGGGGTGGGCACAGCTTTTCGGGCTTTATGGACTGCACGTCACTACTTGGGGTGTAGATTTACCTGTTTTTAAGACATATTGAATAAAGCTGGAAAAAACGTATAGGACGTGGGCAGATATAGATTGGAATAATAAAAAAATTAAAAAATCAGTTAGCAACCCAAAGATTTTTTTTTCATTTGAATTTTTGAAAATATATTAAAATATGGATGTAAATGAAATAAAAGGAATGAACGAAAACCCACAAATTTTTGGAAACCCACCTTCTACCTAACTAACATCCTTTAATTATGTACGTTGGTACATTTCGTCAAGTAATTTATGTAAAATACACAATAATTTAAGTATAAAATACATTCCAAAACGTTATATATATTTAAAAAAAAAATCATAATACAATTTTTTTTATATAAAATTAAGATGTTTTTTTTTACTTCCAAACTAGGCACATCCCCGTATTATGGTGTATCGAAATTTGTTACTTTTTATATTTGTACCCAGTCTTTCATTTTACGGAGTAAATCAAAGTTAGGCTGGTAGGTACCGTTTTTAGTGTTTATAATAATTTTATATTTGAATGATGGAACCAATAAACCCACCAATTTAAATGATTCTTAGATATTTTAAAAAAGATTCCAGTAGATAGATAATATGAAAGTGAGTTCCTCATTGGTAGGTACCTACTCAGACAAATAAATAAAGGCAGAAATCATTGACGTCTGTAAAATTTTCGAAGCTTTACCCACTAGGGGGAAATGGTACGTACCTAATATTAAAAAAAAAACTACCCTACCACTTAAAAATGAAGGGATTGATTGACTCTCAGCGATACGAATCTAATTCCCATCCCGCATTATATTTGCCTACCCACATGCTCCCACAGTGCCACGCGACCGCCCTCATCTCCTGATTTAGGGGAAGGGGTCATCCTCGAAGGTACACCACAGTGCACCTGAAACACCGCGCTCCTGAAAGGCTGTGCGAGCAACGCCCTCGCCTCCCATTGGCCGCCGGCTACCTCGCATACAGAACGCCGTAAGCGGAAACTACATTGATTTCAAAAGCTCCCAACCAAAAGGGTCGGGCATAGCGGGAGCGAAGTGTTTCTGTCGCTCGACACCCAGCACATACGTCTCTCTAGAACGAGACGACCGCTACTAAACCAGTCCCATTGGCTGCCCCAACACGCGATGAAGTTCCTCGCTACAAATATAAATTGGCTAACTAAAGAATGATTTTGGTTAGTTGAGTTGATTAAAGTCATTTAACGCGGACCGTCCTGGACGTGGTGTGGTGTGAGTGCCCGTGAAGTCGCCCTGAACTAAATGAAGCCAAATTGTTTTATATTGATGTTAATAAATTGGGTTTAAGTTGGTTTAGCTCGCGTCGGCCGCCCTGATAGGGTGTTATAGCAATTTTACTCAATCAGGCACAAATTTAATCAACGGCAGTTAACTTATTTGCACTAATCAACGGGGACTTTTTATTATTTCAATCGCGGGGTTGTTCATCTATTCGTGTGACGTCGCGGCCAATTACCAATGATTAGGCCATATTGATCCGATTCAATTATCGAATCAGCTGAATTACGATTAATATGCGGACAATCAACAGTGAACTTAAATGAACTAACCTGAACGAGCAATCGAAGAACAATTTTGAATTACGAACGGAATTTGTGGATTCGGGAAAATCAGATTGAGCTGAACTGAGATTCAAAGAACGATTTGAATTTGAATTACGAAAATAATTTGTGTATTCGGAAAATCTGAATCAGCTGAACAACGTTTTATATTCGAACAATCAACAGTGAACTTAAATTAACTAACTTGAACTACTCAATGGAACAAATTTTGTGAATATAGGAAAATCATCAAGAAATCATCTTATTCAGCGACGTATTTACGAATTAAATAGAAGCAAGATTTTGCGTGTTTTCAAGATGGAGTCCAACGGGTTCGACGATCAGATTTTTCAAGACTTTCCTGGACAAAGTCTGGCAGCTCTTCAAACTGCAAATGGGGGAGCAATGTTAGGAGGAAAGAACCATCATTCTGACAGGAATCCTGGAAGCATGCACTCCATCCAGGTTATGTTGGGGATGCAGCAGCATCATCAAGACATGATGCTCGGAGTTTCCCCGATGAGTGGAAGTCCACCGCACGGGAAGATGTCAGATTCTCAGTGCCATGGATCTCTTCAAAACTCCATGCAGGGGCATGATCTGAACGTGATCTTCCACAACCCTAACCTGGATAGTCCGAACGGGAATGGCTCCGCGAAGAGAAAAGCTGACGAAGGCATCATGCTGCAGCCTGTGGTGGTCAGCAGCGGGGAAGGCATCCCGATGACCACTTCCAAGAAGTCGGAATCCAAGAAGAAGGGGGACAATAATGGGGTTAAAAAGAAGAAGACAAGGTACCCATTTACGATAATCTATCGAATTCTAAAAATAATTTAAATCACATTTCACAGTTTCAGATTGTTCGAAAATTTTGCCTTTGATTGACAACCCTTTTTTAATAAAACCACTGTTTTTAATATTTATTTACAACTCGTGAATAAATCATGCTTATTGCTGTATAAGTGCAATATTTTTATTTATCATAAATGTTAATAATAACACCCATCTATCTGCTAAAGTAGGTAATATAAATAAAAAAAAAATTAAATGTACAAAACATTTTTCAAATAATTCCGCAAAGCGTTATCAAGCATCATATATTTTTTCCACTACCAGCTGTAATTCAGGTTTCAAAAGGTAATTTTTATTTTATTTTTGATGTGTACGTACCTACCCACCTGCCTACAATAGTAGAATTATTATTTTTTCTATCGCAATATAACCTGTCCATCCACCACAGAAATATGTTACCTAAAGTAGGATTTAGACTTGAGACGATATTTTTTTTCGTCCGGATTACAGGGTTGTCTTTTTCTATAGAATTTTCCATAGAAAAAGACAACCCACATGAAATATGGATGAAAAAAAAGTATAGTCTAAAACCTACATTAGTTTTCAATGAACAACTTGAAGTTATCACCCTGCACACTAAATAATGAATACCAAATAAGTAAAACTCCAGTGAAAAATATTATGGCTCTAAAAAAATTATTACTAATACTAATTTAAAAAATCAGAAAACGCCTATTCTAAATACATAACTTTTATTAAATATAATCATACGTAGAATTTATAAATCGTTATTTAAAATTGAATAGAAAATCATCTCATTGAAATACCCTTTTATGTTGGTACCATTGCATTTGAAACATTTAACTTCACGTGCGCTTTCTGTTTTTGGATTAGTATGGAAATTTTTATTTTTCGATTTTGTTTTGTATTTTAACTATGTATTTTTTTAGTTTTGGCGAAACTTAATCTTAATTTGGGTGACTTTAAGCTCTATAATTGTTATTCAATATAAAAAAAACTATCATTAATGAAAGAAATTTTAGCATTCATTAGCAAACCAATTATCAATACAAATATTATGATAATATTAATGCTTAATACTATTATTTTTCTTTGAGGGAAAGGTTCTAAAAAGGTAGAAAATTTTATTACTTGTGTTTAGTTATGGTTTACCATGACTTGAATATAACATTATGTACGGTAAAGCTCATCCCTGTTTTGACATTTAACATTCTAACCTCAAAACTGATCAAAACCACAGATTTGGAGCGTTTTGACACGCTTTGAAAAATTGAAACATTGAAATTTATTTTAACCACGAAATCTAACTTAAGGCCATCCACCGGCTAAAAATTTAACGAAATCACGCGCTCCTTATGCAGGTGGCGACAAGGTTGAAAATACCGCTGTACATCGGCCGCATGTTTCGATTTCGGTAAAAAAAACATCACCAAAATGCGTGTTTTATTATATTATGTAAAGCTCAGACATAATATTCTGAAAAACTTAATTTACCACAATGAACAATACGAAAATATTGGAAAATGGGTTCATAAGTAGGAGATTTTGCGCTTTAAAAATTTTTTGTGTGTCTCATACTTTATTTTTTTCTAAGCTTATAAAAAGACATACCAAAAAATGCACGATTATATGAAAGGCCAAGGTGTGATCTACTTGCAGTATTTAATTCAATCATCTATGATATTTCTAGGCCAACAAATTCTCAAACCGAAAACACACGATTTTGCTTTACTTCCCATTGCATCGCCTTAATGAAAAAAAAAACAAATATACTGGTATATAAGTGAACGTCATTATTTATAAAAAAAATTAAAAAATTGGACTGGAGCACCCTATTGTTAAATAAACGCCACACTGACAGTTGATACAGACAATTTTGAAAAAATGAATACTTCGTTAAAAATAGGTAGGTACCAACACTCCCGACATAAATTCAACCACCCTACTTGCAAAATAATATACATATTTTTTCAATTTACCGTAAGTAAGGAACTCCAGTCTATTCAAAAAATTATCAAACGTTCTAAATTAAATATCAGAATGTTTTTATTGGTTGAAATATTCTTTTAAGTTTCGATTTTTCAAAGGCCACTAAAACGCGCGAAATCTATGGCAGGTCGGTTTTGAGGTTAAAATATCAAATTTCAATACAAAAAAGAGCTTTACCGTACATTATTTTGTATTCTATTCATAGTAAACCATCACTAAAGACGAGTAATAAAATTACTTATCTAACTATTTATAAACTTCTTCAATAATAATATTTATAATAATAAATGGATAATTTTTGTGAGAAAATCACTTCAAAGGCGCTTTGAGGTGATTTATAATAACATTGTCGTAAATTCCGTATTGAAAAATGATTAAGCAGAGGATTTAACATTTAAAATAAGAATAATAATGTTTTTTTTTTAATCTTAAACAACAATTGTAGAGGTTAAAGTCACCCAAATTATGTTTGAATTAATAATAGAAAAGATAATTAGATGATTACCGTGTTTGATTGGTTACGAATCCCTGGCTGCGAATCGGGAGATCGCGGGTTCAAATCCCGGCTGCGCAAGTAAATTTAATTTGATTAAATTGTATTATTTCACAATTTATTCATTTAAAACAATACATAATAAGTATATTCGCGCACGTGCCAGAGTAGTAGATACTGTCAGTATCGCCCTGGTGAAAGACCAACATTCAGAATCGAAATGTTTCTTAAAATGGCTTTAGCTGTGTTTGGTAATTAGATCTGAATAGCCATGTACTTCCCCACCTAGCTCTTCCCCTCTTCAATTACCTCAGCCTCACAATATACTCCATTTGGGGATGCCATAGTATCACTGGCTCCAGACAGTTGGGAGTAGTTGAGACTCTTGTGTGGAATCACATAAAAAAAATAATTAATAAAAAAGTTATTAAAAATACAACACAGAATCAACATATTGAAATTTCCCTCCAAATAAAAAAAAAAAAAAAAAACAGAATACGCGCGGACGAGACCCGTCAAGTCAGATATCGAGAATGTACCAACGTTATTTTCAAATAACAAATTATCATTTCTGCATGTAATTAATTATATATAATAAAACTTATATAATATTCAGAACGGGCATTTGATGATCAATATTTCATACGAATTTACACTTTTTAAGCCATGACATTTTTCACAAGAGTTTCTTGTGAAAAATAAGCGATAAAAAGCTTTTCCGGTAGGTACAAGCGAGTTTATAAGTATGTAGATATTTATTTACGCCCATTACAGGCTATTAAATGGATATTTACAAATAACATTGAAAAGATACATAAGTATTATAATAGATAATATAAAAAGAAATAACATAATTAGACGCTTTTATCCAGAGTTAAATAGTTTCAAATAACCTTACTCTACTGGATGAAAAAAACTGTACTAATGCATGCTTATACTGTAACATTGATGTACCAAATATGTCAACAACAATCGCAAAGGGGAATAATAATGCGACGCTGAAATTGATTTGTCACAATAAAATGGTAGGTACTCTCTTGTTCCACCAGGTATTATTTTATCATTTTATCATTTTATCATTTTCCCAGTCAATTTTTAAATAGATACCCACATATTTCCACATTAAATGTCTTTGAATTCATAATAATATTGTGAGGGAAGGTGTGCGTAGAGAATTTATTTCACGACAGTAGCATATCAAATTGCATCGTATTTTGCTGTCAGCGGTTGTTTCGGAATCATTAATCTACCGATGGTTATGACGAGACAAAAACCAACTGCTTTAATAATAATTTTATACGTAAAATAAAATATATCGATAGTTAAATTTTACCGCCTTTGAAGAGAACTAACATTTTCTACCTAATAATAATATAATATATGGAAATTTGTTACAACCAAGCTACTATACATAGCTACTATTATCGTCCTGGTGAAAGTGAACCATTCAGAATCGAAACGAACTGGAGGCCTATTCTGGTTCCTTTTAAGGAAAATTCCTTATCCTTTTATTTAGGCTTAAAGACTTTTTGCTTAACTGCGGTTCTCTCGGATGACAGCTGTACATTTAAAAAAGTACGATAAACCCGCAAATAATTTTCTAAGCTGCCTTTAAAATTATGAAAATTGATTTTTTTTCATGGCACATACTTAAAAAATTAAAACAAAAATAAATAAAATACTTCTCATCCGTATTAGATATTTACTAAACCTTTAATTAATAAAAATAGATCATTCAGTTTGGATGGGTATTTTGGCATCCAATCCAAAATTCAGTTTTGTGTGAAACAGGCACCGCAGCCGTTCCTCTTAAGTAGTAATAGTAGATTGTTTATAGTAAGTGATAAGACAGAGCATTGGAAAAAAAGCGTTTTTACAGCGCCCTTGAGATGATTTCTCACAAAAACGGCGCTATGCAAATCATCGAAATATTATTATTATTATGAAATTTTGTTTAATTTTTTTAATTTTTTTTTAAATTTTTTTTTAGAAAGCATAAAAACACGTGTATTCCTATATTTTTAACAACCTACCTATTTGATTGATGCTTTGCTTTCTAAACAAATAACAGCTGGCATTGTTAGTTCGCAACAGTTCTTAACCAGCGAAAACATTGAATTCCTAAGCAATCATTGTTGACCAGACACGCGATAAATTCATAACCCCCATCGTTCCATATTGCCGCGAATGTCGCCACATGCAAAAAATTGTTTAATTCATCGTCGTTGGTAGGTACCTTTCTAAATACCCACCAATTTAGTTTTTTAAGTGTCCACCCGCTAATAGGGGGCGGGTAGGTGCCTACCCCAACTCCCGACAAAGGGGAGCATATGGCCGACACGTGCCCCCCATGCCCTTATATTTTTTGTTTGTTATTCATTGATAAAGTGTGGCGGAAAAATTAATTCACCAACCTTTATAATAATATTAAATAGAATAGAATGTGAAATATCATCGTGCCTTTGCAATATGAACAATTTGTTGAAAAAATACCTACTTACATATAATATGGAGATACCCACATATCCGCGATCGCTGTTTTTAATTTTTAAACTGGTGGATTTCCATTTTATTTTATTTTTTTATTAAAAAACCTTTGTAACAATCTTCCATTTGTTTATTTTCTATGTCAGGGGTGAATCCCGTTGCTCTATCTAATGTTGTACATTTATGACTGAAAAAATGTTAATTTTGCTGACGGGACGGCTTTACAATTATATTTAAAACTACTTTCGGGTTGGTTTATTACCTTCTGGAAGACGGATTATATTGTGTTTGTTTACTGAATCCATGGGTTCTTTTTAATTATTTTTTTTAGATAATGTCTATTGTGTCAGCCTTTATTTAAACAAATCTTATTTGCGAAAATGAGTTTTATAGCAATTTTTGTCATGCAGTTACATGAACTACGGGTAACCAGGTACATGTATTTCAATGGGTCGTTTTGTAAAATATTTTATTATGTTATAATAGGTACACATCAGGGTAATTATCCTTAGAATTCACTGTTTTAACTCTGAGGGGATATAGAACGAAATTAAATAACTAGGTTTCTCAAAAGAGATATTGAGTCAAATCATTTTTTCACAATTTGCTAGAGCATCATGTTTTTTATTTTTCATATACGTAGATTTACATTTTTATTCCAAATAAGCCCAGGGATCTAACTAGTACTTCAATAGGCCCCAGTATGTGTTTCAATTGTCCCAGGCATTTGGATAATTGAAACACATTCACAATCTTCTCTATTTTTTTAAAATATCTTTTTGATGCATGGTTATATATAGACCATATATTAAACAAAAAATGTCCATAGAAATCAGAAGAAAAAAATTCTATAACCCAAAGTGTTTCAATTTTCCCCGGTCTCCCCTACCTACAGAGAAGTAAATTTTATTTTTTTACAGAACGTATCAATTTTAGTTCGATACGATAAGTGCAGCTCTGATAAAGGCAGTGGCGTGCAATCCAAAAAGGCTGAAAAGTTGTGCCTACCCCAAGAAACATGAACAAATTAGAGAAGTTAAACGATAATCGAAAAATATACAAATTTCTGTTCAAAATGTAATTTTCGATGAATTTGGTGAGAAACTTGCACGCCGTAATAAATATTCAGTTAGCCACAATAATCAGCGGACCATTGTAACAGAATAACCATTTAAAAAAAAAACTACCCACACAATGAACGCCATTGGATAAAGTTCCATTAAACAAAACAAAAAGAAGACAAAACGTTTTTTTTTGTTGAAAATTCGCAATTAGATGCCTACTGCTTGACACGGTTACGGTTTGCAGTCGATGGATGAGTGGAGATTTTGTGAATAAATTAAAAAAAAATTTATGATAAAGTACCTAGTTCGTTCCTTCGTTAATTTCTCTTATGACCGCCAGCTAAGTTAAGAGTGTCAAACAGTACCTACCTAAAAATAATCACGAAAAACTGGGGTTGCTATATCGTCACAAAAATTACCCGTATGCCTCATTAGCCCCATATCGTCTGATTTAGATAACATCGAGATGGTACGATGGCAACACTGATCTTTATAGACCATATTCCCACCTATAAGGGTACTTACTTTCATCAACAGAGGGGGGACAAAACTACTTACTTATGTTTATTGTTGTCGGTAGGTATTATTATTATTGTATTTTTACGATGGCAACCCGCTGTGAGGTGAGAGTATAATCTACAAAACGTTAACAAGATATTTTCCCGCGTTTTTCAACGGTGCTTGCACTGCTTCCATAGTTTTGTTTTTTTTTTTCGGTGTGTATTACACGTTTTTTTGCGTAAAGTCATGGGGGAAGATGAAGATCTCAGTTTCAGATAATATTGGTTCTGTTGTAGTTTTGACGTTTTTGTTCTGAAGATCGAAATCACCATGAGAAAATAAATTAAGTATTGCCCACTACAAAATGGACGAAAGTACCTAAGTAAGTACTAGAATGTTTTATGGACAAATTCTTACATTTCAAAATATATATCTTTTTGGGGTACGCACCTACCTATGGGCAAATTGTGCACACTGATAGTACAGCTAGCGAGCGTCAAACTGGTTCGAACTAGTTTAGAACGATAATATTTAAATACGGGGTGCGTAGCGACGTTTGTCATAATCTTCGAATATTGTCTCTGTAATTTGATAACGCCAAGGTAGTCAAGTTTCTCTCGATAAAATTAGTTAGTGATTTTTTAAATGTTTAAAAATTAAAATCTGGTCATGGTCATTGACCAGCAAAACAAAGGAAGTTTTATATACTCTTTATGGATAATTCGAAAAAAAATTAGGTGGTTTCCAAATCAACTGGCATTTATAAAGGATCTTATCGGAGAAAAGTGTCGGAAAATGAACGGATTATTATATTTTTATGCCCTTCTCGATTTTGACAGATAAAAAAATCGTAGTTAGGTTAGGTTAGTTTAATTTGTAATTTTATTGTTTATGGCCTTCCAGAAAATAAATATGTTCCAGAAGGGCATAAATAATAAAACAAAATGAATAAAAAGCCCTCTGGCTTGTTAGTTTGTTAGTTTATAGTTATGGTTTCAGAAATTGAAACCTGAGATTTTTTTAACTTTGCACCCAGAAAAAAACATGAAACAATGGCCTCCAATGAACACCTTAGAGTAATATTACTTTAAGATAAACACCGATTCTCGGTGCGTGAACTAACAGATTTTTTTCAGCTGAGGGTTGATCACAATTCTATCATTCAAATGCCATAAAAATAAGATGGCTCTGATTCATCAAATTTGACGAGATTTGAAACAACCCGACTTTAATTCAAGTTAGCAAAGATAACAGAACCGCATCATTTGTAAGGAAAACATTGCAAAATCAGTGATTCCCATATCAGAAAAAAAGAGTAAACAGATTAAAGAACGAAACGTGATTCGCGCTCACATATGGCGCCAATTCAAATATTTTGAGAAAAAAAATCTTTTAAATATTGAGATGAATTGTTTGTTGGCGGGTGAATACACGGAATATGAAATAGAATACATTTTTATTGTAGGTTTAAAACTCAAGTCCCTCAAGAAACTTATACAAATACTGTATATGCTAGTTTTGGAATAATTTATTGTATTTCTATAAGTTTCTTGAAGGACTTAGCTGTAAATCTAAAATAATAATATATTTCAATTCAAATTTAGAAGCATTACGTGCTAAAAGGGTTTTTTATAAAACATTTAAATTAGCGCCAACTATGAGCATGTATTACGTTTCGTTTAACCTTAAGCGAAACCTTTAACCTTTGACGGCCTCCATGGTCGAGGGGTACGAATCCGAAGGTCGCGGGTTCAAATCCCGGCGTGCGCAAGTAAATTTTATTTAATTAATTAGTGTTGTTTCACAATTAATTAATTTAAAAATAATATATAATATATTTGCGCACGTTCCAGAGTGGAAGATACTCTCAGTATCGCCCTGGTGAAAGACCACCATTCAGAATTGAAACGTTGCTTGAAATGGCTTTTAGCCGTGTTTGGTGACCAGATCTGAATAGCCAGGTATTTCCCCACCTCCCTCTTTCCCTTCTCCTTCCCCTCCCCAATACCTTCAGCCTCACAACATTCCCCAATTGGGAATGCCATAGTCTCACTAGCTCCAGACGGTTGGGAGCAGTGGGGACTCTTGTGCAGTATTCATTTAAAAAAAAAAAGCATTTTTATAAATGGTAAAGATTTGGAGATAGGTACGTACCTACCCCTCTAAAACAAAAAAGTAGGTACTTTCTGTTGTTTACAAAAGCAGTGATGACTAATAAAGCGATATCAACTTAATATTATGCAAAAATACAAAAATTTACTGACGTATAGGGGTAGGGGTAGGGGTAGGGGTGTGTGACCCGGTGTGCAACATGTGCCGGAATGTGTCGGGGTAGATCGAGCGTGAAATTAGATGCAAGCTACCCCTTATTAGGTCCGCCACCCCTTGCGCGTGCCGCAAACACGCGTCCTCAACTTTTTTTTTATAATGCGGATTAAAAAGTATGGCGTCTTGTCTTATTTTTGACAGCGAAAAAGTTAAATAATGTTTGCTGCGTCAGAAAAATGGTTTCCGATTGACGGAGGAGTCCATCCCAGTTAATAAGCACTGCCTACCCTAACGTATTCACATTAAAATATAAATAAAAATAAAATTTATAAAAGCATTGAAAGAAGTCAACCTACACTTTCAGCTTATAGTTTTGAATCGCAGAGCCGCACACAGGGTCCAAATCATTCAAGTATGGCATCAATTCGCATTGAGATTTAGATTTATTATTTAAATCAGGTATTACTAAAGCCATTTTTAACATATAAAAACAACAACAATTATATTAAATATAATTTTGTTTAGATAAGACGTTATATTCCTAAGTTAAGAAAGTTTCAACAAATGCCGTATTGTCTCAAGTCGCTATTTATTGTACCCCTCCCACTAACTTGTTTAAATTATGTGACTGCCGCTGTATTCGACGAAGGACCACGGGACCGAAGGACCACAAGTACACTTTGTAATTTGTTCTCTTGAATTTCTGATTGAGCCCCCAGTTAAAGAGACCACGAACCGTCACTGCTATTATGTAAAAGCCCTCTGGGTGTTTAAATAAAATAACAAAATTAAGATTCTCCGCTATTTAGGCACATTTTCAATCGGAATGTTTAATGTAATTAACCAACACATTGGCGAAATCCGGAAGACGTGTAGGTACATACATTTTTTTAAAAAATGATTTACATTGATTTTTTATTTTTTGTTGTATAATATTAATTACACATAATGGGAACTTGTACCCGCTAAGCCACTGCAAGTAGCTTGTCAGCAGGAGTTTAGTTGAACAATATTATATAATACAACAATAAATAACAATCATCATACAAAGGTAGCGCATAATTAGAACAATATGGGTGCATGTATGTTGTGACAAATGTACACAAGATGGAAAAAATATTTTTAAAAAAATAATATGAATACAGCATAACAGTTTTGTTATAGAGATACTAAATTCCAATATCATAATATCGATTTTAATAATATTATAAAAATATCATAATATCAGCAAGTATTAAACAAACTGAGAAATAAAAAAAAAACATTAGTACAGTTTTGTTACAGTGAGGATATAAAAGTAATACTTAAATAATTTTAAAGATACCCGCAGCTATCAAGGAGACCATCATATTTGTAAGAGGAAAATAGCATAAATACAGCAGATATCAAAGAGCTAATGTTGAGAACCGCTTTTAATTTGCAGCATATGACATCCCCGGGAACCCCCAAACACACTTTCATAAACGATTTCAACACTATCACCTCATGCAATCGCCACGCTTTAGATATGCATCATTATACCTTCGTGATGGCCACTCTAGATTATGTTAAAACACTGGTAATATTTAAAATGCAGTAGATATTATTAAAATACAGATACCGTGGTTTATTCAATGTAAAATGACATGTGACACTTCATTAAAACACGGCTTTGTCTTCCGAAGACATCACACTTATATACTGATTTGAGCTTTCGAAAGCAGTTGCGTGCAGTCCATAAAGGCTGAAAAGCTGTGCCTACCCTAAAAAAATGAACTCCGTCAAGAAACCACAGAAAATTTTTATAAGGCGACCAATTTCTAATTAAAAATGTTTTTTTTCCACGAATTTAGTACGGAACTTGTGCATCCATTTATTCAGTTGGTCACAACAATCAGTGGAAGTTGATAATAAAATAGTATTTTTAAAATATTCAATGCACAATTCTTACCCAAACTTAATTCTTACAAAAACTACAGACAGCCTCTCTTTGGTCGAGAGAAATGCATGATACTGTTCTAAAGGTAGGTCCCAGGCAGATCAATGATATTGTTTTCTGCTCGTAAATTAAATATGATTTTTATTAACTTTGAAAAAAACAGTAAAATCATACGTAGGTTACCTAATATTCATTTTCTAAATTTTCCGTTCCTATAATTTGTCAGGAATATATTTCAGAGAAAATCTATTAAATTTTATTAGCAAAACCAATTCGTACATCCCGGACCGCTAGAGGCGCTAGTGTAGCATGTTGCCAACTCAATGTATGGAAAATGCCAGAAGCTGGACGTAGTATACTTTTTTTTTTTGATTTTATAATTTTTTTTTTTTTTAATGTTTGTAAGTTTTGGTACAAAGTTTACATTATTTTCGACAACTAAACTAGGAACATGCCGTATTATTTGGTATTATCTATTTAGAGGAGCGGATATCAAGCAAATTAGAAGAGAAAGAAAAAAAAAACTCTTTCGAATTGAAAGTGGCACGTATTTGACATGTTTGTCGGGATATCAGAGATTACTTACGCAAAAAGAGCGCCCAGGAACAAAAAAAGAACAAAAAAGTGAGTTTTCATAGTAATAATTTTAAAAGTTTCAATTTTTCGAAGTCCGTCAAAACGCTTCAGGTTAGAATGTCAAATGTCAAAACAAGGATGAGCTTTACCGTACATGATTTCATATTATATTCATAGTAAATCATCACTAAACATAAGTAATAAAATTATGTACCTTTTTAGAAACTTTAACTTAAAGAATAATAATAGTATTGAGTACTGATATTATCATAATATCCGTATAGATAATTGTTTTGCTCTGATAGTAGTTGTTTATATGGAACAACACTTATAGAGCTGAAAGTCACCCGAATTAAGTCTAAATTTCTCCAAAACTAAATAAATACATATTTAAAATACAAAACAAAAGTGAAAAATAAAAATGTTCAAACTAATCTAAAAACAGACTGCACGTGACGTCAGATGTTCCAAATGCAATGTTACCAACATAACACAGTGTTTTGGTGAGACGATTTTTATTCACTTTTAAATAACGATTTATAAATTCTACGTATAAATAATAAAGGTTATATCTTCTGAATAGTCGTTTGCTGATCTATATGAATATATATTTTTGAAGCCATAATATTTTTCACCGGAGTTTCTTACTCAGAGCGGTAAGTGATTTTGTTTTTTCTGTATTGTTTCAGGACCACCTTCACGGCCTACCAACTGGAGGAGTTGGAGCGAGCCTTCGAGAGAGCTCCCTACCCAGACGTCTTTGCCAGGGAGGAGCTGGCCCTCAAGCTGAACCTCAGCGAGTCCAGAGTTCAGGTTGGTAACATCACTAAGCTACATATTTATAGTCTACTCATTTCAGCAAAATATCGACAAATTACAGTAGAAGTAATAGATAATAGAATATGAACGAAGGTTATGGACAATGAACTGAATTATGTGAAACTGTGCGCATCAAAATGTCGCCAAAATCGTTCACCGCGCCTCATTGGTGTTAGAACACAAAAAGCCATCATGAAAATTATACTTAAAGTCCCTGTAAGAACTAGCACTGACGAAATCTTCAACAAACTTAACATTATGTCAATAAAACAATACTACTTTACATTCATAAATACAAAAAACAATCACACATATTAGAAACACTAGATTTCAGAGTCAAAAACACATACAACGAGGAACCACAAACACAACATTTTATACTATGGTACTAAACTCTACAACAAATTCCCACTATCCTTTAAAAATCACAACAACCATAATAATTTTAAAAATCAAATAAAACACTGGATACGTTACATAGGAAGTATCCGGCATTGAAAAAATATTAACACCAAATACAGACTAATTCCGAAAACACTCAACTGCACTTAAAACACCTCACCTTAGAATTATTTTTTTCATCAAGCACATCAATTTAATATAATGTAATTTTATATTGCGTAAATGAAATCCTCAGCACGGGAAATCCCAGTGAGGATATCATTATTTGTTATTTTGTTATAAAAATAATAATAATTATTATTGTTTTTACCTACACATCAAACGCAGCTTCCATGGGCTTCGTCACGCCGCTTTAGTCGTCAGACAGTCGGCACGCTTCCAGCCATTCCTCCCTTCGTTTTATGTTACCTCAACAAAACTTTGGAATTAAATACCACCATTTATTTGAAGGTCGACATCGCTGCAGTGCTTCAAGAAGTTATGCAGCGAATGGTTGCTGACTACACAATCAGCCGCACAACATCATAATTGACAAATAATTAAATATTTATTTACATATTTATTTATTTATTTACGCCCATTACGGGCTTTTACATGGACATTTACAAATAATATTAAAAAGGTACACATGTATTATAATAGATAACTTGAAAAGAGACAACATACTTTGACGCTTTTATCCAGAGTTAAATAGTTTCAAATAACTCGATTAAAAAACCCTACTGATGCATCCAGCATTCAGAATTGAAATTAGCTGTTTTTTAGTTACCAGGTCTTAATAGCCAGGTCTACTTTCTAATCTTCCTACTACCTTCAGCCTCATAACATACCCAAATTGGGGATGCTTTACTCCCACTGAGTCTAGGCGGTTGGGAGCATTTGGGATTCTTGTGTGGTGTTCACATAAAAACAAATCTATAGTAAAAGCACATATTATGAATTCTACGATTCATTCGAAGGTTAACGCTATAAATCGATATCGACGATATCTACCTCGCTTCCCTGACCTAAATACCATTTTCTATCAATTTCCAAAATTACAGTAAAAATTTAATAATGTTTTAAAAAACCCTTTTCTATTTTCAGGTGTGGTTTCAAAATCGGCGAGCCAAGTGGCGCAAGCGCGAGCCCCCGCGCAAGACCGGCTACATCGGCTCCAACTCCCCCAGCTCCACCACCCTCTCCAACAGCTTCACCAACCTCAACTCCAACCTCGGCGGCTTCCCCCAGAACCCCGTCATGAACTCCACCGCCCCCATAGACAGCTGGTCCTACCAGTCGCCCTACGAGATCTCCTCCCACGTCAACCTCATGTCTCCGAGTGGAAGCCCCTACCCAGGCTTTAATACTTCGTCTTCTGGTCCGTATTCTTCGTACACTACCATGCTTAACAGCCACGAGTCTCAGATGTTTGCGGCTCCCATGCGCGGACACAACTTTTCAGAATACATAGTTAATAACAGTCCTCCTCCACTAGGTGTTCGAGATTATCCAGTAATGGTGTCGCATTCTCCTACCCATCTAGGCAGCAGTAATGTTAACTCTTTATCAAGCGATGAGGCAGGAAAAATTGATCCATATTCCCATTTAGATGACAAATACGTTGACCAAATGGGCGGGGATAAATACGTATCCTGCGGACTAGGAGAAGACAAATACGTATCAAATCTTTCACCAGCCGGGAAATATCAATCCCACATGAGTCCGGATAAGTATGAAAGCGACACGTCTATGATGAACGGAGATTGTACAGGTTCTCCGGTAAGGAACCACGGAAACGTAATACAAATTTCTAACAAGGACGGGACGATCAAAATGGAGTCGAACCCAAACCAAACATACGTGACCCTTCCCCCTTTTTTGAATTGAAAAACTCTTTTCTGAAATATACGTAAGGCGCGGGCGCGTTCGAAAATTTCAGAAAAGAGTTCTATACTCAAATAGTTTAAAACGTGATGTGAATTTTGAAAGCTTGCCCAAATATTATTGCCTTTGTAAAATCGTTTTTTTTTAATGTAACGTGTTTCATAGTTTTATCACCACATACCTACTTAATACTGTGTTATTTACCTTATCATTAATCAATATGCTTGACTTGTGCTCGATGCAAAATATTTAAGGACGTACCTAACCTAATGGAGGATTATATAAGAAAAACAATTCATCTGAACGTAGAGACAAATCTTAACCATTATAAGGAACATAGTGACAAATCTTAACCATTATAATGGAACATAGTGACAAATATTAACCATTATAATGGAACATAGTGACAAATATTAACCATTATAATGGAGCATAGTGACAAATCTTAACCATTATAATGGAACATAGTGACAAATCTTAAACATTATAATGGAACATAGTGACAAATCTTTACCATTATATTGGTACATTTGACAAATGATTAAAATAGTAAATGTTAGTTATATATCAAATCCATCTGTATCGCTGCAGATATCGATGTCAGGGGTGGGGTCTTTAATAGAAACTAGTCCGAGGAGCTATTTGGATAGTTAAAGTATTATTAAATAAAGTATTATTAAATATTGCAGAAGATAATATTAACAACTCCCAATAAAAATATGCATGGTGGAAGAAATACAGAAAATAAAAAGGTAACAGTTGGGACTGGGAAATGAACCCATATCCTCTAGACTTACCGGAACAAAATGCCTCTACCAATTAAGCTATCGAGACATGGTCAGAACGGTCATAATATGTCACATATAAATAAATTTGTATATTTATTTCCCTGGCATTATCTACGTTGTGAAAATTGAGGTATAGCTTTGCAATCACATCAATAGATGGCAGCCATAACATTTTGGAAATAATTTATGATAATGTTAGCAAATCTCAAAGAGAAGTATGAGATTGATAAAAATTTGCAATTAGGTCTCGATAGCTCTATTGTTTTCATGTTTTCATTGAGGTTAGGTATCTCCTTCAATGATTAAATATAACAAAGAAGTTTATAAGATTCATTAGTTTTATTCAACTTGAATAAAACTGACTATTTTATCATGATCGTGTACACATTATTTCTAGTGCAGTTTGTGGCAATTTTTAGACAAATCTTGGCGATTATATTTCAATAATCGGTGATAATTTTATGTATGAACTTTTTTATTGTAAATTATTATCCTTTCGATATTTGACCTCAAGTATTAGTTAACAGTTACCACTATACGGGGATTCAATTCTAAAGTGATCCAACTCCAAAAATATTATTATTATTTTCTATTATTACAAAAATCTAGTTGCAATCCTCCAAAGCTATCTTAGACATTTTCACCATTTTAGAAAATCTATTTGAACCTACATCTAGATGATATTATAATAACATTACCCCAAAAGCAAAAGGGCACTTGTGCCATAAATTGACTATTGAGACCAACATACTTTAAATGTTTGTCCAGTGAGAATAAGCATTTAAAAGCTACTTTTTATTGTTTTGAAGAACACCCAAAAACGTGACTAACCTTGCCAGTTGTCAAAAACAAACGACTGATCCAAAATGGCTGATAATTCTAACATATGATAAACATATGTGTACCAACATAACAAAAAAAATCGATAATCCAATGTACACAGCCCGCGAAAATTCAAAATTCACCTTTTCTTTTAAAGGCTTAGTAAATATCTAGTATGGATGACAAGTATTTTATTTATTTTCGTTTTAAATTGTGAAGTAGGTATATGCCGTAAAAATATCAATTTTCATAATTTTAGAGATAATTTAGAAAATCATTTGCGGGTATCGTTTTTTTTTCAAATTATCATATTTGCTATGTAAATATGATTACGTAAATAAAAAAACACAAAACATTAAAAAAAAAGTTTTTTCAGGTCGATATTTTAAATTGTGTACATCAAATTTGTGTTCCAACGTAAATTGGTCATTTTAAATTTTATTTAAAGTCGACCATAATGCTTATTTTAATATTTAAAAAAATATATCTTTTCAAAGCAGACGGGGTATTTTTTTTTTTTAAATCATAGTTAGCCCCAAATAATTGTTAAAGGTGCCTCTAAAATCGCGAAAAATCAATTCCTTTAATGGCCTATATTTCATAATGCAAAACAAAAATAACAAAATTACTTCTAATCCGTACTAGATATTTAATATACTTTTTGATAAGAAAAAAAATCACTAGGTTTAGGTGAGTATTTTGGCCTCAAATCCAAAATTAAGTTTTGTATGAAATAGGTCTCACAGCCGTTCCTCTTAACTGCATCCATAACTCGAAACCGTTAAAATCGCCCAACTGCCCTTTTGCTTTTGAGACGATGATTGTTGTCGCGCTTTGAGCACTCGTATGAAAAAAAAATCTTTTGGTCTTGTAGCTACCTACAGGCCACCTTACAACTGCCGATTCAAAAGATTCCATATGCTGAAAACACAAGAACCCAAGAAACATTAGAAAATCAAAGAGACTATATAAACCCCCCTTGAGAAAATCATTATTTTCTCTTGTCTCGGTCATGTGACAACTTAACTTATTTCTCCTCGCTTCGGTATCGTGTAACTCAACTAATTATAACATTATAATCACTGTAAGAAATATAATACGATAGCAAGTTCTGTGATCAATAATTAGAACATTTGAATAATGTGTAAAAAATATTATTCCATTACCATTAATCATCAGAGAGATTATTTATCATCACCTTGTGATCAGGAATATTAATTATTTAAAACGACTAATAGGGATCTAATATTTCCCATCGTCTCATTATCTGAAAATAAACTTTGACGGAGTTGGTTCACTTTAGAACTGTGCCCCCATATGATATAACATTTCATTCTGACTGTTTTAAGATTTCACAACTATGTATAAATGTTTACATAATATGAATGATTTATAAATTAATTAAAAATGATTTTGTATTCACTTTATTAATATATACATATCAACATGTTTCCAAAGCGATGCTTTCTTCATCAGGAATATATAGAATACTAAAAAATAAGACAAATCGGGGGTATATAAATTAATTTGTAACGATTGCAACTATTCTTCTAGAAACTTCTTCTTCTAGAAACTTCTTCTTCTAGAAACTTCTAAGAATTCTAGAAACTTCTAAGACTTCTAGAAACTTCTAAGACTTCTAGAAACTTCTAAGACTTCTAGAAACTTCTAAGACTTCAAGAAACTTCTAAGACTTCTAGAAACTTCAGTATTAGAGTTAAGGAACATCTAAAGTGTTTAAATAATAACAATTTTTCTGAATTTGCCAATCATATTTTAGAAACCAATCATTCTTTTGATATAAATTAAGGTTTAAAAAATTTACATACAAATACAACCGGTTTACAATTAGAGAAATTTGAAATATTAGAAATTAGAAAAAGCGTTAATAGTGAATTAAATTTAATTAATAATCAAACATTAAAAAAATAGCTATATCTTAAATTTATTTTCATATTAGTATTAATAATAATAAAAAAAACTTTTTTAATTTCTTAAATAAATTTGTTATTCAATGTTTTACAATAATTTTTTAATAACATTTTTGATTAATTACTTACTTGATTTAATCAATTTTTGTTTATGTTTATAATTTGTCGGTTCTTACATTATTATTTTTTAGTATTTTATATATTCCTGATGAAGAAAGGATCGCTTTCGAAACATGTTGATATGAATACAAAATAGTTTTTAATTCATGAGATAATATGAATGATTTAAAAATGTATTTAAATGTAAATATTTATCTATATTGCCCGCATTCCTATGTGCCTTGTTTTCGTATTAAAATAATTGTTTGTACTTTGTAAATATTTTTTAATGATAAGCAACTCATTAATTTGTAAAAAAATTATATCATTAGAATTTTTTATGCTTAGATAATGATATAATAGATAAACCTCTAATTGTAATAATTATATATTTTTTTATCTTGTGATTTGTACTGCTAAGAATATCTTACATATTTTATTTTATTAAATAATTAATTATGTAAAAAAATCTACGTTAATAAAATTGTTTAAATTAAAAATTATTTCAAATGAAACGAATAACAAAAAAAAAGATTTAAAAAAAATTTATGGGTACAGTGTACGGTAGAATCATTTTAAAGAGATTTTTGCTTGTGTAGCGGTGTACTGTATCGCAGTGGGCGGGTGTTCCAAGCTATGTCGACCCAATTTGAATCACTATCGGTGTGCACAAATACATTCAAGCGTGCGCTCTTTAAAATGATTTGCCCACACCTGTATAATAATAATAATAATAATCGGATGATTTTTATAGCGCTGTTTTTGTGAAAAATCAATACTGCTTCCTATTCTTATATTATTCTTATATTACATCTATGACACTTTCTATGATTTAAAAAAAAAAAAACATTTATTTACTCTTCATTGGCAGAACCACTAAATAGACAATACATACTAGAAATGCTTTCTATGTAGATTTGATTGAAACCAATGTTACCACTGACTTAGTACATTTTGGTTCTAGCGCATTTATCATGAATCTGTCTCTCTCACGCTGCCTAACATCGTATATCGGTATTAGAATGATGAAACGAATTTCCATATTTGAATTTTAAGGGTAAACTTAAGATTATTATGAGAATTCGTGATAAAACACAGATGGCGTTAATTTCAATATTTTAGAAAAAAAAAATTTTTAGCACGAAATGCTATACGGGGTGTTAAAAGACGTGCCTGACTTGCTTTAACCAGTGATTCCTGACCCTATTTCCAGTAAACATTTAAATCAACTTTTACACTAAAATCTATTTTTTTATAATTTTTTTCGTCACCGCAGAGTAACAGCCCAATCCACAGCTGTCAAATACATACGAATTATTATGTTTTTTAGGCTAATTAAAAACAAAAAGTCGTATGTAACTAAAAGTTCATTAGGTATCATTTTTTACTACAAAGTATGTCAGGTACGACTCTCAACACCCTGTTGTATACTCGCATTGAGGTGAATTGTTTATTGGCAGATATACGAGTATATACGTATATTGAAATGGAATAATTGTTCATGTAGGTATAAAGCTCAATTCCTTCAAGAAACTTATAAGGAATTCATGAAGGAATTACGCTTTGCCCGCAATAACAAATCATATCATTATTTAAAGTTATTACGTACAATTTATTTTTAATATTGATATCAACGCCATCTGTGATCGCGAATTTTCGTAATAATTATAACCTTGGCAAATAATGGTAAGACTTTTGGACCACGAAACACACCCACATCGCATTTCTTGTTCTTCTTTATTCTATGGGTAGAACTCACTGAACATTATTGTAAACCTAAGAAGTGTTATCTACATCTACCGATTTGAAAGAAAATTTATGTCGCCAGTTCGCACGAGACCTGTAGACTCCTAGCCCCCAAATAGGACGATGAAATTGATTTTTTTTAAATAATGAATTTCTAATTATTTTTATACAATAATTATTAGCCTGAAACACTCATCCAAATTGAAAAAACCTTCCGAGAAAAGATAAATGTCGCCGACAGGACTCGAACCTGCACCCTTCTAATGTCCGGTTAGATGCTCTACCGTTGAGCTACGTCGGCTTATCGCAACCCGCCAAGTTAATCAATATATACTAGCATTTACATAAGCCGACGTAGCTCAACGGTGGCAGAGCATTCCGACGTGGCACCGAAGGGTGCAGGTTCGAGTCCCGCGTCGGCGACATTTATCTTTGCTCGGAAGGTTTTTTCAATTTGGATGAGTGTTTCAGGCTAATAATTATTGTTTATAAAAATAATTGTTACCCTTTGCGCTATGCACAAAAATCTTGTCTTAAAAACTTTAGTTTATCAATTAATTAATGAATTTCTATTTATAAAAAAGCCGGGCAGACGAGCACACCTATAGCACACTTCTTTCGTAATAAATGCATTTTTTTTCAAATTGTTATAAATCGCACTTCTAGGGATAATCTGTTCAGTGGCTTTAAAATATGAGATTGTTTGATTATATGAATACTAGGATATATATTATTTACTTAAGTTTGGTCAGTTGTACATAATTTGAAATACCTACATAAAATACGCGTATTGTAATACTTTTTTGATAAGTTGCTTTAAAGCTATGTTACCGCACGCCGTGGAACGACAGCTTTTAGTTTTTTTTTAAATAGAAACTTCAGAAGAGCGTTCCTGTCTGCACGGAGCACATACTTTTGAGCAATATCGCCACACGGTTGGTCAACATTGTGAGAACGACAGCTGTTTTTGATGAAGTGTTTAGATAATTTCTATGTTGTTTATCAGAAAAAAAAATTATGTTTCAATAAAACTACACGTTCTTCTAAACGCTGAGTTACGAAAATGTGCTAGAATGTTTAAAACAACTGCGCGAATTTTTTTTTACAGAATCTTTAAAAATAGTATAAAGTTAGATTATATCCGTTAATTCTAAATACACGAGAATTATAAAAATATGAGCTGTTACAAGTTAATTAAAAGTCCACTAAAGCATTCCTTAAATAATAAATCAGTATTTTAAAAATATTATGATAATTGTCTTGGCCTTTCAGTGCCAAGCGAATATGTACCATAATATGTTAGAACATCTTACACCGAAAGCATCAATGTTATAAATACGATTGAGATTTTAACGGTATTAATGGTTGAGACAGTATGTTGTGTATTGTGTATTAATACTTATCAAGTGTCTTTCGTTAAAGGTTGTCGCGGAGATATAAAGAAAAGATGGGTCACCATTTGATAAATATATTTCTCGACGCGTACAAATTCAGAAGGTTAATTCAAAAGCGAGAAGTGATGCAAATGCAAATTAGCAAGTCACTAGTATGTACTACGATACGACCGATTCAGTGGGAGGCAGAAAAGCGAATGAATTCACAGTTCTGTGGATAACAGAACGTCGGTCGATTGTATTTTGTTTGTAGGGATACCATATGTAAAAATAATTTTATGGCTAATAAGTTGCTTGCATATTACAAGCTCTTTGAATTATATCCACGTATATTATTTTTCCAACATTACCTTAAAAGGAACGGCTGCGCGGTCTGTTCCATACAAAACTTAATTTTGGATTTTTAAGACAAAATACTAATCTAAACCTAATGATATATATATATATATATATTTAATGTTAATACCGCACAAGAGTCCCAACTGCTCCCAACCGTCTGGAGCCAGTGAGACTATGGAATTCCCAATTGGGGAATGTTGTGAGGCTTAAGGTATTGGGGAGGGGAAGTAGAGGGGGAAGAGGGAGATGGCGAAATACCTGGATATTCAGATCTGGTCACCAAACACGGCTAAAAGCTATTTCAAGCAACGTTTCAATTCTGAATGGTGGTCTTTCACCAGGGCGATACTGAGAGTATCTTCCACTCTGTTTTTATTTTCATCAAAGGGTATATAGCAAATATCTAGTACGGATTATAAGTATTTTTAATATTTTTTTATCTTAAATAAAGGCCATTAAATTTATCGAATCATCGCGATTTCAGAGGCAACTTTACCATTTATTTGGGGTGCTTTAAATAAAAAGGGTTTAAAAAAACGACCGATTTACAACACAAATTTTGCAACACAAATTTGCCGTACTTATTTTAAAATATCGAGCCGGAAAAAGTTTTTAATTTGTCATTAATTTATTTTTTATCGTAAGCCCGCAAATAATTGTCAAAGTTGTCTCTAAAATCATGAAAAATTGATTAATTTAATGGCCTATATTTCATAATTTAAAACAAAAACTTTAAAAAAACTTCTATCCCGTACTAGATATTTACTATACCTATAATTAAAAAAAATATATCATTCACTTTGGTTGGATATTTTGGCTTCAAATCCAAAATCAAGTTTTGTATAAAACAGAGAACGCAGCCGTTCCTCTTTAGCTTCCTACTTCAACTTTTACATGTTTTTAAGTTCTATTTTGTTTCGTTGCATTAACGGTAGTGCTAACCGAAATAATAAAATAATCTCTACAGTATTTTGCTAACCGGTTTCGCCAGAAATTTCGGAAATTTCGAATATACTCGTATATATGGATAAGTTACAATTTTATCGACAAGATCGTTTCGAAGCACATATTTTGCAAAATTTTCTGAAACAGTTGTAAATATATTGTATCTTAATAGTACAGTATGAAAATTTTCGTAATTTCTTATAATAGCAACAAAATCCCAGGTGAACTTCCAATATTTTTTAGTTCTTAATTACGTATTACCATTAATGTAATCTACGTAAGTTTAAATAATTATTTTTACAATCGCTTTACTTATTAATATATACCTAATATCCAAATGATAGAGATTCTGAATTTTGAATAAAATGTCGCCACATTAACAAAATATTAATGTCTTCTTATGGTCTATACTTACCTAGATACCTAATATTAAATATTATTTAATAAAGAAATAATATGTATGTATTACTTAAAAATTATGCCGTGAGAAAAATACACGAAGACAATGTAGTATTTTTAGTAATCTAAAGCAATTGAATTAAAGTGCCAAATTATTTCAATTTTTAATTATTAATTATTTTTATTGAGATTGAAAAACCTCATTGTAATATTTAATCATTGAAGAAAATAATATTAACAAATCTAAATGAAAAATGAAACCGGACAAAAGGACAGAAACTAAAAATATTTCATTCGCATCTGGGACTCGAACCCAGGTCCTCTGCCTATCCGGGGCAACGCTCAACCGATGTAGACAATTAGACAAGTTCAATTTGTGTCATCTTCATCGATATCATATCTCAAATTCAAGATTTTTGAATATTATTTTTCATTTTTTAATCTCATGTTATTGGCAGCTATCCCAGATGCGAGTGAAATATTTTTAGTTTCTGTCCTTTTGTCCGGTTTCATCTTTCATTTAGGTTTGTTAATATTATTTTCTTCAATGAACAAATTATTTCGTATTTAAAAAAAAAGCCAAGCTAGTCTTTAGCAGAATCTTTTTTATTTGTTGTGTTTATTAGTGCGCAAGTAGAATTAAAAAAAAAAAGTTGTAAAAATTCGCTTTTTTGTGTTATTTTGTTTGCTTTGATAAAGTGGTAGATAATTTATATGTACACCATGTAACAATGATTCACTGAATTCAGAAGATGCTACTAAATTAAAGATATATTTTCATATGAAGCGGTAACTTGGTGATGTGACATTATAATTTAAAAAATAAAACAATAACTTTGTTTACGTCACTTTTATTTTATACTTTTGTCGAGCCGGTTTCGCTACTACCGTAGCTTCTTCAGGGAAGTATGCTGCACTGAATAACCTACGGTAGTAGCGAATCCCGGTCGGCAAAAGTATAAAATAAAAGTGATGTAAACAAAGTTATTGTTTTATTTTTTAAATTAAAGTTACTTACGTTGTAAAAAATAATGGATAGTTTGTATGCGTGTGTATCGTAGCTGTATTTTTTGTAAATATTTTTATTAAATAAAAAATTATATAATTTTTGTAAGAGTTTTAATTTTTGGCATTTCCTAATAAAACAATATATGCGTAGGAACGCGGTAATAAAAGTTTGTACAAAGAAGCGAACCTACCAGTCCACAATGGAGTGCTGATACAAACCCTGATGTATGGCAGTGAGGCATGTAACTGACAAAGGAAGGATGAAAGTAGACGGAATGCTGTACAAATGACATCCCTGAGGCGTATGCGTCGTAAAACCATGTATGACCATCTGAAAAATGTTGCGATTCGCGAAGAATGCAATGCTGATGTGAACGTAACGTGTACGATTAAGAAAGGGACGCTTTGATGGTTTGGGCATGTAGATCGGATGATCGAGTGAATCAAATACTTAAAGAGAAGAAAAGCGTAAAATGTATTTATTTATTTATTTATTCACGCCTAGAAGGCTTTTACATGTTGATACATTTATCATAAGGGAGTACAATAATGTACACATAAAATAATAAATAGGTGTAAAAGAAGTAAGTAGATACAATATAACAGTATGTAGTTACAGCGTAATTATCACAATGAATAATAGTTTATCCTGTGGTTACATTATAACAGCAGGTTGTACAAAAGAGTATAAGAAGTAGTTTAGTGCATAATATAATAACATAAGTATAAAAGAAGTGAGAAGGTAGAGACTAGGTAAGTAGCTAGTTACAGAGCAATAGGTGGGTAATAAAGGCAGTAGAATTATAATTATTATGACGTTGTAAAATATGAACAGTTTATAATATACGTGTTTATAAAACAGCAAACCTTTATTATACCTGATTGTGATTTAAAAGGAGAATATATGATGCAAATGTGAATGGTAGAAGATGTCGGGGATGCCCGAGGAAAACACGATCAAGTGAGCCATTTACTTGAGTCTATGTCAAGTGTCAGACTAACAGAAGAGTTTGTATGATACGGTGTATGAATGTGAATGACGCGAGGAGTGCGTGCCTAAACCGAGTTGTTTGGCGGTCCGTCCTCTCTGCCTATCCCTTTAGCGAAACGGCCAGATGGTTTGATAGTAAGTTAATTGACACGGTTGACATTTGCCACGTGAGAACGAGTTGCTTCTATGACTCGTTCTTGTGTTCAACAGCTCGGCTGTGGAACGATCTGCCGGCCTGTGTGTTTCCTTCCTCCTACAACATGGGTCTCTTCAAGACCCAGGTTCACTCCTTCCTATCCTCTAAAAGACCCTCCACACAGCATCCCAAAAGATGATATAGGTCTTGAGGGAAATTATTTCCCTCAGGCCTCCTGTGCGGAGTCACAGAGTTTGAGGTCAGGATAAGCGGTAGGGAAAACAATATTAATTGATCTATACTGACCTAACCTAACCTAACCCAAACCTATATTTCCATATTTTGTTTTGTCACTATAATCGTCGGAAGTGACATTTTTGTCAAATTGAGTTTTTAAGGTTAAACGAAACGTGGTAAGCGCTCACAGATGGCGCTAATTCAAATATTTTAGAAAGATAACAATTTTAGGACTTAATTATTTGATAGATTCGCCTATGTTAACTAACGGACTACAATATTTGGAACTCTGACGTCTGGTGGGAATGTTGTCCTTGTTCTACCGCTATTGTAATGCTATGAGGAATTAGCGTCATTGATCCCTTCGGCACCGGTGCATGGTCGGAAAGCACCCCAAACGCTCGCCCAACATTTGCACACGGTTGACATTTGTCACATGAGAACGGTCGCTTCTATGACTCGTTTTTGTATTGAACAGTTCGGCTGTGGAATGATCTGCCAGCCTCTGTGTTTCCTCCATCCTACAGCATAAGTCTCTTTAAGACCCACGTTCACTACTTCCTATCCTATAAAAGACCCTCCACACAGCATCCCCAAAGATGACATAGGCCTTGAGGGAAATTATTTCCCTCAGGGACTCCTTTGTGGAGTTACTGTAAAAAATTATACATATTGAGATAAATTGTTTGTTGGCGGGTGTACATAAGGAATATGACATGGAAAAAAATTGGACATATTTATGTAGAAAGGACCCAACCCAAAAATATGGAGCAGAGAAAAAATGTTTGAAAATTTGAAATACAAAAGTCACTTTTTTTTTCTGAAATTAAAACGGAAAATTCCAGTTTTAATTTCAGGAATTGATTTGCTATTTTTGAGACACCCCTAACAATTATTTAGGGGCTAAGGGTGATTTAAAAAAAAGTTTTACCCCATCTACTTTGAAAATATTTTAAAATCTAAAATTAAAGAAATTACAAAAAATAGGAAAAAGTTATGTAAGGTGTTGTCTAAGTATGGTGTGAATACAAATCTTATACAGGCAATCGCATCTCTGTACGAGGGAAGCGTTGCATGTGATTTTACGGGGTGGTTTGACATCACAAAAGGTGTTAAGCAAGGCTGCGTAATGTCACCGTGGTTATTTAATCTATACATGGATAATTTTATGCAAGAATTAAAAGAGGCGGGCTTTGGCGCAAAAATGAGTAGTCTGCAAGTATGTTGCCTGTTGTATGCTGATGATGCGGTGCTGATTGCTAATAGTATAGAAGATCTACAGTCCCTCGTATCTAGGATGAACCAAGTATGTATGAAGAATGAGCTAATGATGAATGTAAATAAGTCCAAAGTCATGGTGTTTGAAAGAGAGAGTACGAAAACAGTATGCAATATAGTTGTGAATGATGAATACTTGGAGCAGGTCAATGAGTTTGTGTATTTGGGAAGTATGTTTACGAGAGATGGAAAGACAGATAAGGATATTGAAAGAAGGGTGAATGCAGGAAACTCCATTAACGGGGGACTGAACGCGGTTGACGCAAACAAAAAGTTGTCCAAGGAAGCGAAGCTAGCAGTCCACAATGGAGTGCTGATACCAACCTTGATGTACGGCAGTGAGACATGGAACTGGCAGAGGAAGGATGAAAGTAGACTGAATGCTGTAGAAATGAGATCTCTGAGACGAATGTGTGGTAAAAGCATGTATGATCGAGTGAAAAATGTTGAGATTCGTAAAGAATGCAAGGCTGATGTAAGGGTAGTGAGCAAGATTAAGAAAGGGACGCTTAGATGGTTTGGGCATGTAGAGCGAATGAACGAAGAGAGGAGTGTAAGGAGAATATATGACGCGAATGTGAATGGAAGAAGAAGCCGGGGACGCCCGAGGAAGATATGGCACGATCAAGTGAATCAAATGTCAGAAGTCGGAATAACAGAAGAGAATGTATGAGGCGTTGTATGAATGTGATTGAAGCAAGAAGTGTATGCCAAGATCGAGTTGTTTGGCGGTCCGTCCTCTCTGCCTACCCCTGCGGGGAAACGGCGTGATGGTTAGTTAGTTACAAAAAAAAGCATTACGGTGGATTAAATTAAAAACGACCAGTTTACGTTGGAACACAAATTTTGCCGTACATAATTTGAAATAAGGACCCGAAAAGGGGGCATTTTAAAAAAAAGTTTTGTTTTTATATTTTTAATTACGTAATCATATTTACGTAGCAATTTTTTTTTTAAATACGTTAAACCCGGAAATAATTTTTTAAGCTGCATCTGAAATTATGAAAACCGTTTTTTTTTTTCACGGAATATACTTCATAATTTAAAACAAAAATAAATAAAATACTTCTCATCCGTACTAGATATTAACTAAACCTTTAATTTTTCAAAAATGTATCATTCAGTTTGGATGAGTATTTTGACCTGAAATCCAAAATAAAGTTGTGTATGAAACAGGCAGCGCAGCCGTTCCTCTTATTGTCGCCAGTTAATATTTTATAATTTAGAAACGGCAGAAAACTTTCAAAGCACTTGGACGTATTTTACGTCAATTTAAGTATGATAACTGCCGATTTGAATGAACAAAAACCTATTGCATTTGGAGATTGGATGGTTTCACCAGATAAAAGTATCGTACTTATCTATAGGAAACTATGTAAAAGAAGATTTTAGCAAATTATGGGTTGGACGCTTTTTGTATAACTACGTCCAATTGTTATTGCATGTTTAAAGCTCAAGTCCTTCAAGAAACTTATAAAAATACATTTTTTTTATATGAATACCCCGCAAGAGTCCCAACTGCTCCCAACCGTCTGAAGTCAGTGAGACTATGGCATCCCTAATTGGGGAATGTTTTGAGGCTGAAGGTATTGGGGAAGGGAAGGAGAAGGGGAAGAGGAAGGTGGAGAAATACCCGGCTATTCAGATCTGGTCACCAAACACGGCTGAAAGCCATTTCAAGCAACGCTTAAATTCTGAATGGTGGTCTTTCACCAGGGCGATACTGAGAGTATCTTCCATTCTGGAACGTGCGCAAAAAATATACTTACTAGATATCATTTTCAAATAAATTAATTATGAAAGAGCACAACTTAATTAAAGAAAATTTACTTGCGCACGCCGGGATTTGAACCCGCGACCTTCGCATTCGTAGTCAAGAGCCTTACCCCTCGACCATGGAGGCCGTATATATGTTAGTTTTACAATAATACGAGGTGAGTTCAAAAGAAAAGGTGAATTTCGAATTTTTTCGAAAAGTATTTATTTATTCATCAATATCCTTTTTCTCCCCTTCAAAGTAATCCCCCTCAGATATAATGCACTTATGCCAGCGCTTCTTCCAATCCTCGAAGTACTTCTGGAATCCGCTTTTCGGTATGGTCATCAGCTCGTTCATCGATTCTGACTTTATCTCATCAATTGTGGCAAAACACTTTCCTTTCATTGGTCTCTTCAGTTTCAGGAATAGGAAAAAGTCGCAGGGAGCCAAATCTGGTGAATACAGTGGTTGAGGCATGATTACGGTGTTGTTTTTGGCCAAATAATCACGAATAAGCATTGATGTGTGAGCTGGTGCATTATCGTGATGCAAAATCCATGATTTATTTTTCCACAATTCCGATCGTTTGAGTCGTATTGCTTCACGCAAGCGTTGTATTACTTCCTTGTAGTATTCCTTATTAACCGTACGACCTGTTGGCAAGAACTCATGATGCACCACGCCATTGTAATCGAAGAAAACAGTGAGCAAAGCCTTCACATTTGATCGAACTTGGCGTGCTTTTTTCGGTCTTGGCTCTTCTGGCTGCTTCCATTGGGATGATTGGGCCTTGGTTTCGACGTCATAACCATATACCCACGTTTCATCACCAGTTATGACCCTTTTGAGCAAATCTGGATCGTCGTTGACGTCATTCAACAACTCCTGAGCGATACTAATGCGACGTTTCTATTGCTCAAAATTTAGCAATTTCGGAACAAACTTCGCCGCCACACGTTTCATGCCCAAAACATCCGAGAAAATTGCATGGCATGAGCCGATTGATATGCCAACATCCTCTGAAACTTCCCTAATAGTGATTCGACGATTTTACAAAACGATTTTCTTCACTGTTTCGATGTTTTCTTCGTTTGTTGACGGTCACCGTCATTAACATCTTCTCGGCCTTCTGTAAGGCGCTTGTACAACTTATAAACACTTTTTTGAGACAAAGTAGACTCGCCGAATGCCAGTCAACATTTTAAGTGCGTTGGAGCACTTTATTCCATTTTTAACGTAAAATTTAATACATATTCTTTGATCCATTTTTTTCAAAAGTAAAAAATCGAAGAACACATAAAAACGTGACTAACCTTTCCAGTTGTCAAAAACAAACCACTGATCCAAAATG
The DNA here is from genome assembly GCA_022606495.2 of Halesus radiatus. Classification (NCBI taxonomy): domain Eukaryota; kingdom Metazoa; phylum Arthropoda; class Insecta; order Trichoptera; family Limnephilidae; genus Halesus; species Halesus radiatus. The sequence goes on along the minus strand of JAHDVE020008773.1, from coordinate 6,507 downwards.
GCCGATAGTGCTAACATATGATAAACATATGTGTACCAACATAACAATAACAAAAAAAATCGATAATCGAATGTACACAGCCCGCGAAAATTCAAAATTCACCCTTTCTTTTGAACACACCTCGTATATTGCTTATTTATAAGTTTCTTTGAAGGACTTTAGCTGTAACAAATTACTTCATTTCGTATTCCGTGTGTATACCCGCCAACAAACAATTCATTTCAATATTTAATAGCACTACGTGATAAAAGTGCTTTTTTCTCAAATATTTATGTTAGCGCCATCTGTGAGTGCTTACTACGTTTCGTTTAGCCAAGTGTTTTTTACAGTTTCATTTCAATAGAAAATATGGCGAAGTGATAATTTGATTTTCTATGATTAATTTTTATCATTTCGACTAACTTACAAAGCCGTAGAATTGTACTTTATAGTTTAAACGCTTAAATAAATAAATACTAAATTGCAGAAAAACTTAATTTGGATTTATCTCGGAATGGTGTGATCGCCATTTTTGTCGCTCTTCGGCATTGTCTGTTTGGTTTTGTGTCCGATTTGTAACTATTAGGAGAGTCAGATGCTAGCGACATCTTTGAAAATATGCATTTAACTTATAAAAATGTTAACATCATGGCGGGTAATTTCATTTAATTTTACTATTCGATGGTTCCGTTCAAAATAATTTCAAAGATGTCGCTGGCATCGAATCCGTCACTATAGCTACAAATGACACATAGATGTCGTTAGTACCGGCCCAACATTATCAATCGCTTTTGATTGTCCTCTTGGAAATTATACGGTAGTCAACAAATACGATTAGCAGTGTTTTATTTCAAATACAGGCAAGACCTCATTTGTTTCCTTTGTGGGTAAGACCTATATTTTCAAAGCTTTCTGTAAATTATGGCAAACTTATCTTCCAATTATATACAGATTTCGTATTTCAACCAGCATTTTATTAGTTGTCTAATTTCAAAAGATATTTTTTAATAAATGAATTAAAATTTATGCTTTGTATTCACCACTTAACATACACAGATATTTCGAAAGCGATGCTTTCTTCATCAGGAATATATAGAATACTAAAAATAATAATGTCACGTATAGACAAATGTTAAAAATCAGAACACAATAATGTAAGAATAGAAACATCATCAACTTAAGCAAAAATGGATTAAAGTAGTTAAGTAATTAATAAAAAAATGTTAATAAAAAATTATTATAAAACATTGAATAACAAATTTATAATAGAAATTATTTTTATTATTAATATTACTATGAACATAAATTCAAGATATAACTATTTAAAAAAAAAAATAATTAAAGCTATTTCACTATTAACAAATTTTTGATAGATATATATATATATATATTTGTTTAATTAGAGGCTTTGTAAATAAGCAAGTGAAATACAAAATGTGGTCTAAGTATAAAAATGTTTAAAGAATAACAGTTTAAAATACAAAATGGTATATTTACATTAGTTACTAGCTGATGTGTACCCGGCCTTGCACGGGATATTTTTTTAATAAAGTTATGATGTTGTGAATTCTTGCTTGTCATTGGGGTTCCATAAATGATTTGACAGCCAAAGTAACTATCTCCAAATAAAGAAACATTAACTTGATTATTTTATTTCATTCCAAACGTTTATTTTTTCAAAATAAATCTAAATCATAAAGTTCTTAAGTAGGTACCTACTCGTGTTTTCCATTTTGAAAATATTCTACCCAAAAAACATTCTTTTGAATATGCAATCTGTGGCTAACCAGAGTGTTACTTCTATGGGCTAACCTAAATAAAACAGGGCGGGTTCAATGTTTTTCACACTAATTTTAAAACGTTATAGCAACAGTTTTACATATTGGATTTCATTCAAACTACTCTCTAAACCTTCCCGGCACTAATGAAAACAAACTGTGATATTTTGAGCGAAACCGGTCCAGTGATTTTCGAGAATATATAATAATTATACTCATAAAAACACTTTGTTGGGTTGGTGCCATTGCATTTGGAACATCTGACGTCACGTGCGCATTCTGTTTTTATTTTTCGATTTTGTTTCGTATTTTAAATACATATTTTTTTTTTAGTTTCTGCGAAATTTAATCTTAATTTGGGTGACTTTAAGCTCTATAATTATTGTTCAATATAAAAAACTATTATTAATGAAAGAAATTGTATTATTTATGATCAAACAGATTATCAATATGGATATTATGATAATGCTAATGCTCAATATTATTATTAGTCTTACGAACGAAAAATAACTTAAGTATTTTAAAAAAAAAATCCTTTATGTTGTAAATAAAATACACCAGACTTTGCCGTATTGCCAAGTTGATTTATTTTTGTTGTTTTGTTACAATTATGTAAACTAAAATTATTGCACGTGCATAAATATAACATGTAACACGTGACTTTTTGATTTGACGGGTTGTCTGTTGCTAACTCCGAACAACAATGAAATAAATCTTTTTATTATACAAAAATGTGTTGATATATACTCCATACATGTGTAATTTCCGCGATTTTATGGAGGCACGTAACCTAGTTTATGTTAAATGCATCAAATATTCATATATTATGAACTAATTGAAAAATACTAGTGCCTGTTCCTCGAAGTGAAACAACCGGTCGACACAACCTGCTCAACGACTCATCCATGTTTCTAGAAGAAAACAAATTGTGTTCATATTTATGTTGTTTTTATCGGTGATTTTATAGTGTGTCATAATAAGGAACTCCAGTCCAATTTAAAAAAAATAAATTTATAAATCATTATAAAAATGCATTATGCGTTCAAACTTATTTTTCCAGTACTTTAAGTTTTTTTTTCTAAAGTCAGTCGGTATTGAGGTTAGAATGTCAAATGTCAAAACAAGGATGAGCTTTACCGTACCTAATTTTATATTCTATTCATAGTAAACCATAAGTGACGGCCTCCATGGTCGAGGGGTAAGGCTCTCGACTACGAATTCGAAGGTCGCGGGTTCAAATCCCGGTGTGCGCAAATAAATCTTATTTTGTTTATTTGTGCTGTTCCACAATTAATTCATTTAAAATAATATGTAGTATATTTGCGCAAGTTCCAGAGTGGAAGATACTCTCAGTATCGCCCTGGTGAAAGACCACTATTCAGAGTTGAAACGTTGCTTGAAATGGCTTTTAGCCGTGTTTGGTGACCAGATCTGAATAGCCAGGTATTTACCCACCTTCCTCTTCCTCTTCACCTTCCCCTCCTAAATACATTCAGCCACACAACATTCCCCAATTGGGGATGCCATAGTCTCACTGACTCCAGACGGTTGTGAGCAGTTGGAACTTTTGTGGGGCATTCATATAAAAAAAAAACTAAACATAAGTAATAACATTATGTACCTTTTTATAAAATTTAACTGAAAGAATAATAATAGCATTGAGCAATAACATTATCATTACATTCGTATTGCTCATGAACATTTAAACTTAAGTCATTAATAATAAAAAAGAAAATTGTATTGAAAAACCATTTAAGAGCTTAAAGTCATCCAAATTTAGTATCAATTTCGCCAAAACCAAAAAAAATACGTATTTAAAATGCAAAACAAAATCGAAAAACAAAAACTTCCATACTAATCTAAAAATAGAATACACACGTGACGTCATATGTTCCAAATGCAATGGTACCAACATAACAAGGTGTTTTTATCAGATGATAATTTATTCACTCTAAAATAACGATTTATAAATTCTACGTATATTGTATCATATCCGAATATTGTTGCTGCCTCCTTGTGGGTCCACACTATCTGAGATTATTTGTGTTTATACTTATTGTGCAATCAAAGAGATTGTACTGGCGCCATTTGGATATTTTATTAATGTAATTCACATTTTAGCACTTAACGCTAAAGTATTGTTCAATTCAATTCAATTCAATTCTTTATTCCATTAAAAAAAAGATTACATTTTAAGGCATTTTTTAAGATATTGCTAAATAAGACAGGATGTACAACATCCAAAATAATTAATAATAAAAAGAAGAAGAAAGAAGGTAGACATACATTATTTCAGTAAATTGCATATAACACACACTGGTATTACACAAGTAGCAACAAAGTTGTATGTTTAAACGCAGCTTCAATGATGCTAAATATGTCCATATCCGAAGTGATTCTATTTAACAGCAAGATTTCCCCTCCCCCCCACCGGCATGGACGGGAGATAAAACAGTCTCCGACACCTGTCGGTGATGGAGGTAACCATCGGGAACATAGAAATGAATGTCCTCCATGATAGCCGATTTTTCGAACCATCCGCGAATCAGTCTGAAGAAATGTGTAACAATCTCTTTTGATCCGCAGATGGTTCATTCCGAGCATACCTAAGAGAAAGTCGGTAGGATAGAGCCAGGGGTGGTAGCCATACTCCCTCAGGTAGATAAATCTCAAAAAATTCTTCTGAATTCTCTCCAACATGAGGGAATACTTCACCTGATGTGGGCTCCAAACCACCGACCCAATCTCAAGCCTACTCCTTACTAATGAGGTATATAATATTATGAGATTCCGAGTGTCTTTAAAATTCCTCGCAGTGCGTAGGACGAAACCCAGCATTGTTAATGAAGTACTACAGGTCACTTCAATATGAAGATAATAACTAAGTGCAGAGATGCTGCAGGAGTTACTCCGTTCTTTTATATTTAAATATAGAATTTGCATCATGGCTTGATAGTGTATTTATCATTGGATTTTCGTGGCCGGGTAATCCGGCATAAAATGGTTCATAAAGTGATTTAATTAGTTCCTTTATCAGAGGAATGTTTGTGTCTTTGCGTAGAGCGTTGATCCACAAAGTAGCATTCAACAGTTTTTACTGAATGGAAAATGTACATTATTAATTCACGGAAAAATATTGACAACTAGTTGTTACACCTGAAAAATCACGTCATGTAGGTAATGATTTCATTTGAAGGGGTTTTTTTTTTCTCAACGCATACTTCAGTTCCAATTCCGTAAATGTCACCCTATGAGCGTAGGTAGGTAACAGTGGCGTGCAGTCGATAAAGGTTGAAAGCTGTGCCTCCTCTGGAGAGTCTTTTCTCACGAAATTCTTCGAGTTTACACAGTTCTATCTGTGATGAATTTAAATAGAATATAACGAAATTTGGAGTTGATTCAACATTGAACTTCTATTCTATCGGACATTCTAAAGCATACATAAACTTGTTCTCACTGATCTAGATATATCATATATAAATTAGATAATAGAATAGATACGATGGGAATGTAGTTTAAGGAAGAGACGAGATTAGTCACGACTGAGACTAAAGAGAGAGAGAGAGTCAGAGAGATTTCATTGTTTGGGCTTTCTGTTGCAGATTCTGATTTTGCCTGGCTTGCGGACTTCGCAGCCACTACCTTCCTGACGCCGTAGGAGACCATCGAGCCCTCCAAATTAGGCGTCCGCGCCACACATCTTCGTGTGCTCAATGGAAGACCACCGGGCCCTCACCAACGGCCTACGAGCCGGAGCAAAGAGATTCTACACATTCACTTCGGACGCCGAGAAAATGAAGAAAACTGTCATCAAGGGCCTGAGAGACGTGGATGTGGACTTCATCACGGAAGACCTCGAGAGCCAGGATTTCCCAGCAACCAAAGTGGTAAGGATGACGATGGCATCCTCAGAATACCCGCTGTACCTGGCACACTTCGACAAGGAAGTGGATATGGGAAGGCTGAGGGCCTCCATTAAATACCTGTATCACTGCGGGATTAGGCTGCAAAAATATCGCAGCAAGCACTTGCAGCACGGCACACAGTACTACAGATGCCCAGGATTCGGCCACGGGTCGACAAACTGCGCGCACACGGCGAGATGTGTGAAGTGCCTGTTGGAGAACGCGTCGTCCGAATGCCCCAAGAAGACCAGGGATGAGCTAGCCGTATGCTGCAACTGTGGAGGCCCACAACCGGCGAACTACATAGAGTGCCCCGAGAGGGTGGAATACATCGCGACCCTCCAGCGCAGAACAAACCACAACAACGCCCCCTCAGAGGAGGGCAACAGTGGTGCAAGCCCAAACACCTACCGCCAGAGTAGACGGCCGGCGAGCCAACGTCGCCAGCAGCAACAACACGACCCCCACCTCGCCAAGAACCCGAACCGGAGCACACCAGATCGGAACCAACCACCTACAGCTCCTTCAACGATGACGACATCGTGACACTGCTACACAGCCTCATCAGAGTGCGCAGCAGACTGGCTACCTGCAAATCAAAAGCAGAAAAATTAATTATTCTCATGGAACTCGTCAACGAAACCATCAATGGATAAAAATGTGGAACGCCTGCAGCATCATAAATAAAATTGAAGAACTGCTAGACATGATCAACAGTCTGAAGATCGATATAATTCTTCTTAGCGAAACAAACCTTACCGAAAAAATCAAATTCAGAGTGCCAGGTTACGACGTTTACAGGAATGATAGGGTACCACCGGAGGATAAGAGGACGCTCGCAGCAG
>JAHDVE020008772.1:0-34141 GCA_022606495.2 Halesus radiatus | reverse complement strand
TTATATTTCAATAAAATGTACTTACTGTTGTTGTCTTTTGGCGGATCGTCAAATACAGCGACAATCACAATATGTAAATTAAGTTGGTGGGAGGGGTACTACAACAACTAGCGACTTGAGACAATACGGCGTTTGTCGAAACTTTATTAACTTAGGAATATAACGTCTTACCTAAAAAGGATAAACAGAAACAACAACAAAAAGTTTACAAATTTTTACTACTAGATAGTAAAATAATAAAATTTTACTTGCATCTTTATTGTGCAAAGTTTAGACAGCCGGAAAAGTGACGATAGGGCTATCTCAGTGACACTCAAACTTCCGAGGGCACGTGCTTTCATACATTCCTTCTTATCGCTGGGCACAAACTTCGATATCAGTCCATGTTATTTAATTTCACCGTCAGAGAGGTTGAGGTGTTTTGGTTTTATTGTATGAAGTATTTGCTTGGGATCGTTAGCCTATGGGCTATGTGCTGAATGCATTCACCACAGTACTTATGGGAATATAGGGTTGCTCTTCGACGGTAGTAGTCGTTCGCGTGGATTTTAAATTGTTTGCGTTGTTTATAAACTGCTTATATTATAAACCAACAGCAATTTAGTAAATTCATAACAGAAAAAGTTAAATCGCAAGGTTAGTTATAACTCCCCACACCTGCTGTTTGCTATATTATTTTCATATTACATTTAAAATGTATTTTATTTAGTTATTGGATTTTACGTTACCTGCTTAGATATGTTTAATTTGTTTTATTTAGTGTTTATAAAAAACCGGATAATTTATTTATTTTTTATTTTTCAATTTCTCTTTCAAAATTTTGTATTTTTTATTCTCTTTCTATTTATTTAATCACTTACAAATTTTTCATTTTTTTATATTTTTATATAGCGGAAATTTCATCGGTTAATGCAACCACGTAGTAAAATGCGGTACTGAAGGAAAATGCTCCGGATTCCATGAACAGCCAGGTGCACAAATACGTCAATTCTGGAAGAGCTTGATATCCACAATAGGCTATCAACTGTCTGCCTACAGCGTATCCTAAGATACTTTGAATATGCGGTTCGCCAAACTGCCAATGTGAAAGGCAGAAGAAGAAGTGTTCGGGAACGTCGGTGTCCGAACCGCCCACCTTTGCACATAATCAAACAGGTTTATCAAGCATTTGGGAGCTCCAGCCCAGAGGTGACTTCCAAATTCAACTGTTAAATGTGCTTATGATTTATATAGGATCATCAGGTGGTCGGTATTGAAAAATCTGCTAGGTCTATACAAGAAGTGGTATAAAAATCAAAGTGCTAAGGGAAATTGATAAATAAATACAAATATGAGGGTACGTGCTTGGAAACCAAACATACTGTCTATAAACCATAGGATTCAATAAACGTCAACACTTTTACGATGTTCCTTTAGTAATTTTCCACCTCCACAGACAATGTTGAGATTTATTAGGTCATGAAAAATATAATATCACATTCCTCCCGGAGAGGATTTTGGAAAAGGGCACAGTGTTTAGGCCTCCCAACAGCCTCCCGATGATCGAGTCACTCGAGTAAAAGGTCAAATTAAAGTGAAATGATAAAAAACTCAACGTAATAAATTATATTTATGGTACGTACCTAACAGTGGTATAACGTGAGTTTTTTTCGCATTTAGTCATTTGTTTTAAAAAAGCTAATTAAAGATTGAAATTGGAATTAGTTTATTTTTTCTAGACTTTCATTCTTTACGTAAAACAAAAGGTATAATTAAATAAAACAAACACGTTATTTTTATATTTTTACTAGCTGATGTGTACCCGGCCTTACTCGGGATTTTATTTAAAAAAATATAGTTATGAATTTGTGAATTCTTGCTTGTCATTAGGGTGCCATAATTGATTTGACAGCGAAAGTAACTATCTCCAAATAAAGAAACATTCATTTATTTCATTCCAAACGTTTATTTTTTCAAAATTTATCTAAATCATGAAGTTCTTAAGTAGGTACCTACTCGTGTTTTCCATTTTGAAAATATTCTACCCAAAAAAAATTCTTTTGAATGTGCAATCTGTGGATAACCAGAGTGTTATAATATATGGGCGAACCTAAATAAAACATGGCGGGTTCAATGTTTTTCATACTAATTTTAAAACGTTATAGCAACAGTTTTACATATTGGATTTCATTCAAACTACTCTCTAAACCTTCCCGGCATTAATAAAAACAAATTGTGCTATTTTCAGCGAAACCGGAAGAGTAATTTTCGAAAACATCGAGGACAAACAAACAAACTTACATTGATTTTTACATATATAGATTAATGAAATATATGGATATACACATTGCAAAAATATAGTTAACATTTTATATAACATATAATTTCTTCAAAATATTGGTATTCACTTTGTGGCGTCATTATTAATATACGTATATAACATAATTTAATACTACTCTTCCATTAAAAGCATTTGCTTGTGGATGGAAGAGGAGTGTACATTAATTTGCTAATAGTTAAATATTATTCATGATACATTTATAAGGATATAATATTATGTGCAGTCTTAAGTACATAGCAGTTTGATTAAGAAAAATATATATATTTAATTAAATGTGGAGTCTAGAGACATTTGTATTAAGTGTAAGTATATTGTATCATAAGAAAGATAATGTAATTAAAAAGAAATACATAATACGTGTATGTTTAGAGTATTTTTATTTGTGGGGAAAAATGGTATTTTGAACTACTAATTTATTTTAAATTAATCACGAATCGGTTTCGCTTGTCTCGAGCACCGTCAAGGTAAAATTTAAAACTAAGGTAAGAGTGTAAAGTTTAAAATGTTACCCTGATGAAGCTAAGGATAATCGAAACCGGTTGGTGATTTATATAAAATAAATTAGTGGCTCAGAACGAAGTTTTTGTTGTATTTAATAAATATGTTAACTCACAAAGTAATTGCTTTCTAGGAAAAAAAAAATCATGGAAAAGCCTTATAGCGGTATTTATATAAAAAAAAAATCTGTTATTTTTTTATATGAATACCGCAAAAGAGTCCCAACTGCTCCCAACCGTCTGGAGCCAGTGAGACTATGGCATCCCCAATTGGGGAACGTTGTGAGGCTGAAGGCGTTGGGGTGGGGAAGTGGAAGGAGTAGAGGAAGGTGGGGAAATACTTGGCTATTCAGATCTGGTCACCAAACACGGCTAAAAGCCATTTCAAACAACGTTTCTATTCTGAATAGTGGTCTTTCACCAGGGCGATACTGAGAGCATCTTCCACTATGGAACGTGCGCAAATATACTATATATTATTTTTAAATGAATTTATTGTGAAACAACACAAAACTAATTAAATAAACTTTACTTGCGCACGACGGGATTTGAACTCGCGACGTTCGGATTCGTAGTTGAGAGCCTTACCCCTCGACCATGAAGGCTGTTATCCACCATAATGAACATTTGAATTAAATCAAGTGCGTTTAAAAAATTTTTTTACTGCTCTAAGGTTAACTTTGAATTCACGGTGGTTAGGTTAGGTTAGGTTATTAATTCGACCTGTTTTCGATTCCAGCAAAATGGGAGAGATGGTTGGCGATAAATTTTATTATTTCAAAGAGAAATTACATTTTATAAAATACCAATTTTCAGTAAACTCGCTTTAGTAAAAAATTCTTTAAAAGACTAATAAAAAAAAGCTTCACATTCATCATATTCATACCCAAGAGCATAAAAATTTAATTTCCAGAACCATCAGGATTATTTGCTTGTGATAGAGATCCAGAGACCACTAATAAATTAGATGGTCGGAAAGTAAATTATATCCAGCTATAATAATAATAATGTTTTTTTTATTTTTTTATAACAATATAATAAATAATGATATCCTAACTGGGATTTCCCGTGCTGAGGATTTCATTTACAAAATATTAAATTACATTATATTAAATTGATGTGCTTCATGAAAAAATAAAATTGTTAGATGATATGTTTTAAGTGCAGTTGCGAGGTTTCGGTGTTAGTCTGTATTTGGTGTTAACATATTTTATATTTCAGATCTCCCTATGTAACGTATCCAGTGTTTTATTTGATTTTAAAATTTATTATGGCTGTTGTGATTTTTGAGGGATAGTGGGATTTTTTTGTAGAGTTTAGTACCATAGTATAGGAAGTTTTTTTTTGTTCAAATGCTGTGTTTGTGGTTCCTTGTTTTGTGTTTTTGACTCTGAGATCTAGTGCTTCTAATATGTGTGATTGTTGTTATTTCTTGTTTTTGTATTTATGAATGTAAATTCGTATTGTTTTAGAGTATAATTGTTTTATTGACATAATGTTGGGTTTGTTTAAGATTTCGACATAGATAAAATTATTTAGGTTAGACCCTGTTAAAATCCAAACGTTAGAAATCTGATGATGAAACAGAAAAAAAATCGATAAAATTCATAAAACGCCTTTGATGTTGATTTCTAAGTTTGTTTAACCTTAATAAAATGCTTTAAAGACATCATTAGTAAAATTGAAAGTCACAAAATGATTTTATCGATTTATGTAACGTCTGAATATAAACATCTTACAAAGGGTTATATTTTCGTGTTTCCAAGAAGACTTTCTGTTTTATTCCTTTATAAAATAATTGCTGAAGCCTTCAGTTTCATGATTCCATTGCGAATTTAATTCGGCCGAACCATCATTAGTTGGTGTCCATTGCTAACCAAGGATGATAAAATTACATTAATTAGCTATTTATCTTAGAGGATGCGGGTAATGGTTAGATTTAAAGCCTGAAGTCGATTGATTGCCATTTCGATGTTAAATCATTATGATATAAGAATTATTTCAAAAAAATCCAATCCTAATTCCATTTTATAAAACTCGAGATTATTTTTATAATAAAAAAATATTAAATTTACTAACGCGATATGATTAGAAAGTTCTGAAGTTTTCATATACCACTAATGTTATGTCCTTTGCCTTTTTTATAACTTTTGTGTAATTTATGATTTGGGATGGTGGAATGATATTTAATAGACTGCAATTATGCCAGTGAGGCATGGAATTGGCAGAGGAAGGATGAAAGTAGACTAAATGCTGTAGAAATGAGATATCTGAGAGGAATGTGATTCCATAAAAAGTAAAGAAAGCAAGGCTGATGTAAGCGTAATGAGTAAGATTAAGAAAGGAATGCGTAGATGGTTGGGCATGTAGAGCGAATGAACAAAGAAAGGAGTGTAAGGAGAATATATGACGCGAATGTGAATGGAAGAAGAAGCCGGGGACGTCTGAGGAAGATATGGCACGATCAAGTGAATCAAATACTTGAGTCGGGCCATGTCAGAAGTCGGAATAACAGAACAGAATTTATTAGACGTATGAATGTGAATGAAGCATATGCCAAAATCGAATTGTTTGACGGTTCTTCCTTTTTGCCTACCCCTGCGGGGAAACGGCGTGATGGTTAGTTCGTCAGTTAGTTAGTTATTAACTCGGATGATAGGCGACGACAAAGAGACGCTAAAAAACCTCGCACGTTCTTATACACCTAGATTGTTGTCTCTCTTTCGTGCTGTCCTCTCATACAAGACGTCAGTTACACGTTCTTTACGGTGGCCGGATAAATCAACACACGTATGAATCGGCAAGCTTTTTAAAATTGATGTAAAGTCATCAATATTATGTAAAACAATACTACCCTTAAAATCTAATCTAACCCCCCCCCCCTTCCCAATTTAAAAATAAATATATACTCGTATATGTATGAATAAAAATTACGAAAAACAATAAATAAAAAAAAACGGTTTAACCAAGTTAGGTAAAGATTTTCGGGCTCTTTTTATTGTTGTTGTTTATTTTCATACTCTTAATGACTGCATATCACTTTTAAAAAGTGTGCCGACTCATAAGTGTGTGTTAACATTGGATTTGACCGGGGAAATGCGGGAATGCGGGAGAAGGAGAGGAGGAAGGTTAGGTAGGTGTATTTACGGGAGACAGTGTAAGTGGAGGCTTACCCAGTGAGGGGTTTCTTCCAGGGAGCTCGGCTCGGGACCTTCGACTAGCTCAGAATCGGCAGGCCTCGGAGCTCTTCTGCAGGATCGTGAATCGACAGGCGGTCTTATAGTTGGGAATTCGACTCAATACTTTATCAAATGAAACACTCAAATGCTTTCAATCTCAGTAGTTTACTTGGGGAAAGGTACAGACATAGTTAATTTACACAAGGGGAACAGGCTAACCTAAATCTCACAATAATGCTACAGGTAAACTCTCCTTTTCTCTCTGGAAATTTCTCTACAACGGGCATGGTTAAATGTGATTTGAGTAGAATGCAACACAACGGAAGGGGAAAAGCAAGATACGGCTCACGGTTTTTCGTGTAGAGGCGAGAAGTGTTCGGTGAAGGCAATTGCTGGTAGCGTGGCCGGGTAGGAAGCCATCTTCGTCGTTAGGCGGGTTTCTGGCGGCGTCTCATGTTTCAAGGGCAGCTCCGCGGGGAGGATGCTTCCAAGGCCAGGTCCACGTGGTGAATGCTGCGTCCAAGGCCAGGTCCGAGGGGAGAATGGTGGAGTCGAGGGTGCACGGGCGGAAACGGACCCGCGTACGAGAGTGTTGATTTCTTGCCGCTAGGGGCGCTGTTGTCTAACGAGCGGCTAGTTTTTATGGGTTATTTGCGTTATGTAACATGTGTTGAATTATCATGGAACCGTTCTTTACGACTAATAATGATCCCTTTTAAAGGGGTAGGGGTAACTTAATTCACTGATACAAGTTGATTGAACGCGGCATTGCAAATCCTTGGGAATTCTATGGGGACGGAACGAAGTATAACTTTAAAGAAGAAAGAAAATAATTTATTTTATATGGGTACAAGGAGTATTCAGACGAAAATTTCGTCTGGACCTCCTCAATATTCTTGATGCTCTTATATACTTGAAAGGGTTGCAGAATAGAATTTTCTGAATACAGATGCATTCGTCTATATTGTTGTTCGCATCTGCTATATTGCGAAAAATGGTAGCAAAATGCATGTGAATATTCTGGCTTTTTTGTGGCTCTCTTTTATGGCGTAATTTCATATTATTATATACTAAGAATTTCATGAACCTTTACTATGAAATCTTTACCAAGTAAAATTAAAATTAAAGTCTGTTTATTAAGCAGCTCAAATACCTACCAATAATCGTAATAGGTTAAAACCGGTCCGGTAGAATAAAGGGGGAATAAAATTTATTTTTATATTCATTATGATAGAATTCCACTACTAACTATCATTTTTTCTATATTACATTCTACGTCTGTAGCACCGTTATTTACTGGATGTTGCTAATTTAGAAGATGGTGGAGGTATTATGTAAATTTAGTTTGTATTTTATTTAATTTATTTTAAATATATCTGTTTATTTTATGTGTAATCTAATATGTATACCGCAGATGCATTAATATATGGATATTTAGATTGATTATTAAAATATTGTGATAATCTAATCTCTATACACAAAGATGAATGATTGTCTGCCTGTCTTCGATTTTCTCGAAAATTACTCTACTGATTTTGCTGAAAATAGAACAGTTTGTTTTTATTAAAGGTGGGAAAGTATAGAAAGCGATTGGAATGAAATACAATATGCAAAACTGTTGTTATAACGTTTTATAATTAGTATGAAACATATTGAACCCGCCATGTTATTAAGGTTAGCTCATAGATAAACCACTGTGATTATCTAGAGATTACATATTCAAAAGAAGGTTTGTTTGGGTAGAATGTTTTCAAAATGGAAAACACAAGTAGGTACCTACTTCAGAACTTTATTATTTAGATACATTTTGAAAAAATAAATTTTTGAAATGAAATAAAATTTCACAAACGAAAAGCAAGAATTCACAAATTCATAACCGTATTTAAAAAAAAAAACCGAGCATGGCCCTGATACATATCAGCTAGGGTTTCATAAATTACCCATTTGTGTCTCTAAGAAAAAAAAAATTTAAAATTATCGGAATAACTTATTGAGGCTTATTCACCACACTGTAATATTAAATCACCGAAGATAATTTTAATATATCTCAAATGAAATGCAACAGATTTTTTTTGTAATTGTCTTTTTCTGTCACATATTTATATATAAATCGGAAAAAGTGATATAATATGTTTCATATTTCATTCGAGATAATTGTATAATTGTTTTTAATTACCAAATATTGCAATGAGGTTTATAAGCTTCAATAAGTAACTCGTAAACAAAAATCAGGATAGATATATCCGACACACTGTCTAGATTGCAAATATATTTGGCTAGAACTTTGCAAATACACAAAAGATGGCAGCCAAATGGAAATAATTGAAAATAATATTAGTAATTCTTAATTTGAAATATCGATAAAAATTATGGAAAATAACAAGGTATTATTAGCTCAGTCCCGGTAAGATAGAGGTCCTGGGTTCGATTCCCAGATTCGACCACCCTTTTTATTTTGTTTGTCTTTTTCTGTTTCTTCTTTCGTATGAGATTTTTTAATATCATCTTCAACGATTGAATAAATAAATGTCGAGTTTGTTACAAGAATTCTGACAGAAAGTTTTGATTCGGGATTATTAATGTTTTTTTTTTTAAATTTTACTTTATAGGTATCCAATAACATAAATTCCCATATAATGAGGTTCTTTACGTAAGATTATTTTATTTTATTTTGGAATTGGAGGTTCTTGTATACCCTGAGACATAACGACCTACAATAAATATAATACATCAGGGTGAGTTAGTAAACTCAAGAAATCCAATAAGGATAGATTACTTATGTACCATGGCTCCAAATTGTAACTGTAACATTAATTAACTTTCACCAGACATAATAAAACCCCTTCTTATTCTTCTCAGCAATAATATGCTTATTGGTGCGGAGGGTAAGTATTTTTGTCACAGTCGTTAAAGTCGGCATTTTGTGTCGTTGGTACACCTTTTGGCCCATTACGTCTTTTGGGAAAATCGTAACTGTTCGGTCCATATTTAGATAAAGAGATTAAAAACGCATAAAGAGGGTTCTAAAACCTGAGAATTACTGCTGTGAAGATTTTGTGTGACGTACCATAGTTAAATTTGACGTAATTTTAAGGAAATATTGCGATTTTAGTCCTTAGTCAATACCAATGTACAGTTTTTTTAAAAATTTTATGTAAATCAAAGTTAATAATGATATAATTAAGTTCTGCAAGCATTTTTACTTTTTTATTATTGTGACAGCTGTTTCGGCGTTTAGGGCCATTTTAAAACTGCGGTTAATCCACATTGTGACGATTTATTTATATGATTTTATTTACTCCCACTCCTTTTCAACTTGGACGGGTTTAAAAAAAAAAAGATTTTTATCGGTAAAACCGATTTAGTTAGAAAACAATTAAAATTCTGAATTCCGCGAGGTTTTCACATTTATAATGTGTTTCCTCGTATTTAACTGAAATTTTTTTCTTAATTGATTTATGTAAATGTCTTGTATTGTTTTGATAATGTGAACATACTGGTTGTCAAGGGGGACGTGATTATTTACTAAGAGATGAACAAACCTAAACCCTTACATATAGAAAGAAAGGGCTTAATATTAAATTTTCTGAAAAGCCGAAACAGCTGTCACAATAATAAAAAAAATAAAAATACTTGCAGTACTTAATAAAATTATTATTAAATTTGATTTACATTAAAATAAAAATAAATAAATAAATGGAGTTCTACGAATTAAACACAAAAACAATGAATAATTAATTAACTAATGTAATTTAGTACCGGTTTAAACACAAATCTATATATTATAATGTTTTGTTTATACCTTTTTACTCATAGTCTTCTCTAGAAATTTGAATCTAAATATATGGTACAAAGAATATATACATATATTTAATACGTATTTATATATTTTTAACCCGCAACACAAAGACAAATCAGAACAAATACATATATTCCTAGATTCACAAGCAATTGTGGATTAATAGAAACGTACATAAATACGTTAAGAAAATATTACATAGAAAATTTATTACAATTTATAAAAAAAAAACAATTTGTATATCCCGGGCCGCTAGAGGTGCTTTTGTATCATGTTGATATCTCTATGTATGGAAAATATCAGGAGCTGGGCGAATTATCTCTTTTTTAAGGTATTTGGTACCAGGTACCTAATGACATAGCTATTACTTTAATGTTTTAATACTATACTATGTAGTATATCTGTTATTTTACAATTATATTAGGTCAGGTTAGTTAGCATAAAGTGCAATTGAGGTGAACCTTCACAAAACCGCGCCATAGAACTTTATTCTTATTATTATTATTAATATTATGATTTTATTCAATTTTAAGAATTATATGATGAATGTCACGTACCTATGTACGATATAGGTTATATAGCGATAAAGTTTTTGATTAAGTCATTGGTGTCGGGATAAGAGTTGACACCTACTAACTGATGTTATCCTTAATTTAGAACTTTCCTATGAGCTTTACATATTCGAAAGTATCAGATTACGTGAAAAAATAAAATATCAGTTATAAGTAGGCCTGAGTCATATATGTTATTTTGTCATATTACCTAATCCCGAAATATTAGTTTGCCGGTATTACATTATTTTCTCCGTATTTTTTTTTTTTTACGTTTGAAAATTAGTATGATATCCGAACCAGATACTGCGATAGCCGTTGCGCCTATTTTTACTTCGTATTTTCTTGTCAAAACAGTAGCGACGTATTTTTGCGACTTTGAAAAATCGGTACATGGATCACGAAAATCCTATTCTCACGAAGTTTTACCGGGTGATATGATGTGCGGCTACCCGAAGATATCAGATGGCAAGGAAAACAGACGTTCCAAATTGAATACTGTATTGAATATATCGAGGACAGTCACAATCGCGAGTACTAAATATCAGTATCAGATGTATTAATGTCAGATGTTACATATCGATATAGAATATGCTGTTTTCGGATATCATATATACAGATGTCATTTTTGTATGTGATTTAAATAAATCAATTAAGAAAACATTGTCATTTAAATACGGAGAAAACATACTATAAATGTATAAATGTCACAGAATAGAGAATTTAAATTATTTTATATTCCAGATCAGCATTCAGTAGATATGGATACCAAAATATCACTTCCATACTCGGAACGGTTAGATCGCTAATATCCAAGGAGTCACTATGGATATATCCGATATCTTGCGGGGTATTATAATACGTCTACCTGTTACGAATATATTAGGTACAGTCTTAGTTATAAGGAGGGTTGGTCATGTAAAAAATACTTAAACATCTGTTCTTCATTCCTGGAGTTTAACAGATGTGGTATTATAGCAAGAATAATCTTTGATTTCCTCCCACAAATAGCAAAACACTAAAAACATCGTCTTCCAAGTAAGACTTACTGAACAAAACATCAACCATTATGACATTATTGTATCTCAAAGTGCTACATTAAAGTGGTAAACGGGTACTCTATTTGTCAGGTGCACCTCCCACTAATATTTTTCTGATAGAACCGCGGTAGCGACAGTTATCGATATCGGCGTCTTATAACACAGCAGATTGTGGCATCTAAAGGTTTATATCTATCGCCAAGCATATCGGGAAATCATAATCCTGAACCTTATTGTATTTACTCCATTCTATCTAGGTTTTATGTACTTATACTTACACAGTATGTTTAGCTTTCTGAGACCTATGGTTAGAGTGCTAGTCCGGACAGACAGAGGTCCTGGGTTTGATTCCCAGATGCGATCGTTAAAAAAGTTACTACAAAAAAATAACTAATAATTGGATTACATATTCCCAATACGTACAGGAATGTCTCGTTCAGACTACTCTTCAGTAAAGCAGTAACGGAACTTGTCTACCAAATGTTTGCTGTCAATTTATTGTCTTATTTATTGCGTTATTTAAATTACCCAATCAAAATAACGCGCCGGACACTCAATCCCCCTCAGGTCATTTAAAGGCACTTTGCGAAAGGGTTATACACTTGACACTTGATACACTCTATGGTCTTGTGCGTTTTTCCTGTCTCGTTAGCGCGTCTACGTAATAAAAAAAATAGTTCAAGTATCCCACAGCGAATCATGTAACCTAGTTAGTAGTCTATAAACGGCGATAGGCTTATGTTAAAAATGGCAAATACCTGGTTTTGCTCTGGAAGAGGCGATATTTTTTGTCTTAAAATTACCTCTACCCAGAGGCGTGCAATCCATATAGGGTCATAAGTACTGCCAACCCCACCTTACCCACATGAAAATATAAAAAAATGTTGAAATTTATAAAATTATTCTAAGAACTCAATCTACACTTTCAAAATACGCGCGAAGTTACAGCTATGAATCGTAGCGCCGCGTCGCAGGCGCCCAATCGAACGTATCAAAAGCAGGAACTAAGTATTTTAAAATGTTGACTATATTCAATACACAAAAAATGTACAGGTATGTGCAATGTGCATTCAAGGCTCGGTTGTGTTAGTGTCGAAAAAGACCGTGCCTTTCGGTACAAATCACGAATGCAGTAATCAGTGCCATCTGTTGGTACCTTCATAAATTAATACAACTTTACCAATGAAGTAATTATCACATTATCTTGGCTTTCTTTTATATAGTTGTGCGGATGAAAAATATATGAATAATTTATATATCCAGTATTTGGCTTGTAATTTGCATAAATGAAGTGGTATTTGAATGAAGTTTGATGTTTTTCCTACTGCCTACCCTGATTAAAAACTCGTTTTTGGAATCATATATTTTCTTAAATGTTGTGATGATCTAGGGTTGTATTATAAATAATGCGTCGTCATCCACGCAAGGCGCTGTGTATTTTATTAAGAGTATATTCGTAATCAGAAATGAGGAGAATTAGAATAGTCAGGAAGCCATTGTTCTCTATTGGTTATTATTAAAATCTGCCGGTCTGCAAGGAGGGTATGCTGTATTTATCTCTGGAACATCTTAGTGATATATATCGAGTTTCTATGAAACTAGGTTTAAAGTTACTAATAAAGTCACATGTGCTTTATAGCTCAAACTATTGCAGTAAATAATAGCTACAACTTTATTTATTTGTACGAAAATCACAGTAGAACGTGTCTGGAGTCAGTAGGTCTATGGCAACCTCAATTTGCACTTTGTAATACCGTGGTGTATATAATGATAATAATGTTTAATTATCTTCTTCTTTTAAAACAAAATAATAAATAATGATATCACTTACAAAATATTAAATTACATTATATGTATTAAAAAAACGGACAAAAAACTTCTTGTACTATGGTACTAAACTCTACAACAAAATCCCACCATCCTTTAAAAATCACAACAACCATAATACATTAAAAAAAATCAAATAAAACACTGGATACCTTCATAGGAAGATCTGAAATAGAAAATATATTAACACCGAAACCACTCAACTACACTTGAAACACCTCACCTAAGGATTATTAAAAAAAATTTCATTGCTTCAATCATTATTTTTTTAAATTATTATACAAGCTTTCCCGGGTTACGAATAACCTGACAATATTTGTAAATATCCTACTACCATCATGGTAGGCAGAAGATGCTGCTTGTGTCGTTATTATTACTGTTATTTTTCTGTAGCTCTTGTTTTTTTCATTTCGTGTTGTGTATTTAGTATTGGTCCGTTAATATAAAAATTAAAGAAAAAAATACTGCATTAGGCGCAAAATATTCAAAATCCGTCGCGGCACTGAATGATGTAATAATGAAATTATTCACTGGGATCCACGTATTCAGCGAGTTCTCAAGCATCTGCATCAAAAGTCCTTTCATTCTGATACATAATATTAAAATAAATCATGACGTAATAATTTTAAATTTACGCGTGACCTCAAAATTACCAAACGACCTCAACCATTGTCTTTTACAACCTTCTGTTGTAAATACAATTTAATCAATCAAAACTACAGCAGTATTAAAATCGCGGAAAGAAAGAAAATAATAATGCGACTTCACGTTTTTCCGTGGAAACGGAATAAACCCATTTGAATCCTTGTTATGTAGAATTGAATTACTTTTTTGGCATTGAGAGAAAGCAGAATTCTGTGGAAATCTTGTCAAAGTGGTAGAATTAGTTCGTCTAAATTGAACTTTTCTTTATACTTTTGGGGATGGTGGTGAAATATGATTAAATATCCGTTTCTTATCTTACGCATTCGAACGTTCAAATTTGAAAATCACTCTCTCGGAATAGTTGCTCAACTCGTCGAATATAATTTAGTTGAGTTGAATCCACACGTTTAAATACTGGCCACTTTTTTATTCTTTCACGATAGAATATATAGTGTTTCCCAAAGTGGGCAATATCGCAACCCCCCCCCGGAGGTGGTCGGGGGGGTAAAAAAGTAGCCGTAAAAGGCATAGGGGGGCGAGGGCAATCCGAAAGCGCAGGGAATTTTTTTTTTAAGAAAATGACTTGGAATGTTGCAAGAATCGAAACATTCCTACAAAATATGAAAATATTTAAAAATCCGAAATGTCAGATATTGTGGTCCATTACCTTAGAAAGAAAAATTTATATCCCTACCCCAAGATAGAATTTCTCAAATAATTTGGTGATTTTCCTCAAATTTCGCATTTCGTGAAATTTCAAGGAATTTCCGATAAAATTATGGTCAAACTATCAAAATAATTATGAATAAAAAAAAAATCAAACAGTTTGGTCCCATAGGGTCTGAGACAACATCTTTTAATTCTGGAACCCAATCCGTAAATAGTCCACAAACATGATTTTTTTTCCAAAAATCCACCTTTTCTGGAATTTCGAGTGGAATTATGGTCAGACCATGAAAATATTTAAGAATTCAAAATGTCGGTTAGCTTGGTCCAATTTGAAATATATCATCAAATTTGGTAATTTTTCCACAAATTTAATTTTTCTACGAGTTTCCGATAGATTTATAGTCAGACCATCAATATTTAAGAATATAAAATATCATTTAGTTTGGTCCGAAGGAACTGTGTAAATGGCCTTTAATTCCCGAACCAAAAGTCTATTTACTCCTCAAATTTTGGGACTTTTTTTGCATTATCATGATATTAAGAATTCAAAATATCAGTTTGTTTGGTGCCATAGTGCCTACGAAAATGGAGTTTGCATGCCTACCCGAGATGAAATTTACATACAAATATAGTGATTCTATGAAACAATTTCGTTTTGTCTGTAATTTCCGAACAAATCAAACAGGTCAGACCATCAAAATAGTAACAAATTAAAAAAATCCCGTTAGTTTGGTCGGGTGGTGCTTGAAAAAATGAAATCAATATCCCTACCCCAGAATGAAATTTCTCCAATAATTTGGTATTTTTTCCACAAATTTCGCATTTCGTGGAATTTCCGATGGAATTGTGTTCACACCATAGAAATAAAAAAGAATCCAAAATATCAGTTGGTTTGGTCCGTAGGGTCTGTGAAAATTCCCATTCATTCCCTAAGCCAATGTGTAATTATTCCACAAATTTTGTGAGTTTTTTAAAAAAATGCATTTTATGAAATTTCCAGTCAGACCATGAAAATATTAAAGAATTCAAAATATCAGTTATTCAAGTGCCGTGGTGCCTTAAAAACGAAATTTAAATCCCTACTACAAAATGAAATTTCTCAATAATTTGATAATTTTTCCACAAATTTCTAATTTCGCGAAATTTCTGAAGGAATTATGGTCAGACCATCAAAATATTTAACTGTTCAAAATATTAGTTAGTTTGAGAAAATGGAGTTTACATCCCACCCCGAGGTGAGATTTCACCACAAAATAATTATTGTATAAACATTTTTCGCTTTCTCTGAAATTTCCTATCGAATTATGATCAGACCATCAAAATATTAACAAATTGAATTATTCCGTTAGTTTCGTCCCATGGTGCCCGAGAAAGCGAAATTTATATCGCTCCTCAAATTTGGTGATTTCTCGACAAATTTCGCCTTTCGAAGAATTTCCGACGGATTTACGTTTAGACCATCAAAATATTTAAAAATCCAAAATATCAGTTCGTTTGGTCCGTAGGATCTATGAAAATGGCCTTTAATTCCCGAACCCAATGTGCAATTATTGTAATTGGAAAATATTACTTTGAACCATTTGGCTTTTATGGGGTAATTTATGTATAGATTTATAGTAAGTTTTTTTTATTGATTTTTACTTTTCAGTAGAGGATTACAACACATAGATTAAATTGGATATTTAACTTAATGGAAAAAAATATCGTTGGCTTTAAAAAATAGTACTTTCTGATTGTCTAAATGATATTTTCAAGAAATCAAAACATTTTTTTGATTAATTACCACACAACTATATTAGGAATAACGTAAAAAACTATTATAAAGCAAAATGAACTAATTTCGTCACTTGTTGCATTTATATTAAGCATGAACTTTGCCCTCAATTATAAAAAAAAGTTCAGTTTTGCATTTTAGACTCCTAATTTTCAAAATTGCTGTTCTTTTGACGCTCGTCGGATTTTTCTTTTAGTTGAAGATTTCTTTATTCTTCTGCTGCATTATAAATTATTATTACATTGGCTGCAAGAAAGGTCGACCCTTCTTGGGTCTGAAGAAACGAAAATAGAAATCTGTGTTGTATGGTAATCTCGATTCATGGCTTTCTTTTTTATACCTTGATATTTAAACAGTAGAGGTCCCCTTTTTCTTCGCGATATGTAAGAAAAAATACTCATACTATTCATGTATATACATATTACCTTTTATACATAAATATTAAATAATAATGCGTTATTCCTGTGGGTGGACATGGTTAGCAAAGGTGAGTTGCTGTAATTTTATTACTCATTATTGATTTTTTTGTTAATTTCTAGTCACCAAGACGCACAATATAAAATATGAATTAATATTAGAATATTAATTGATAAACCAAAGTTTGTTTTTTTTTTAAGACAAGATTTTTGTGCATAGCGCAAAGGGTAACAATTATTTTTATAAACAATAATTATTAGCCTGAAACACTCATCCAAATTGAAAAAAACCTTCCGAGAAAAGATAAATGTCGCCGACAGGATAGAAATAATTTGTCTCGACGCCATCTATTGGGGGATTAAGCCTTTACAAGCCTTTCTCATACTAATAAAGTTGGTTGTTTACAGGTGAAATATAATAAAAAAAACAGTAATTATTGAATGAAACACTAGTATATATTGATTAACTTGGCGGGTTTGCGATAAGCCGACGTAGCTCAACGGTAGAGCATCTGACCGGCAATCAGAAGGATGCAGGTTCGAGTCCTGTCGGCGACATTTATCTTTTCTCGAAGGTTTTTTTCAATTTGGATGAGTGTTTCAGGCTAATAATTATTGTTTATAAAAATAATTGTTAATATTAGAATGTTTAAACTTGGTTTTATCCTTGTTGAAGCCTGTTTCTAATAAGTAATTGATAATCTAGGAATAGTTACTATATCGTAAACAGAGTTCATGCTCTCCGATTCTACTTCTTTTAATATTTCTGGTTGTCGTACCTACATACAAAAATAAAATATCTAAAAATTGTTACACAGTTAGTGCCCAAGAAATACAAATAATATTTGTATATTATTTATTAGACCTAAAAGTATACAAAGTTGGTATAAAAAATGCACTTTCGACAAGGGTTCTGTGAACCAAATAAGTTTGAGAAACACTGTTGTAGAAGATTCGGGACCCACTGGCACTGCTTAGAAAATGTAATTGAAACATCCCTTTCCTAGAACCACGAGGGTTATCGAATCCTTTAGGACAGAGATTTCCAACGTGGGCTATAGCGTCCCCCAAGGGGCGATAGAGATCCAATGGGCGCTATGGTGGTCTCAAAAGGATGGTGAAATGGCGGGCTAGGGAAATATTTCTTTAAAAAATAAATTTACCCTATGAATTCATACTTGTCAAGGTACATTGTCGAAAGAATCAAGCAACAAATTAACTGTTTTTAGTTATTTAATTGATTTATAGATTGATTATTAATTTTTGACGGTGCTTATAACACCTAACCACGATACTCGATACGTTTTGTCAGGTGAACAATAATGTACTATATAATATAATACTTAAAATATGCATATGAATATTTATCAAGAGCAACAAGCTATCATAATGGAGAACAGAGGTGATGAAAAGATCGTGTCGGGGTACAGAGTCGACCGCGGAAATGAGAGTTATTATCTCTCAGTCACAATGTATATATTTAGATTTCATCGTCGCGTAAGAAGAAACGGCGGTGGAAGGGGGCTCTGATGAAAAGTATACTCTAGAAGTGGGCGGTAAGACAATAAAGGCTGGGAACTCTCTCTAGTTCAGCAAGCGCAACGTTTGTTATGAAAGTTGTTAACATTGTAATATTCATTCTATGGGGTTTCTTTCCTATGTCCAAAGGGCAAAGGTATTCTAAGGGTTCTTCGTCATAGTGACGTCAGTCTTTTTATTGGAATGCTATTTAATTGACGGCACCGTTTTTTTCCGGCGGAATTATTTAAAAATATCAAGTTACCGTATTATCATAACAATTTGTTTATATATAGCCTTGGTAATAAATATTGTTCTGCGGATATTTTTAAATCTGGATAACTGCAATACAAAGTTGAAATTGATGAACTCTTACTATAATCTAAATCTATTTTATGAGTATTTCTATTGTGTTTAATTTTATTCATTCTGTTGTACTTGTAATTACAGTTGTAACATTTCAGTCATATATGTACCTATATTATAATTGCATCTATC
The DNA here is from genome assembly GCA_022606495.2 of Halesus radiatus. Lineage (NCBI taxonomy): Eukaryota > Metazoa > Arthropoda > Insecta > Trichoptera > Limnephilidae > Halesus > Halesus radiatus. The sequence goes on along the minus strand of JAHDVE020008772.1, from coordinate 15,408 downwards.
TACATTTTCTACCTACATTATTATATATTACATACATACATCAGATTTATATATAGAAAGGGACGCTTAGATGGTTTGGGTACGTAGATCGAACGAAGAGAGGAGTGCAAGGAGAATATATGACGCGAATGTGAATGGAAGAAAAAGCAGGGGACGTCCGAGGAAGACATAGCACGATCAAGTGAATCAAATACTCGAGTCGGGCCATGTCAGAAGTGGGAATAACAGAGGAGAATGTATGAAAGTGAATGAAGCAAGAAGTGTATGCCAAGATCGAATTGTTTGGCGGTCCGTCCTCTTTGTCTACCCCTGCGGGGAAACGGCGTGATGGTTGGTTAGTTAGTTAGTAAGTTAGATTTATTATTATTTTTCCTATATAAAACAATGTCTTGAATTGTCTTTGTGTAAAAGCCCTTTTGAGGCGTATACATAAATAAATAAATAATAGCATGTTGTCTAAAAACTGGAAACTTGTTAAACGGTTATAAGACAAATTTAATCATCACAGGAGATTTACTAAATTAAGTTTTTGTTGCACATCAATGACCTCTTGACATGTGCACAAATCCATTGTTACGCGGATGACAGTACAGTCCATGATTGCTTTTTGTTTGACAAGCCCCCAAAGGGCACACAAACTCCAACGGCTCGGAGGGCTTTGAAACAGAGAATGGACGGTTACCTTGAGAGGGTCTCCTCTTGGGGTAAGAATAACCTCGTCGAATTTAATGTTTCAAAGACCCAATCATGTCTGATTACATCTAAAAGGGATCGACAATCTAGTCTCCTTTAATGGAAGCAATCTTCCCAACAAGCCCTCCATTGATATGCTTGGTGTAACCTTAAATGACCAGCTCAGGTATGGGGCTCCATCGAACCCAGAGTAAAGTTAGCCTCTCAGAAGCTGGGCGTATTGTACAGAGCCCGCAGATACTTTAATAGTACACAACTGCTGACCCTGTACAAATCGCAAGTGTGCCCTACTGTAGAATTTAGCAGCCACCTCTGGTCGGGAGCCCCAAAATATCTAAAAAAATACCCTGATTGTGTGCAGAAACCGGCGGTCCGTTTGATAGATTCGCATATCTTAACAAACGGACTACAATCTTTGAAGCACAGACGTCAGGTAGGAATGCTGTCCTAGTTCTACCGGTATTTTAATGGAAGATGCTCTAAGGAACTAGCGTCATTGATCCCTTCGGCACCGGTGCATAGTCGGGAAACACGCCAAACGCGCGCCAAACATTAGCACACGGTTGAAATTTGTCACATGAGAACGGGTCGCTTCTACGACTCGTTATTGTGTTCAACAGCTCGGCTGTGGAATGATCTGCCGGTCCTACATCCTACAACATGGGTCTCTTCAAGAACCAAGTTCACTCTATCCTATCCTTTAAAAGACCCCCCAGACAGCATCTTCAAAGATGATATAAGCTTTTGAGTGAGATTATTTCCCTCAGGGTCTCCTGTGGAGTTACTCTAAAAAAAAACTAATAAGTTCAAATATTGATCAAATATTGGCCAAACGTCTGGAAACAGCCGGGAATGCTTTGGCACTAAATATAACTAAATTACATATTTAAAAAAAAATCTCATTGTTATAAATACATGCGATTGTGGGCGGTACACTGCAAACAGTGATTTCAAGAAAAATTACATCTCGGGGCAAGCATCAGAATATAAATAGGTACTAGAAATAATTTATGATTGTGAACCAGGCAGAGGTCAAAACTGAAGATATATTTAAAAGAACGATCATCTTATACTTTTATTGCTAACCCTATTTTCTTAATGTTTTTTTACATTTAGTTAAATTTGTTATTTTAAAAACATTACAAAATTGTCAATATATTAAACCGTTTTAAAATAAATGTAATATATACATATTGTATAAAGCAGATTAAGTGTACATGGAATATAACATTGGTAAAAATATAATGTAAATATTTAAAAAAATATATATTAAAGTAGAATATAAGAACAGTATCAAAGATTGCCACTTAAAAGCCGCTCCATTGATGCTGAATATGTCGATGTTCGAATTGATTCTGTTCAACAACAAGTTTGCCCTCCCCACCGGCACAACCATTGGTATGTTGGTCCTGCAAGTTGGGGGATAAAACATTGAAATAACCTTCGGGAACACAAAAATGAATGCTCTCCGCGATTGCCGATTTTCAAACCATTCACGAATAAGTGTGAAGAAATGTGTAGCAATGTGTAGGAATTTCCCTCAGGGTCTATGTCGTCTTTGAGGATGCTGCGTTGAAGCTCTTTTTTTGTTGTATTGTATTAAAAAGCACTTGTAACTGTAAAGTAGATTTATTGAACATTCAGGATGACACCGGTTTAACAAGTGACTGTCTGAGGTAATGTCCCATAGACAAAACTATAGACGTGATCTATAGTGTATATTAGTATATTATACCAACGGAAAGGATGGAGAGAAAGTTCTGGGAAGGAAAAATATATGAAGGGTGGGTAGGAATCTGGGGTTCAGTGTGTCCAGGAGTAATGGTGATTGCGGTGTCAGGCGATGGGTTGAGAATGTCCGGCTGAAGAGGTTAAGGGGTCTCCCTCAACCGGCCTCTCTCGATCCGTCCCAAGACCTAGACAAATCTCACCCCATGAACCCGGGAATCCCTGCTAAGTCACCCGCCGTAGCGAACCACTATGCAGATAACCAACACCTTTGCCCTATGGCAGAGGTGTTGGTTACCCAATGAATGAGTACCAATATCCGCCCTCCAATCTGATTGCTTTTATTGGTAACTAATGAAATTTTTTTTTCTTTTCAGAAACTATGGACATCTAACAGTGATTTATACAACATCTGAATAATACAATTATCTAAAATAATACAATATAGGTCCAATTTCGTAAAAAAAGGCTTTAAAAATATTGTAAACAAAAATTAAAAATAAGTTTTTTGAATAATACATTTAAGTCCATTTAAAGTTAAGGTGTTTAAAAAATAGTGGTCTTTTGTAATAATAAAATGATTTTGATTCCTAATTCAGGTTACTATTTCAAATTTAGATTTCGACGTAAGTAAATAATAGTTTTGTATAAAGAATCTATTTCTAATAAGTGTTTAATATGAGTTGAAAAAAAAACACCAGTCGATAATTTAAAACTTATGCTATCAACAATAGCCTCGGTTGTAGGACCATTTGCCATACAATCACAATTCAGTATTCACCCCACCGAGAAAACAGGAAACTTCACTTCAAATCTGCAATTCGCTTACGAGAACTCTTCTGTATTGATTCAGGATGGATCTGACCCGTTCCAACATGATTACGGCCATTTCAACCCTTTCCAGTACGAAAGAGGTAGTAATAATTCAAACCCGTACCAACATAACCATGGCAGAAGTATTTCCGACCCGTTCCAAGATAATAATGGCAGAAATAATTCAGACCATTCCAATGGCAGAAACGGGTCCAACCCGTTCCAACATAACCACGGGAGAAATAGTTCGAACCGGCTTCAACATGAACAACAGAACAGTTCCAATCCGTTTCAATATGAGTATGGCCGAAAGAACGCCAATTCTTTCCAAAATGAATCCTACAACCCGACGATGTTTGCTCCGACGGAAAGTGGAGCGAATGAAACGATGGCCATTCTTGCCAAAGCGATAGGGATCACCACAATCAATTCAGTAAGCGCATTCAACTCATCAATTCCAACTAACTCCACGAACTCAACGTTAGATATAGACTACCCTCAAATTCCTGCGTATATTAGAACAACTTCCATGGTATTTTGCATCATCATCATGTGCCTGGGAGTGGTGGGAAATGTGATGGTGCCAATTGTGATAATGAAGACGAAAGACATGAGGAATTCCACCAACATCTTCCTGATGAATCTGAGCATCGCAGACCTGATGGTGCTTCTGGTCTGCACTCCAACAGTTCTGGTGGAAGTGAACACAAGGCCAGAGACTTGGGTGCTCGGGAAGGAGATGTGTAAGTAACTTTGCTTTATTGTTCAATTTTGATATGACTGATGTTTTCATAATGTATGCTACCGATAGGCTTGTGGAAATGTAGAGTTCTGGGTCTAGAATCTTGCATTTACCATTCAACATATCCACTACTCAAGATGAAAAATAATTATGTATTATTAAAAAGATGTGACGAGTGAACGGTTCTGATCTACCGTTGATAAATGCACCTACTTAAATTGTTGACCCTAGAATGGAAGAGAAGAGTAAAATTTATTCTGTTCAACTTCAAACAATTTTTTTCACTGAAATGATGACCGATCGCTTTAGCTTTCTTCAGATACTTTTCTTGAGTTATTTCCTCAGCGATTGTCTTCATAGCGGGCTGCGCTTTTTTATCGTAGGTAAGTTTAATCATTTTTCACTGAGGATATTTTACGTCTCATTGCATGGTGGGAACTATTGAGTGAAATTTATTGATCGCTTCTCAGACACAATAAACGATTGAATTGTGTATATATTTGATCAATTGAATTAATAAATATGTTTATTATGAGTGACCGGAATATTTATTACCCTAAACGCCAAGATTAATCAAAGACAGAAGAAAAACGCCTAATTTAAAAGCGAATAAAATAATATTCTTTTCGCTTCTATTTTAGGGTTAAGTATAATGTTCGTACAAAAGATAGTGAACTTTTTAAATACATGTACGTCAAGTTATATTGGCACTCTTATCGGAAGAAAATGCATGAGTAAGCATTTGCTATGTCTTCATAGTGGACACCTGTTGGCCGTAGTCGTTAAATTTTTCAATTTGCAACGAATCCCAGATGACGCTACGCAGTCTGATATTGAGTTTTGTTGGTAAACGAGGTTCATCTAAGAATAATATTCTCATGGTATATTTTGTTCTGGATTTCTATTTTTGGCTATAATATCCAATGTCAGCTTTTTTAAATTTGCTATTTAACTTTAATTCCTAGGTAAGAATGGCGAAGTACTACATCACACTGTAAAAATGTACTTTATATACCTTATCATGAAATTGGATTTTTAGTAGTCGTTGCCAATTTCTAATAAATGAATAAATGTACCTTTTTATAGAGTTGGTTTAGAGAATGTGTATTGTGGTAGGAAAGTCTAGAGGGTTATCACGCATCATAATAGTTACTATCATAGTTTTAGATGAAGTGGTACAATGAATATTTTACCACAAAATTCTAAAACACTATTATCCATACGTATAATTTATTCTGGTATAATTTATTATGGAGCACAGACGTCAGGTGGGAATGCTGTCCTTGTTCTACCGGTATTTTAATGGAAGATGCTCTGAGGAACTAGCGTCATTGATCACTTCGGCACCGGTGCATAGTCGGGAAACACGCCAAACGCGCGCCCAACATTTGCACACGGTTGATATCTGTCACATGAGAACGTGTCACTTCTACGATTCGTTCTTGTGTTCAACAGCTCGGCTGTGGAATGATCTGCCGGCCTCTGTGTTTCCTCCATCCTATAACATGGGTCTCTTCAAGACCCAAGTTCACTTCTTCCTATCCTCTTAAAGACCCTCCACACAGCATCCCTAAAGATGATATAGGCCTTGAGGGAAATTATTTCCCCCAGGGTCTCCTATGTGGAGTTACTGTAAAAAAAATCATTAATTGTTTTTGTGTTTAATTTATAGAACAACACTTTTTTTTTTCAATTATAGAAAAACAAAATTTAATAGTGTCGTGATTAATTTATGCAAGTATTTTAGTTTTTATCATTTTGATAGGCGTTTCGGCGATTAAGGCCATTTACGACTTATTTATATGATTCTATAATTTATCCAATTAAAAATGCGGATTGGCGTAATTAATTCATTTTAATTTTTTCAAATTTTAACAATGTCTAAATAAAAAAAATGCTCACGCGACCCAAATAAATGGAAACATCGATTACACGCTATCGTATTTAAAAATCGTAAAAAAATTATAGGAATTTTTGCGAGGCACAAATCCAAGCTTTTAATTCTGTGAATTTATTACACCGTCGCTTTCCACACGTCCTGTCGACATTAATTCGCCAACAGTAACAAAATGCCTAAAAGAGGAGATGAAAATGAGAATTTCGTATGTCGCGCTGTTCCGTACAATTCTTCGAACTCATAAATAATGGTAATCGTCCCAAACGGTAGGCCGTATTCATATATTCCATTTGTGGCATGTACACACGATTATATTATGTTGACCAGATACTCGGCACACATTAAATCATATATATTAAAGTGTAATTAAATAAATAATTGAGCTTTTTAAGAGAAACGGCTGCGCGGCCTGTTTCCTACAAAACTTAACTTTGGATTTGGGGCCAAAATACTCACCTAAAAATAATGATTTTTTTTAGAAAAAGTTTTACCCCATTTACTTATAAAATATAATGAAATATAAAATCAAAAATTTAAAAAAAAAATGTATTAAAATAAGCATTATGGTGGATTTTATATTAAATTAAAAACGACCAATTTACGTTGGAACACAAATTTGCCGTACAATTGCAATTTATGTATTATTTTCATATTTTTTATTTACGTAATCATATTTACATAACAAATACGATAATTAAAAAAAAAAGTACAATAAACTCGCAAATAATTTTCTAAGTTGCCTCCAAAATTGTGAATATTGATTTCTTTCCATGTCATATACTTCATAATTTAAAACAAATATAAATAAAATACTTCTCATCCGTACTAGATATTTACTAAACCTTTAATGAAAAAAGTATATCTTTCAGTGTGGATGGGTATTTTGGCCTCAAATCCAAAATTAAGTTATGTATGAAATAGGCACCGCATCCGTTCCTCTTAAAAACAACGACAATAAATTGGTACAAATTCCCCGACCATTTTGCTACGACAATGGTCAAATAATGATAAGGTATAATAATCGTAACTGTTCATTTCTATAGAATAGTTTTGTGGAGGAGGTTTTTTAAAATTTTTTTAATAGTTTATATATAATTTTGATATTACAATTTAAGGTATAAATATTAAAAATACATATATATTATAGAATTTTTTCATAATCCTCCTCACTAGGTGCATGCATAATGCATATGGTTTAATGAATGTCAAGCCAAATAAAGTTTATAAATAAGAAATTAATGAAAATTTCTCACAATTTAATAAGGCATTTTATAAATTCTTCAAACGATTGGTATTCACTTTGTGGCGTCATTATTAATAAATAAATTAAAAAAATATATTTTGTATTCACCATTTTATTAATATACACAGATCTACATGTTTCGAAAGTGATTTTTAAATTTTTTTTTTATATGAATACCACACAAGAGTCCCAACCGTCTGGAGCCAGTGAGACTATGGCATCCCCAATTAGGGAATGTTGTGAGGCTAAAGGTATTGGGGAGGGGAAGGAGAAGGGGAAGAGGAAGGTGGGAAATTCCTGGCTATTCAGATCTGGTCACCAAACACGGCTAAAAGCCATTTCAAGCAAGGTTTCAATTCTGAACGGTGGTCTTTCACCAGTGCGATAGTGAGAGTATCTTCTACTCTGGAACGTGGGCAAATATACTATATATTATTTTTAAATGAATTAATTGTGAAACAACACAAATTAATTAAATAAAATTTACTTGCGCACGCCGGGATTTGAACCCGCGACCTTCGGATTCGTATTTGAGAGCCTTACCCCTCGACCATGGAGTCCGTCAAAATGCTTTCTTGTTTTCTTCATCAAGAATATATAGAATACTCTATATGTATAATATTCTATATATTCCTGATGAAGAAAGCATCCCTTTCGAAACATGTAGATGTCTGTGTATATTAATAAAGTGGTGAATACAACATGTATTTTTTAATTAATTTATGAAGTATTTTATTCCCTTTCTAAACCGCCACACCGAGCGCGAACGGTGAGCGGCAAGGCTTATAACTGTTAGTACAAACCTTATAGTCTCTTTAAGATTTTTTCATTACTGAGCAAAAAGAGTAAAATCAAATGTAGGTTATCTAATATTTATTTTATGATTTTTCGATTTCGATAAAATTATAGATAAATGATAGATAGATAAATATTTTGAATATATTTTAAAGAAAATCTATTAAATTGTATGAATAAAACCCATTTGTACATTCATAGAGGCACTAGTATAGGATATTGCCATCAAATGTTAGAAGCTGAGCGTATCTAGGGTGTTTGATATTAAAGTAATTATTCGTGTACCCATGAACAGCCCGCATAGCACAGAACATTGATAAAGATTTATAGCAATAATATCGGTAACTTGCTATCGTTCCTGAGCAAGACTATAGGTCACCAACGACCAAACAACAGTTCACGTCAACAAAAATAAGCACTTCAGTCGATGTTAACTGTTTTTTATTGTTAACGATCTGCACTCGCGCTTGGGAACGATGACAAGTTATCGATAAATCCTCTATCAATGTTCTGTGCTAGAGGGCTAGAGGATAGACTAGTATGGCCTTCCATCCTCTGTGGGAAAACACTTATTAACGGTGCTCTTACTTATACGTTTGCTACCAGCATATTTAAAAAAAAAAATTTGATTAATTAAAACGCTCTAAAGTGGAGATGCGATATAAAAAAAATGTTAATTTCCTGATAGTAAGATTCTTCAATTTCATTCACAATAATCGTAACCTTTAAGAACGTTAGACCAGGAGCCTAATTCCGGTTCTTTTTAAAGATAAGGCTTTGTCTTATCCTTAGTCTTAAAGACTTTTTGCTTAACTGCGATTCCGGTTCTCTCGGATGACAGCTGTTATTCAACGAATGACATTCTTTAAAAATATCGATCTTTACGATAAACTCAATATTATGGTAAGTACACTATTACTACCTACACACATTATTAGTGGGGCATTTGTCGCATAATAATGCTATTAAATAAACCGAATTAACGAAATTGCAATGTTTGTAACGTACAAAATACCAAAAGCCCGAAATGTCAGATAAAAGTGATTTAAATTCTAAAAAATATAATAAGTATGTGTGATGCACCTATAATTTTTAATAATACTGTCATAATTTAACCACAAACATATTTAAAAATGTATCGTCATCGACATGTAATCGGAACAGCAGTTAAGTAAAATGTCTTTAACCTTAAGGATAAGGACAATGACTTATCCTTAAAAAGAACCGGAATTAGGCCACTTGGCAATTGGAGGGGGGATTCAAGATCGTCAAAGTATCAGGAAAATAAAATATTTGTGAATTGATTGTGATTTTAAATTAAATTATTAAAACAAATTAATTATAAAGATCTACTAACCACAAAACTGTGAATGTAATCATTATTTTTTCAGAATATTACGTTTCTTATAATGTGTTGTACTCGCTCATTCTATTTTCGGTGTGCTGATACTATTCGTATGCAAGTACCCATCAGTTCGCATGCTATTGATAGCATGTATAAACACAGTCTAAAGCCTCGTTCACACGGAGCGATTTCGACGCTGCTCTGTTGTCGCGGCGAGTGATCGTCACTAGTAGACGTCACACGGAGCTACTAAAACTGCGAAAGTAGTACCGAGTGAAATCTCCTCCATGTTAGATCGATGCCAATATGTCGAAAAATTCATGAAAAATACTTATTTACGTTTATTTGTTAGCGTTAAACAGTCTTTACAAATTCATATTAAACGGTGTTATTGGGGTTGATTAACCAATAAAATATTAACATTTTAAAATAAATAACAAAAAAAGAGAAAAACAACATATAATATAAAACATTCCTTACTTGTTATATCTTAAGGCTACAAAAAGTGTAAATATGAAATATTAGATATATATTTAGACATGGATATGAGTGTGAATAATAACAATAAGAGGAAGCGATTTTAATCCTCTGAAACTACTCAGTTACAAGAAAGGAAAAAAATATGATTAAAAAATCCATTGAAATAGTTTTCTATTACATATATCAGACGAGGAGATACTAGTGCCGTGTAGCGGCGCAGAGGTCGCGTGATCGATAAATTGCTCACATTGTCATGATCGCCAAAATAGCGCATTTATCGCGATAAGAATTGAACATGTTCTAAAAGAATCGCATGAATGTTTGAAAGCTCCTTTACTCGCAGCGAATACTTTGTTACAAGTTACACGAAGCGATTTAGCGAATAGCAATGTTGAAATCGCTTCGTGTGACCGAGGCTTGACTCTCATTTTAACGAGATCTTTCGTATTCCACGATAATCTAGACCCGAAATAAATAGCGGTTACACGTTAACAGCCAAGGAAGATTTTAGAGTGGCTGTAAAACTTCCCTTGTTCTGAATTTTTTTGCTTGTTCTTTCATATCCTTTTTTAATGTTTTGGTATATCTTTATAGGATATAGCACGGGATACTTGTTCACATTGACCATGAAAGGCCAGAAGGAAATTAGCTACAGCAACAAAACATCTCTTTAAAAAGGTTATACTCACTCTCATTAAAGTTTATTTTGAAGGCTATTTCTTCTAATTATGCTCCTCGATTTATTAGACAAAATTATTTTTTTATAATCTTGTTAAATATAAAACACTGTAAAAGCGATAGTAACAGCAGAACATATAGTTTACATAGATACCTAGGACTTAATAGTTTTTATTTGTTTAGTTTTCATTTTATTTCAAATGTGTTTTTGTTAAATAATTAGATATAAAATAAATAATACACGATTAACACATTGTAGTAAAGTAAACAGAATATAGTTATTCATCCCCATAAATAAACAAGTTTCTTGTATTTGGTGAGGGAATTAGGCTTAAATAATAAAATCACATGACGAGATTTTGATCAATCAGTTATAAATAAATAAAGAAACCACAAGGGTTGTGTATAAAACAGAAAAACAAAAAAAAAAAACCTAATTATTCTTAATATCAAATAAAGGTCTGTTTCAGTAGTTTGAGGTAATATTTCAATTTAAGCAAATTTTATAACTTTTCTAGATTTGAAGGAAGATAATTGAAGTACTCTTAAGTTATTCCTAGATAGAGGTAGGTATTTTTTTGGGGATTTTAATGTTATTCTGAAATTAAGTTTCAAGTTATTTAACTGTTTTCTTAGATACATTTGCTGGCTATGCAGAAAATTGCTACATTTCGTTAGTCTTTCTAAGGCCAGTGGTAAGTTGGTTGTATGGGTTCTATTGGAAACATAGATGTAATCTCAATAAAGATATCAAGTATTTATAGGATACCCCTCAAAAGTAAAGCTGTGTTGTACTACCTCTTCCTTCTTGAGTCAACGTTAGGAAAGCTTTTAAGAAGAACGGCTGCGCTGCCTGTTTCATACATAATTTAATTTTGGATTTGAGGCCAAAATACCCATCCAAACTGAATGATATATATTTTTTAAATTAAAGGGTCAGTAAATATCTAGTACGGATGAGAAGTATTTTATTTATTTTTGTTTTAAATTATGAAGTATATGCCATGAAAAAATTCAACTTTCATAATTTTACAGGTAACTTAGAATTTTTTTATTTTTTTTTTAATTATCGTATTTGCCATGTAATATGATTATTTAAATAAAAATATAAAAACAAAACATTTAAAAAAAAAAAAAAATTCGGGTCGAAGTTTTAAATTTGTGTTCCAACATAAATTAGTCGTTTTTAATTTAATTTAAATTCCACCATAATCCTTATTTTAATATATTAAAAAAAAATTATATTTAATTATATTTTCAAAACAGAACGGGAAAAACTTTAAATCGCCGTTAGCTCCCCAATAATTGTAAAAGGTGCCTCAAAAATTTCGAAAAATCAAATCCTTTAATGGGCTATACTTCATAATATGACGGCCTCCATGGTCGAGGGGTAAGGCTCTCGACTACGAATCCGAAGGTCGCGGGTTCAAATCCCGGCGTGCGCAAGTAATTTTTATTTAATTAATTTGTGTTTTTTCACAATTAATTCATTTAAAAATAATATATACTATATTTGCGGACGTTCCAGAGTGGAAGATACTTTCAGTATCGCCCTGGTGAAAGACCACCATTCAGAATTGAAACGTTGCTTGAAATGGCTTTTAGCCGTGTTTGGTGACCAGATCTAAATAGCCAGGTATTTCTCCGCCTGCCTCTTCCCCTTCTCCTTCCCCTCCCCAATGCCTTCAGCCTCACAACATTCCCCAATTGGGAATGCCATAGTCTCACTGGCTCCAGACGGTTGGGAGCAGTTTGGGACTCTTGTAAGGTATTCATATAAAAAAAAAATATATATAAAACAAAAATAAAAATAAATTACTTCTCATCCGTACTAGACATTTACACTATTTGATGGAAAAAATTATCATTAGGTTTAGGTGAGTATTTTGGCCTCAAATCCAAAATCAAGTTTTGTATGAAACAGGTCGCCCAGCCGTTCCTCTTAATTATCCGTTAACAGGACAAAAGTTTCATGTTGATCGTGAACAGTGCAAGGAAGTCTGAAATATTAGATTTTGTTAAAAAAAGGCATAACACCACAAAAATTAATTATTTTAGTTCACTCTTTGGTCTGTGATTCATACCTAAGTAACAGGAGTTCAAGAAAAGGTCGAGGTGAAACTACCCAAGAAGAATAACCCCCTCCCCTTTGGTTTGTTATTTAAATAAAAGTAACAGGAGACTATGACATGTGTAAGGTGAACCTACTCAAGAAAAGCATTAAATATAATAACATACTGTTCCCAGCTTTAGGGTTTGATGACCCGATTTCTAGAAGGTGATAAAGTGGTGATTCATTTAGCGCTTTCGTAGGTAGGTCTTAACCTACACAGAAATGAGGGAGGTAAATTGCTTCTCGAATTCACAAATTGGCGAGGCATGTCTACCATACCTTTATGATGGTTTAACGGTGCTTGTTCACATTATATACATGTTTTCTGTGCTCTTTACAATTTGAGTGAAGTTATAAAATTATTTGACTTGTTCCCTATGTACAGAAACTTATTATAAATAAGGGAGAAATCAAAAATTGTAATTTTAGAGCAAATAACGCGAATCTTCGTACATTATAATATGAATGTAAGATTATAGGTCCATTCTAAATATTTTTTTGTTATTGTTTTGACATGCTTGAGTAGTAGTAATGGAACGCAGAAAATGCCGCAAATTGTCATTCATTTATCAATTTAGAAATAAAAGAAAAAACACGGCGCTCTGCCACTTTTTTGCTGCAAAATATCAAAAAGTTAACATAACATCACTGTTGTTGCAAAATACCACCGCTTTGCTGAAAAATAACAGTACAGATAGATACAGAAAAATATACTTACCTGGCAGGTCACTTCAGATAAACACAGTTTTATTAGAAAATTTTAACTTGGAGAAGATATGATTTTTACAAATGCTATTTTAGTCTTCCTTACTATTTATTTATTTGAATAAAAGTGGTAAAAGCAGAGTGGTATTTATTTGAAATACGTGTATTTTTATTGTTAATTTTTGGGAGTGGAGGATATTTATAAATTGACCAGAGAAACGGATGCGCGGCCTGTTTCATAAAAAACTTTATTTTGAATTTAAGGCCAAAATACTCACCTAAACCTAATGATATTTTTTCATCAAAAAGTATAATAAATATCTAGTACGAATTAGAAGTAATTTATTTATATTTATTTTGCATTATGAAATATAAACCATTAAAAGAATTGATTTTTCGCGATTTTAGAGGCACCTTTAACAATTATTTGGGGGCTTAACGGTGATGTAAAAAAAAGTTTTACCCCATCTGGTTTGAAAATATAATGAAATATAATATAATATATAATGTTTAAATTAAAAACGACCAATTTACGTTGGAACAGAAATTCGCCGTACATAATTTAAAACATCAACCCGAAATAAGTTTTTTTTAATATGTTTTGTTTTTATATTTTTATTTACCTAAACATATTAACATAACAAATATGATAATTTAAAAAAAATACAATAAACCCGAAAATAATTGCCACTAAAATTGTCAAAATTTATTATTTTTTTTTCTAATTAAAAAAAAATACTTCTCATGTTACTTCTCCAATAGATATTTTGATTTTTCACACATTTAAATATTTACAATGTTGAAAACTGTGAGTATGTAAAGTAAAATGGTTAATAACATAATTATATGGGAGGACCTTGTATATAAATAGGTGAACACGATTCGGTGTCCTGGCCTAGGTTGAGGTGATTTTGCTTGAACCCGAGGCGCCCCGGTGGAAACTCGATGCTTTGTCCACTTAGTTTTAAATATTTATTCAATTGCATTCACATTCACAGATTCACAAATTCACTTCTTACGGTTAGAATTTACAAAATTAAAGTATTTCTTATAGCTATTCATGTAATAAAAATATAACAAAATCAAATCGAAGTGACCTTAATCCATTTATTAAGATCTCCTCGGAAAATGACAATTTTACATTGAGACATTTAAAAAAAAAATCTAATGTCTCCTTTGTTACCAAAAAAGGCTTTTCAAGATTTCTCCTAATGGAAAAACTTCTGAAACACTGCTAATCTATGATTAGCCTTCTTCGTAAATCATAATCCTGTAGTAAAGGGAAAAAAAAATATTTTCGGTTTCCTTTGAATATTATACCTAGATATATCAGCAAAGACAAAAGCAATTTTTCTGATAATATATAGTTTAAATAGGATGCAGAAACACGATGAAATTATAACTTACAAACTTTAAAAAAAAGCAAATTCGCAATCACAGATGACGTTAATTCGCACTATTTTAATTCTATTAAGCACTGAAATATTTAGTTTGTTGGCGCGTGTACATATACGGAATATGAAATAACAACAACAATTTTAAATATAAAATTCAAATAAAACGCCGGATACGTTACATAGTGAGATCTGAAATAGAAAATATATTATCACCAAATACAGACTAACACCGAAACCACTCAACTGCGCTTAAAACACTTCACCTAATATATTTTTTTTCTTTTCATCAATAAAATAAATTTAATATACTTTAATTTCATATTTTGTAAATGAATTCCTAAGCACGGGAAATCCGGAAAAAAGGTAAAAAAGGTAAAGGTAAAAAATAATATATAAAAAAAAAAGAAACGAAATACATTTTTATTTTAGATATAAAGCTCAATTTCCCCAAGAAGCTTATAAAAATATAATACATAGTGTTCGTTTTAATTTTACAAACAAAAAAGGTATTTTAAAAAGTTTATTGGCTTAATTAAGAAATAAATCTATAATAACAATTTATTTCAACAGTTGAAATCATTACGTGCTAAAAGTATTTTTTTCTAAAGCCATCTGTGATCGCAAATTTGAATAATATTTTTAAGTTTAACCGCAAGACCCTCAACTAGTTTGTAACTTCAACCTAACACATTCTCCGTAGCCTTTTCATCATATTTCATAGAAAATATTTATTACGGTATTATATTTTGAAAAGAAAACTATTATGAAATTTGAAAATA
>JAHDVE020008771.1:0-65444 GCA_022606495.2 Halesus radiatus | reverse complement strand
TAATTGGATTACTTCTATAGCGCCGTTTTCGTGAGAAAATCACCTCAAGGGCGCTTTACAATTAATTAAATAACATATACAACCAATACCTTACAGTTAAACTTTATTACTAATGGCTTATAAGTAAGACTTATGGCCAGGGACTAATTACTGAGACTTATAATTAGTGACTTACATCTATGGCTTATAGGTAGTCACTTACCAACTAAAAGTGATAGCTAGTGACAATTTAAACTTAAGTAGGCATAACTAGAATAAAAACCTAACACATATATAAAACCTAGTACCTATTTAAAACTAATACATATCTATGACCAAGTGCATATTGTGTATACAATACTGCAAAATGACGTACAACTATGGCTTAAAACTAGAGTCTTACAACTAACATACCTATTTATAATAATATAAATACATGTATGATTATTGCTCGTGCTGTCAATGGTAAAGCACACAAAAGTGTAATAATTTTTATTGAAATTAAAGAAGGTAGTCTGGGCGGTAGAAGGTAAATAGGAATATAAGTAAATTCTCTTGGACTGAGTACTCGAAAACACCATTAGACCAATGGGTTTGTTATTCTGGAAACGATAATTTAAAAAGATGAGTCTTTAGTTTTGTTCTGAATTCAGTAGAGCTGTCGATTTTTCTCAAATATGAAGGGAGTTTGTTCCAAGCTGTTGGGCCTGCCACCGCAAAAGCTCGGTCTCCGAAATTGGTATTGGGATTGCGTTTAGGTACTGAGAGTCTTCTTATGGCCGTTGAAGACGCTGATCGAAGAGATGATTGCCTAGTGTTGACATCGTTTGGAGTGCATAGTTCCGCCAAGTAGGGTGGTGCCATGTTGTGTATCGCCTTAAAGACCATCCAGCATAGTTTAAACTGGATCCTCTCAGGACACTTAAGCCAATGAAGGTTCCGTAGATGTTGAGATATGTGCGAGTATTTGGAAACGCCGGTTATCAGCCTTGCTGCAGCATTAAAAACTGACTGAAGTCTGTCAGTATATATTTTGGGGAGACTTGCGTATATGCCGTTGCAGTAATCAAGTCGAGAAACAACGTAAGAATTTACCAGCATCTTTGCGCCATTAGCTGGAATATTTCTCGTATTGATTTGATTTGGCGCTTGTTAATCTGGGATTTGAGTGATAGATCTGCATCTAGATGCACACCTAGAAGTTTAACGCCTGTTTTAGGGATGATGTTACAGCCCGAAGTAGTGACAGGAGATTTATCTAACATTGATTGGCGCTTTTTTGTTGCTGTCCAAAGAAATTCTGTTTTGGATGGATTTAATCTTAATTTGTTCGAAGACATCCATTTTGTAATGGCGGCAATGCATTTGACAGTAATTTCCTTTAATTTGAATGATAGCTTTTTGTTTGACAAGCCCCCAAAGGGCAAACAAACTCCAACGGCTCGGAGGGCTTTGAAGCAGAGAATGGACGGTTACCTCGAGAGGGTCTCCTCTTGGGGTAAGAATAACCTCGTCGAATTTAAATACCCAATCATGTCTGATTACGTCTAAAAGGGATCGAAATGACAATCTAGTCTCCTTTAATGGAAGCAATCTTCCCAACAAGCCCTCCATTGATATGCTTGGTGTAACCTTAAGTGACCAGCTCAGGTATGGGGGCTCCATCGAAGCCAGAGTAAAGTTAGCCTCTCAGAAGCTGGGCGTATTGTACAGAGCCCGCAGATACTTTAATAGTACACAACTGCTGACCCTTTACAAATCGCAAATGCGCCCCACTGTAGAATTTGGCAGCTACCTCTGGTCGGGAGTCCCAAAATATCTGAAAAAAACCCTTGACTCTATGCAGAAACGGGCGGTCCGTTTGATAGATTCGCCGATCTTAACACACGGATTGCAATCTTTGGAGCACAGACGTCAGGTGGGAATGCTGTCCTTGTTTTAACGGTATTTTAATGGAAGATGCTCTGAGGAACTAGCGTCACTGATCCCTTCGGAACCGGTGCATAGTCGGGAAACACGCCAAACGCGTGCCAATGTGAAGCGTGAAATGATCTGCCGGCCTCTGTGTTTCCTCCATCCTACAACATGGGTCTCTTCAAGACCCAAGTTCACTCCTTCCTATCTTCTAAAAGATCCTCCACACAGCATCCCCAAAGATGATATAGGCCTTGAAAGAAATTATTTCCTTCATTGTCTCCTATATGGAGTTTTCATGAAAAAAATTTAAAAAATCAATCTTTTGATATAAATAAAGGTTTCAAAATGTTACACACAAATACAACCGGATTACAATTAGATAAATTTGAAATTTTTAAAAGTGTTATTAATCAATTAAACATAATTAATTAATTTAATAGATCGTCTTCAGGGTGGCAGTCGCATCATCTGCATCCATCGCTCATTGAGCGGAGAGCTGAGCCGCGCGGATGCAGCCACGACAATGACGTTGGTTGACTTCCGTATCCTGCCCCAGAAGCTGGCTAGTCGGTGGCGAAGTAAGGCGGGGAATGAGTGGACCCTCCCTTGAATGAACATCGTAGAGGCACTGCAGAACCTTGGAAGTTGCAGAAGTTGCCTGTATGCGTTGTTGTAGCACACCCTCAGCTTGTCCCATTGCGCTGCTGAGTATTGCGACCACAGCTCAGATGTGTATAGGGCAGTGCAGTATGTCTTAAAAAGCAGTTTCCCGACATCGTCGCTACAGTGGTAGAACCGCCTTGAGAGCATTCCGGCGCGTGTATTGATGGCTCTTCTTTGTCGTTCCATATCTTCCATATCGTTCCTGTCTTCTGTAAGGACATGCCCCAGGTATCTGACCTGCGAGGCCACAAGTAGTATATTTCCTTCTAGCCAGATTGGCGGGATATTTAGTGACTCCTTCTTGTGTTTAAATACAACTGTAAGTGATTTATAGTTGTACAGCAAGTTATGTGATTTTGTGTACTCTTCACATATTCGTACAAGTCGTCTCATCGCATTAATCGGTAGTGCGAGCAGCACCACGTCATCCGCGTAGTTGATGTTATTACTCCTTTCTCCGCAGATATGGCAACCAATTCGTGAGTCGTTAAGCTCATGTAAGAGGTCATCAATGTATATATTAAATAGAGTGGGAGGCATACTACCCCCTTGCCTGACTCCGCTTTTAAGGAATAGGGGTTTAGAAGAAACCTGCCCATTGGATGAAATTTTTCTGTTACGCATATCAAGTAGCCAGCATATTGACTGCTGTTGGTGGGACACCGCGTTTTATGAGTTTTCCCATAATAAGTGGTGCGACACACGATCGAAAACCTTGCTAAGATCTAGAAAACATCCATAAACGGTTGTTTTTCTTTTTTTGTAGTAGACTATTGTTTATTTGACTCCATAAATGGTCATATCAGTTGATGAAGCACTCTTGAAGCCGAATTGGTTAACCAGGGTAGAAAGTTTGTCTTTTATAAGCGTGAGTAGAATTTTTTCAAATAGTCTTGAAATCATTGTCGTCGAGGAGAACGATCGGTAATTTCCCGATATCGAGGCATCCAGCGGATTGGATTTCAAGATTAGTATGATGACAGTTTGACTCATATCCATATGTATCCATATGTGTGTGTCTTAGGAGGCTCGAGTATAAGGCGGTTAGGATAGTATAGAGCTGATCGCCTGCGTACCTTATATGTTCAATACCTATGGCGTCGTTTCCTGGAGTTTTACCTAGAGCGGTTTGCTTAATCGCACCTACAACCATTTTAGGAGTGACATTCATGACCAGGTCATCGTTGGTCGCAGGTAAGCACGTCATTATAGATGGTTTCGTGGTATCTCCTTGATCCCCAATTCGTTGGCTTTATTTTCATACACCGTGATGTCGTTGACGCATAGTGGAACATTGCTCTTGGATTTCAACACAGTTGACGTTTTTTGCTAGAACTTTCTGAAGTCTCTGTTGTGCATAGATGTATCGATTCTATCCATTCGTGCTTTGTTTTCAGAGCATTATCGGAAGCAATTTTAGAAAAAATTCTTGCTTGTTTTTCTTTCATCTGCAATTCTGCCTTCCGTAGGCTTTCCAGTAGGAACCCAGCAGAGGAATGCATCCCTTGACAGACGATACAAAGGACAATCCAGGAACAGTGTTACAGTTTTTTTTTTGTCCTTTATTTTTAAATGCTTGCATGGCGAAATTTCTCAGTGTTTTTACAATAGTATCGTAGAGAAAATCTAGTTCAATTCTGTGAATCTTGCTATCGCAGTTAGATTTTTGACAGCTTATGGCATCTGGAGGTTTTATTATTAACAACAATTTACTTGCCAGGTCGTTGTAAATTTTAACATCATTTTCTGACTTTGCCGTCCATTTTCCAAAATCCCTTGGTCGTTTTTGTCTGTTGGATATAATGGGGATTAGATCCAGATCTATTTCGACAGTTAGTGGGAGATGATCTGACCAGGTCACATCGGTTGTGATGTTGTACTTCTCACTGCATTACTCAACCCCGGTGTCATAATGCAGTGATCAAGCCACCTGGTGCTTCCGTGGACAACGCTTACACATGTGAATGAATCAGAGCTTAAATGCAGAGTGTCAGTATAATTATAGTTATTCTCTGTACAGAAGTGTGCAAGTTCACGTCCGAAGAGAGATCTCGGATCTGCATTAAAATCTCTTATTAAAATTGAGTTGGAGCTGTTTTGTTCCTCAATAATGGCATTTATTTTTCCCAAACAGGCTGAGAAGTCGGGTAAGTTTTCGGCTGAATTGGTTGGCGTATAAACTGTGACTATAAGTAGAGTTCCATTTACGGACTCAATTTCAATAGCCGTGATCCGGGGTTCTCTGCACCCAATAAGAAAAACTTTTATTGTATTTCGCCATAAAATTGCAACGCCTCCGTAGGGGCGGCCGATTAGTGGAGCGTCTGAGAGGTTCACCGCAGATGTCCCATGGCTGAGAAATTCTGGATGTACGATTATTGACGACAGATATCCTAAGACTGTATGTAGCAACCACGTTTCTTGTAACACAATGACGTCATTGCAATTGCACAATTAATTTATAAAGTGCTCTGTTCGACGAATTGATCTGCAATTGAACGAAACTATTTTAGTAGCATATGATCCATTTTTAATTTTATTTTGAGTTGCTCGTTTACGTTGTCGGCATTGTTCGCTAGATATATTTTCTCACAGCTGAGAATTTAGGCCAAATACTCGCATCCATAAGTTTGTCGTAATCGGACTCAAGAGTTCCAACTCTAAATGCTCGATACTCGCCCGATTTCATTTGTAATTCGTAAATTACTGCATTAATACAACTTTGCTTAAGAAAAGATATCATATCTCCGCAAGTCGTAGTTTTCTCGAGCCGCGTGACGTGAGTAGATTTCGTCCTCTGCAGGCCTTTTATTTCCGCATATAAATATTACTATCGTATTATTATTATTTCTACCTAATCTGTCATAGTAGTTGTTGGTCCTTTGTCCTGGTTAGTCGTTATCCTAAAACAATACACAAAATAATCCAAAGGCCTAAAATGTATACAATTTTTGAAAAGCCGACCTCTCGCATATAGTAGAATCAGAATCGGTTAACACCTCCGTCTGGTCATTTTTTAAAATTGTTCAAAAAGGTTGCGTACTTCTGTGATCAGCCCCATTAAGCACCGAATCAAGTCCGGCCCTGACTCTAACTGTTACTATTGTGTTACAAATATGTCGCAGAAAATACAGCCAGCTTTTACGGCTAATGCAATACCCTCACTAAGGGAACACAAAGGACTAGCAGTCAGCACTGTGGCTGGGCTCGAACGCTGGAAGGTACGGCCAGATCATGCAAATACGAACACCATGAATTTAAAGTGAAACTTGCAAATTGTGTCTACGAGCTGCACATTGTGTAAATGGTCCTCGCGAAACCAAATCCAGAGAAGAAGAACATAATAAGAAAAACGTGTATTTATTTATTTGATTATACGCCCATCTGGACTTATACATCTATTTTATAACAGAATATAAAGAGCTATCGAAAATTACAAGTACATAATTCTAAACCATAAAGTAATCATTGTAGGATGGGGTGGAACTTATAAAAATCACACGCAACTTCTTTAAATAACACAAAAATTAATAATAAAAACAATTCTAAACAAGCCATACATATACTCGTCAGATTTTCTATTTAAAGAATTCAAAGTCAGAAAATTAAAAGAATTATATTTCTATCATGTAACTTTGCAAATTTATAAAGATAATATTCTAAACAAAACTGCACCATTTAAAAATAATAGAAATCTTAGACAAACATCATTTCTTCCAATTCCAAAATGCAAAAAAAACAATGAGACAATTTAATTATAAATATCTTGGAGTTAAATTTGTTAATTCATTAACAGAAAAATTAGAAACATTAATAATGATTTTAAAAATTTTAAAACACAACTTAAAAAACACACTGAAAATATACACTGAATAATATAACATAGAAATAAACAAAGAACAAAAAAATAACACACCCCCATACACACAAGCTCAGCTTCATTATAGTACAGGGGGACATCTTATATAAATATTGAACTTTTGAAAAATATTGTAACCTTGTTTAATTATTAATTATGTATCTTTTTTTGAATAAATTAAATAAATAAATAAAAAATAAAATAAAATAAAAAATCAATAAATACCAACTCTTCTTGTGCCACCAATCATCTAAAAAATGTAACATCAATAGAAAAGGAGCAACAAATAACCATGTAAAACTATCATCTCTATAAATATTTTTTTCTAATAAAACTGTGTTCATCTGAAGCGACCTGCCAGGTAAGTATGTTTTTCTGTATCTGTTTGTACATAATTAGTTAAGAAATATTTGTACAGCGCCCTTGAGGTGATTTTTCACGAAAACGGCGCTATACAAATCATCCAACTATTTCGCTTTCGCCAATCTGATGGCAACTTTGGTCATATTTGGCTCAAAGGTACACTATCGGTATCATCGACGTGACCTTGACAAACCAACGATCTCGGCAATGCTTAAGTGGCTTCCACACGACCGGACGGCCTAACTGCTGGGTGGCCAGACCGAAATTGTGATTTGCCGCCACACGGCAGTTTTCACCAGTGGTCATATGAACATACCCGGGGGCGTACGTCCCTTGGCTTACTCCTAGTTGCTACATTTCAGTTGAGGTTACCCACCACTTTGCCACCTCGGTATAAGTAACTTATGGTTACTCCTTCAGGTTGCACGTCAAGGACTCTAATTCCTTGGGTTATTTTATAAAGCTAACAAAATACGAGTATGTTTTGCATTTTATCGAAAATGGAACCCGATCCACAGTAAAACCTCTTACCCAGGGAGTGGTATACATTTTTCTATGACTAAGGGTAGGCTGTATGTAGTTTTTTCAGGTGAAAAATGCGATTTTGTTATCATTTCCGCTGATTATTGTGGCCAACTGATTAAACGAGCGCATGTGCCTACAGCTTTCTTACAGAATTCATGGAAAAATAATTTTTATATTAAATACATTTTTTTTTTAATCATGGTTTATCTTTCTTAGCGTAAGCACAGCTTTTCAACCTTTATGGACTGCACGTCACTGTACCTAGGCCAGGTGTTCGAAATAAAATTACTTTAATATTAATTGACTTAATTATTTTCGAACATTTTCTGAACGATGTCCATTTATATAAATCACAAAATAATGAAACCGAGTATTAAATAGAACCAACTGGTCAGCCGTGCAAAACACTAAACATGCAGAGAAATGATTAATTAACACAGATATTTGTAATTATAATTCAAACTCATAAAATCGACATGGAAATGTGAATTTATCAGCGCTATCAATAATTCCGGAATGGTTTATGTGAAGTATGCGCCACCAACCTGATAAAGGCCAGAGAGTACTTCGCGCGGTGTACACTTTTTTTGTATTTCTTCCCCACTTTTATGAATTTAGTTAATCTGTTTGTCGACAGAAAAACAGTTAAATTCATAAATTTATTAGTATTTATTCTCTGTGTCCCTCTATTTAATAACTTCAATTCCACATATACCGGATATGAAATTATAACTTTTTTATTATTTTTATTGTATAATAATAATAATTACATACAATGGGAACTTGCACCCGCTAAGCCACTGCAAGCAGCTTCTCAGTCGGAGTTTAGTTCAACAATATTATATAATACAACAATAAATAACAATCATACAAGTGTAGTGCAAAATTAGAACAATATAGGTGCACGAATGTTGTGATCAATGTACACAAGTTTAAAAAAATATTTAAAAATATATGAGAACAGCATAACAGTTTTGTTATGGGGATACTAGACTACAATTACATAACAGTTTTGTTATGGAGATACTAGACAACAATTACATAACAGTTTTGTTATGGAGATACTAGACAACAATTACATAACAGTTTTGCTATGGAGATACTAAGAGTCCAATTACATAACAGTTTTGTTATGGAGATACTAGAGTCCAATTACATAATAGTTTTGTTATGGAGATACTAGACTACAATTACATAACAGTTTTGTTATGGAGATACTAAGAGTCCAATTACATAACAGTTTTGTTATGGAGATACTAGATTCCAATTACATAATAGTTTTGTTATGGAGATACTAGACTACAATTACATAACAGTTTTGTTATGGAGATACTAGACTACAATTACATAACAGTTTTGTTATGGAGATACTAAGAGTCCAATTACATAACAGTTTTGTTATGGAGATACTGGACTACAATTACATAACAGTTTTGTTATGGAGATACTGGACTACAATTACATAACAGTTTTGTTATGGAGATACTAGACAAAAATTACATAACAGTTTTGTTATGGAGATACTAAGAGTCCAATTACATAACAGTTTTGTTATGGAGATACTAGAGTCCAATTACATAACAGTTTTGTTATGGAGATACTAGACTACAATTACATAACAGTTTTGTTATGGAGATACTGGACTACAATTACATAACAGTTTTGTTATGGAGATACTAGACTACAATTACATAACAGTTTTGTTATGGAGATACTGGACTACAATTACATAACAGTTTTGTTATGGAGATACTAGACTACAATTACATAACAGTTTTGTTATGGAGATACTGGACTACAATTACATAACAGTTTTTTTTATGGAAACACTAGACTACAATAACAGTTTTGTTATAGAGATACTAGACTCCAATTACATAATATCAATTTAAATAATATTATAAACATACTAAAATATCACAATGTATTAAACAAATCAACAAATCAGACAACAACTCACTGACTAGTTCATATTATTTTAGCTCCGCCTAAAAGTTTATGTAAAGTGATTAAACAAAAAAATCGGGAAGCTATCTATAGTGTGTCCTGTTTGGGTATAAGTCCTAACATATTTAAAAATCACAACAAAGTGATATTATATAGTTTAATAGTAAAAGTTTAAAAGTAAAAATAAAATTTTAAAGTATGTCAACGTCGGTAGTAAATAAATACTATAAATAATGCATTGCCGTGTATTCCCTGAAGTGATTCTCTCTGACGAGTCGATATTTGTGTGCTCGGCATGAAAAGGCACCTACCATCTAGCCTGTGGAGGGATAACGGAGAATACCTACCGTAAACTTACTCAAGAACGTCGAACCCACCAGAAGTGCAAGCAATGTAAAAGGGACACGAAATTCACCGCTCCGGCGGAAACATCCATCGATAACACACCTTTGGAGCCGTTCAAAAAAAATATGGCCAACAAAAAATCATCGTCTACGTCCACCGCTCAGACGCCGACTAATCTAGAAGACCTTTAGGATTTAGTCATGAACAAAACTACCGACTTGGAAAAAAAAACAAGATGGAACAAAATAATAAAATACTTGAAAGTATTCAGTTCATGAATGCGCAGTACGAAGACTTACTGACCAGAATCCGCGAGGTTGAGCTCCGTCATGATGAGCTTTCAACAAAGAACTCAACTTTGGAAGCCAGGATTGTGGTGCTCGAAAATGGTGCAGAATTCCAAGAACGAACCCTTACGCCAATAATTTGGAAATTAGAGGTATCCCAGAAACCGAAGGCGAAAATTGAAAGACGTTATTTTTAACATTTGTCAAACAACCGGATCTCCCATTCGACTAAACGACCCCGATGCTGTTTATCGATATTTATAATGATACCGGTATAACTTGTACCACGAATGTGATAGACGATGTTACGTAACGACAGAAAGATCCTAAAAAAGACTCTAGCCACTCGTCAAACAACAACGGTAAAACGACGCCAGCGCCACGCTTGCCGACGGCGAGCTGCCCACGCGCGGGTCACTTCCCTCTCACCCGGCTTCCGAAGCACTTCTTCCTCACCCGGCTTTAGGATGACATCTCTGGTCCGCCGCCCACTGCGTCCTTAAAGGAACGCGCGAGCAGCCATTTTGGCCAGCCGCAAATTGCTTCTACTAGGATCCTTTTGCCGCCCCAACCATGACTGTAAGCTGACTTTGTATTTCCTCTTTTGTGTTATAACTTATTCGAGTCCCCGTTATCATGCCCGTTTAGAAAATATCAGAGAGAATAATGACCTTGTAACTTCCATTTGAGGTTAGGCTAGCCTTTGATTATTGTAGCATAACTTACCATGTCTGTACCTTCCCCTGAATAAACTCTGAGTCTGAAAGCATTTAGTAGATTCATTTGGCGTAGTATTAGAGTCCCCGACCCCAATTATTAGACTGCCTGTCGGCCTATGGCCCTGCAGAGGAGCTTCTTGGCCTGCCGAAACTGAGCTAGTCGAATGTCCAGAGCCGAGCTCCCTGTCGACACACCACCCTCGGGGTAAGTCAAAACCAATGAACTGTCTCCCGTAACCGCTCTTTCCCAACCTTCCTCATTTCGTTCTCCCACATCCCGACCTCCAGTCTTATATTTTTTATAACAACGATCTTAAAAATATAAATAATTTTTGTTAGAATTCTTACAATTTAAAAGTAATTCATCAAAATATCAAAAGTATTTCATCAAACGTTGATGATTTTTTGATATTTCTTGATCAATTTACTTATACTTTCGATGTCATAATATTATCGGAATGTTGGATCCATAAAGATTATACCTCTAAAATTATAAACACTTACACAAAATATCACACAACTATAAATATTAATAAATCTAGCGGGATCGTCGTTTACATAAGGGACGGAATTCAAGCGTAAGTCAACGAAATTGTATTATCTAAAGCAAAATGTCTAAAAATTGTACTGAATAATTATTTATGTGTTTTCGCAATATACTCGTACTAGTATAGATCACCATCTTTTCAAAACATCGACACTTTTTTTAATTCGTTTCAATCAACCATCAACAGTTCTAAATAATTTGCACGTCAAATCATTATAGGCGATCTCTAAAACGATATATTAAAAAACGATATAAAACTATTAACGATTATTTATATTCTTAATTATTAATTATTTTTATTGAGATTTAAAAACCTCATTGTAATATTTAACCATTGAAGAAAATAATATTAACATAACCTAAATGAAAGATGAAACCGGACAAAAGGACAGAAACTAAAAATATTTCAGTCGCATCTGGGACTCGAACCCAGGTCCTCTGCCTATCCGGGGCAACTCTCAACCGACTTAGCTAATGAGACAAGTTCAATTTGTGTCATCTTCATCGATATCATATCTCAAATTCAATATTTTTGAATATTATTTTCCATTTTTTTTTAATCTCATGTTATTGGCAGTTATTTTTATGATGTTTACAAAGTTCTA
Organism: Halesus radiatus; assembly: GCA_022606495.2. NCBI lineage: Eukaryota > Metazoa > Arthropoda > Insecta > Trichoptera > Limnephilidae > Halesus > Halesus radiatus. Next base: position 53,688 of record JAHDVE020008771.1, on the reverse strand, counting down.
CCTGAACTCAATTGCTTATTTGATTATTTATATCTTCATTTGATTATTTATATCTTAATTGATTATTTATATATTCTTACCGAAAACGGTTTCTTTCAGACAATCAACACCGCCACTCACGAACAGGGTGCGACTAAATCCTGTTTAGACCATATAAATGTAAAAAATATTTACTTCATTGTCTCATTTGTCATTCACACATCGATTTCGGATCACTATACTACAGCCCTCTGCTTCAAAGTTAAACCTCCCCCAACTGCTAAAATTAAATACGTCCCTCGAATAAACTACACTAATTTACTTGAGGACTTGCGTTCAGAAAACTGGCAAAACGTATTTGACCAAATTGACACGAACATTGCGATGAAGGAATTCACTAGTAAACTACATTCATATAGATTTAAACATACTAGTAAGAAACTCATATCAAACAGCCAGTTTAAACTCACGACCTGGATCTCTCCTGGCCTTGTTAAATCTATCCACAGAAGGAACCAACTTAATAAAAAGGTGTCCAGATAATATTTCAGTACAAGCTCATAACAAAAAATACAGTAACTTATGTAAAAATTTAATTAAATCTACTAAGGAAAATTATTATTAAAGGTTCATTTACGAAAATACATACTCTCCAAAACGTTTGTGGGAAGCATTTCGTGATATTAGTAAAACAAAAAACAGTAAGTTTTCCGAAATTAAAACATTGAACATCAATAACATAGACTCTTCCAATCCCAAAAATATGGCGAATTTTGCTAATGAGTATTACACACCAGTGGGAGCTACACTCCACGTCTCCCCAAATACCAAATTAACAAATTGCAATCAGTATTCAACGCTGCAGCAAGACTTATCACCGGCGTATCTAAATATTCTCACATTTCAGAGCATCTCAAAAATCTCCACTGTCTCAAATGTCCTGAAAGAATCCAGTTCAAGCTCTGCTGGATGGTATTTAAGTCACTTAACGGAATGGCTCCGGCTTACTTATCAGAACTGTGTATTCCCGAAAATACCAACTCACGACAGTCTACCCTTAGGTCAGCAGCGTCATCAGCTATCGGCAGGTTGAAGGAACCAAAGCGCCTACCTAATACTAAGTTCGGTGATCGTGCTTTCGGAGTGTCAGGACCTAAAGCCTGGAATGAACTGCCGCATGACTTAAGAATTATCAAAGACTCAACAGAATTCAGAAGTAAACTTAAAACACATCTTTTCAGACAATCGTATCCATAAATTCACCTGTAAATTGCTTAGCTAGGCTGACCGGTTAGTACTTACATAAAGTCATAAAATAAAATAAAAATATAATTAAAAATTCACGCATCGGTGCGCAAATGCGTCCACAGCCCGCAACACTGTAAACATCCAAAGTGTAAAATAAAAAATAAAAATTAAAAACGTTTATATTCTTACGCTTTTCAAGGTAATTTTATAGATATTTTCGAGTCCTAAAATTCATTTTATGAATACTTTCCAGTCCTAAAAATGAATACCAATAATTCAATAAATACCAACTCTTCTTGTGCCACCAATCATCTAATAAATGTAACATCAATAGAAAGGGAGAAACAAACAACCATGTAAAACTATCATCTCTATAATTAAATTTTTCTAAAACTGTGTTCATCTGAAGCGACCTGCCAGGTAAGTATGTTTTTCTGTATCTGTCTGTACATAATTAGTTAAGAAATATTTGTACAGCGCCCTTGAGGTGATTTTTCACAAAAACGGCGCTATACAAGTCATCCAACTATTATTATTATTATTGCAAAAAAAAATAATTTTAAAATGTAATAAAACTGAAACCGAACTCGCCAACTAAATCACCTCTAATCTCGAGCATAAAATAGACAATATCCAAACAACAACAAACGAAGTCTTAAAAATAATAGACGACCTAAAGACATCGAATGTTTGTGGACCAGATAAAGTCTCAACAAATCTGCTTAACGTAATAAAATCATTCATTCGATTGCGGTCTTTTCTAATCTAAGCTTCCAAACGGGCATATTCCTTGATTATTTAAAACACTCAATTATAACATTGATTCACAAAAACGGAGATAAGTCGCAGATTTAAAATTACCGACCGACATCTCTGCTGAATTCGGTCTCAAAAATCATTGAAAAAATTGTTGAGAACCGTCTCAACCTTTACCTTGAACATAATAACATACTTTCTGAGAGACAATATGGCTTCCGACCAGGATAAGTATCGAAAATGCTATTGCTAAACTGACGAAAATCATCCCCAATAATATCGACGGAGGAATTAAAAGATGTGCTAAACATTACTGCTCACCTTTGCAATGAAATAAATACTTGTACTTGCAATAACTTAGAATGCGTGGATAGTTTTAAATATTTATGAATCATTATTGATAAATTCCTGAGATGGGAAGAACACGTCAACTGAACTGCCACAAAAGTCAGAAAACTCAATCACCTTTTCATGACTATTAGAAATATTCTATATGTAAAACATCTAAAATCAACATATTATGCCATGTGTAATTCTTCACTTCAATATACATCCTTAGGATGGGGCGGTTGTGCCAAAACAATTTTGGACCCCCTGGCAAAAGCGCAGAAATCCCTAATAAGGATCATTCTTAAAAAACCCCTCAGGTATCCCAGTGATGAATTATTCAAAGCAATGCAAGTTCTTGATGTCAGACAACTGTATATCAGGAAAATTGTATTGTACACACATAAACAACGTCACCACTACCCATCTATCGACCACTATCACGACACCAGACACTCAAAAACTAATCCAATAGTTTCAACAAAAACCATGACATCCCTTGCTCAAAGACAATTTTTATTTTAATTAGACATGCTTAGGACCAAAATTGTTCAACATCATCATCAATACATGGAAAATGAAAAGTACAAACGTCCTACGTAAACTGATCAATGTATGGCTTCTAGATTTATGGAGGGTCAAAAGCGAACATATGCTCATTAATAGATATGTACAATTTTAACAAAACCTTCAATTGTAATTCATTATTACTCTACACTAATTTTAAAAATGCAAATCATACTTTTAATCTTGTACACTATAAACTTTTATTCTTTATACTTTACACTTTTACGTCGCATATGTAATACATTATAACTCAACACTAAATTTAAAAATGCATATCATACTTTTAATCTTGTAAACTATAAACTTTTATACTTTATACTTTTACATCTCACATGTAATTTCATTATTTCTCTATTCTTAGAAAAATATTTTGGTAGCAAGTTGTTTCTGATTTTATGTATAAAAATCATTGCGTTCAATATCAGAATTTTTTTTTTGCTGTTATCCAATTTAATTCCACTAATATTTTAGCTACTTTTGAATACCTATTTCTCTTTAGTATTATTCGTATTGCTCTATTTTGGAGAATTTGTATTTGGTTCTGTTCTCTGTCGTTACACGAGAAAAGAATTGTTGAGCAGTAGTTAAAATGTAGAGCAATAGTTGAGTTGTAAATTGTAAGTGTCGTCTTTCTGGACATTTTTGGACGTATTCTTTCGAATTTTATTTTTGATATATTCAGCGTGTTTATTAAAGATAAGTTTTTTTGTCTAATATAACTCCTAAGTATTTCATATCATTTGCATTTTCAAAAATTTCACCGTCAATTTTTATTTTGCTTTCACTGCATGTCTTCTTTTATCCAATTATCATATATTTTGTATTTTTGATTTAAATGACATTTTATACAGGATTTTTTATGTGAATGAAACAAGAAGTGTATGCCAAGATCGAGTTGTTTGGCGGTCCGTCCTCTCTGCCTACCCCTGCGGGGAAACGGCGTGATGGTTAGTTAGTTAGTTAGTTAGTTTTATAAAGCTAATAGAGCCAAAGAGAACAAGTAACATTACCTAGAACATATTTGGTCTATACTGTATTTACGAATCAAATTCATTTTCACTGTGAAATTAATTTCAGATTGTATTTTACTCATCTTTCCTATCATTTGTAGATAATTTTATCGGATTCTGACCCACAGAGATGGATATACTCGTATGAGCAATAGTAACCTAGTCTAACCCAAGGCTGTCCACAGGGTTTATATGATTTTATAAAATTGATCAATAAAACATACATTTTGGTAAATAATGATTTATTTTCGGTAAATCCGATTTAGTTAGAAATAATATGATAAGTAGTCACAATGTGGATTAACCACACGTTGTAATGGCCTTGAACGACGAAACAGCTGTCACAATAATAAAAATGCTCGCAGAACTTAATAATATTATTAAATTTGATTTACATTAAATAAAAAAATAATAATAATAATAAAGTAATATTGGAGCGTGAAATTTACGCCAATTAAATTTATGTAATTTCATCGTGAACACTTTTCCCTTCCCCGATTCACACTTCTTGGCTAGGTGGGTAGGAAGATACTATGGAGATACCAAATACCAATTTCTTAACAAATATTTGACCAGCCTGAAAGCTAGCAGCTTGTTTATTTGCACCAGACGTACATTTTAATTCCTCCGTGACTGAATACCTAATTGTCGAATTCATTCCAAAAAAATGTCGTTTTAATCATCTCGGAGAATGCAGGATCCTGGCACGGCAGGGGTATGCAGGGTGGGGGGATGAGAAGTAGCGGGTCTCACCGGAACACCCCGCGGGTTGAGGGGCGAACAGACACTTAAAAAATGATAAGTTACCTTCCGGGTAATATTACGGTGGAGGAAGACCATATTAATTCTCAATTTCCCGGTCCGTCCTTCTTTATGGCTCCGTGCCCTTGCTCGAAAAATGTAACGCTAAGAAGTGAATTGCAGGAAGACGTCGTTCGCAACAGTCGTAACCTTAGTTCAGAACTCGTATTATGGCTTTGAAAAATTACTTCTGAAATGTATCCGCATTTTTTTATATATGATAACCTCACTAGAATTACAACATCCGTATGTAAGATGAAGAGAAAGGTTGGGAAATTCATAACTTTTTTCAATTGCGTCCCTAATGACTAGAGACCTGAAAATTTTGCGTTTGCTATAACGCGAATTTTTACCCGAAATTCGTCATTTTTACACGAAATTCGCAATTTTCGAGTAAATAACACCACATTTACATATTTTTCACGTGATATTCAGGTATTTTAACGTAATAAGACAATACTAAAATGCTTCTGTTTTTATTTCTAGTAATGTTATCTTAATTTTTTAATTCGTTGAATGTGGTAATACAACAATATAATATACAACAAACTTCGACTACCGTAATACGGGCATGCGCCTAGTTTGGTACTTGACAAATAATAACTCTGTACCAAACATATAAAATTTAAAAAAGTTAAAAATTGTACGTTCTGAATATTTCTTTGTCTATGGTTTTGACAAGCTTGAATATCCATAACATGAAACGTAGCTAACTTCGTGTCAAAAAGGTTCCGTACTGTTTATTTTTAAAGTGATGAATTTTGGTTTTATTGGCATTAAATGTGAGTGAGTGATAATCTAGCGATGTTTTTGGATCTGTGGAGTGACTTCTGCTTTCTTGAATATTTCCGACTAATTTTTCCCATTTAATAGAATAACATTTTCATCTTCAAAACGAATGACTTTACCTTCATATTCTATGTGACACAGGTCATTTAGATAAATAGTGTTACACACATGTAGTATTTTAACATATGTGTCTTTATGAAACGAATTGTGATGAAGATGCCTGTAACAGGGTGAAACCGATCCGGTTGAAAATAAACAAGTGGAAAAAGTTCCAAAGGTTTTTTAATTAAAAAAATCATGCCGTAGTTATAATTGATAAAAACGAGTACTTATGGCGAAATCCAATAATACTTTTGATAAACTCGGAGAATTCCATTACATAAGTAATAAGATATTTAACATTAAATTATGTGTTCAACCAAAAAAAACACGTTTCTCAAAAGTTATCCAACAAAGGGTTTATGAAGCAGGTAAAATAATAATGATTGTATTTTTTATTCGTAAAACACCTTTAAAGCCATAATTCACCGAAATAGAGTTACTGTTTTCACGTGGCTTGGCTCTTCAAGCATTTGACTAAGCGAATGTTTGGAGAGGGGACTTCCAGGGCTGAAAGGGGGAGGGATGGTGAACCCCCTAAACCTGTAGCCACTTTTTGCAGAACAAGATCAAGTCTGAACGTTATGGGCCCGCCGCAACTCTGAATCATTGCACGCTTGTCCACGCTAAGTGGACAGTGTTTTGCGCTATATACGATTTGTTTATATTCAGGTTAACTTAGCAGTAGGAAAGAGAATACATTCAAACATATTTCCTGGGGGTGGCGTATAATAATAATAATATTTATTTATTTGAATCACACTACGGGGAGAGGGACGACGGAGGGTTATTATTTATTAATTCAAAATAATGATAGTATTATTACGCAATACGACAAACATAATGTTTTTAAATGGAAAAAATATTTTATAAATTTACATAGGCTTAGCATTTATAAACATTTATTAACTAAAACATTTAAGAAAGCTTTGATTGTCCAACTACAAAAAAAGTCAAATTGAATAGTTTAGTTCATATTTAGTGCCATTGTACAAACATAGAAGGGAAAAAGCTAGTATTGACATAGTATGGTAATATAATATATCTAGAAAAAGGATAATAATTAAGTATAGAGAGATTATGCGTATGTGTTTGAAAGGTACTGGTTGGTGCTATGAGGAAAAAAAATGTGTTTAAAATTGAATACTTGAAAAAAGCTAATATTATTGAGTAATATTGATACGATCGAGTTACGTATCACTCAGCTTTATGAGCTGACGACGAAACTCGGGGATGCAGCCCGAAGAGGATGCGGCAAATAGTTAATAACATATTAAATATATTTTATTCAGTAAGTACAAAAGATAGCTTCGTAAAGTATACATATTTTGTATAATCTCATGGGTTTTGATAGGTCTAATAGCAGTGGCGTGCAGTCCATAAAGACTGGAGGGCTCTGCATGCCCTAAGAAAAATAACCATAAGAAGAAATGAAAGACGACAAATCTAATGAAGCGTATTTTTGCACGTATTTTTTTCCATGAATTAAGTAAGAAACTTAAATACTTGCAGAACTTAATAATAACATCAATAAAATTGATTTACATTAAATTTTTTTAAATGAAAATGGAGTTCTATGAATTAAACACAAAACAATTAATAATTAACAGCCTACCTTTGATAATGGAGTAATGCACGCCACTGGTCTAAAGGTAGTAATGCATTTATTTTATTCATGGAAAATAGTTTTCTTTAAAGTAGAGTACATTTTGATGTTAACCTAAACATTCATAACCTAATCTACGAGTGATTTATAATTTCATTGGAGAATATCGTAGTCTCACTGGTTCTAAGAAGTGTGTTACCATTTTTCCAACAAAATGCAAAAACAATTGTTATTAAAAATTGGATTAAAACCAAACATATCAACCTTTTCCTGCTATAATTGCATATTTTCCCCATTTTCTTTTTTTTCATTTTCTTTTTGCTATTTAACTTATAATTTTACTTAACTTACCTTCATCATCCATGCATTAACACAAATATGTTTTTTTCTCTCAACAAAAAATTAATAAAATAAACAAGCAAAGTTTTTGTATTTCATTTTAAATGGTTTTCTTTTACAATCTTATTGGTATTATACAGTTGTTATTCTGAAGTGGAAACTCGCTTATTTGCGAACTTGTAAAGATATAGATAGGGAACATAGATGTGCATGTGTGTATGTTAGTAAATGTACATAACCAGGTGAAAAATTAAAAAAAATGATTCCTTTAAAAAATAAACTCCTTTTTTAATGCCCCTAACTGATACCGGGTATACCCACGCACTGGCCTTGTCTATGTGGGATTTTTTGTTATATATACATGTAATATATCGACGGTCCCAACGCACAATGTAGGATGTGCAAATGGTAACTTCTTATAAGAGCTATTTAAAGTTTCGTTTCTACGTGTTTAGAGTTTCACTCGATCTACATTTTTTATCATTTTTGAGATAAGAAAATATACTCTCTCTTTCGTTGATACTTTGCATAAACCCGTTTTAATTTCATTGGAAAAATATATTATTGCAACTATTACAGCTCTTCTGCAAGGTTACCAGTTTACACATCCGATGTATGTATCAAAAACGTAATTAATAAATATAAAACAAACAAAAAAACAGGTTAGATTACTTAACCCACTTTCTTACAGCAACCAGTGAAATAATGGATGTCGCTTAAACTAAGCGTACTTTTCTTTAAAGCTACATTCCCGTAGGCACCAGGGTAAATATTGTGAATGTTTTGAAGGCCCGTTCGTTTGACGCCTCCGCCACTTTGTACTGAAGCCACGCCCCGCCGCGGCCGCCGGGCATCAGTTAATTGCCTAAGCCTAAACCGTTCCCACTTCTCAGAATAGTTTCTTTGCTCTTTCCGATATCAGTCGCATGACCACACTGAGAGATGTAACATTGTTAATCACTTGCCAGATGTACGAGTATGTTAGAAAATGCTTTTCGAATTCATTCAATGTTGGAATTTTCTATTTTCTTGTATTTTATATTTTGCATTAATTTTTTCTGACTATTTATCCCGCAAATCTGTTGCAGCAATTTCATAGCAAGTACAAATTAGGAATTCTTTACTTCATTGAAAAAATTCAGCACTTTATAAATCTTTAAATAAATAAATTAACAAAATTAATGGGATTTTTTTTTTACAGTAACTCCACACAGGACACCAAGGAGGAAATAATTTCCCTCAAGGCCTATATCATCTTTGGGGATGCTGTGTGGAGGATAAAATGGAAGATAAAATGGAATAACTGTGTGGAGGGAAATGTTATGTTTAAACCATTATTTTACATATAAATATAAACATGTTTCGAAAGCGAAGATTCCCTCATCCGGATACACAGTATACTGAGATTAAATGATAAAAATAGACAAATAATAAACATAGAAAAAGAATAAACGTATGAATAGACAAATTCCAAACGTTTTTTTTTGTTTTTTTTTATATGAATACCGCACAAGAGTCCCAACTACTCTCAACCGTATGGAGCCAGTGAGACTATGGCATTCCCAATTGGGGAATGTTGTGAGGCTGAAGGTATTGGGGAGGGGAAGGAGAAGGCGAATAGGGAGGTGGGAAAATACCTGGCTATTCAGATCTGGTCACCAAACACGGCTGCAGTCATTTCAAGCAACGTTTCACTCTGAATGGTGGTCTTTCACCAGGGCGATACTGAGAGTATCTTCCACTCTGGAACGTGCGCAAATATACTCTATATTATTTTTATATTAATTAATTGTGAAACAACACAAATTAATTAAATAAAAATTACTTGCGCATGCCGGGATTTGAACCCGCGACCTCCGGATTCGTAGTCGAGAGCCTTACCCCTCGACCATGGAGGCCGTCAAACGTAAACCAAAATTTACAATAATTGATGAAAGTAGGTAAATAATTACGTACAAATTTAAAAATAATTGAATAAAGAAATACATACATATATATGTATTATAAATAGTAATAAATAGTACACAACTGCTTACCCTGTACAAAATGCAACTGACGCCACGGTAGAATTTAAACAAAATATTTGAAAAAAACCTTTGGCTCTGTGCAGAAACGGGCGGTCCGTTTTATAGATTCGCCTATCTTAACAAACGGATTTCAATCTTTGAAGCTCAGACGTCAGGTGGGAATTATGTTATTGTTCTACCGGTATTTTGATGGAAGATGCTCTGAGGAACTAGCGTCATTGATACCTTCGGCACCGGTGCATAGTCAGTGTAGTTACTGTAAAAAATAAAAAAAACAAAAAAAAATTGTAACAAACGTATATTATAATTTTCATTTTTTTATACAAATGAAAGGAAATAACGATGCATAATTTTTTTCGAATTTATTATTATTATTATTACATACATTATATATATAATTAAATAGATTGAAAACAATAACGGTTACAATACGTACTTGTTAAACAAAAAGTTTATTAAATCTTATGTTTATCCACAAATAATTTAAATTGGGAAACAGTAGAGAAAAATATTTTTAAATAATCGTACGTCAAATTTTGTCATAAAAAAACTATATTTTAAATAAATCGGGAGTCTAGAAATTAATTTGTTAACTTTTTTACACAGGAAATACTTGTTGATTTTTATATATTAAATAGTGGTTTACACAAAACATTTCCCAGCACCTCTGTTTTGCCAAGACAAGCGTTCTACCAAATGAGCTTATGAGAACAGTTCACTTTACACCATGTTCGTCGATATCATACTTCAACTTCAAAACTTGTCAATATTATCCTCCATTAAATCTCATATTGACTCATAACTTTTTATTTTCTGTTATTTTTTCGGTTTCGTTCATCATTTAGGATTTATTAATAATATCTTCTTCTGTGACTTATTATTACAATGAGGTTTATAATGAATATGATTGGGTGCGGGGTATTTTCCTATAAAGCCACACTACAGCCAATAATAACAATAAAAAAAATCGTTTAAATCACTATTAAAAAACCTTACGACTTCCCTACTCTAGAGACATTTCGTGAATGTATCATCTATTACATAATTATATAAAAGAAACGCCTTATATCAAATGTACAAAGAATTTTTCATCAGTAAAATTCACCGCACTGATAGTATAAGCAATAGATTCAAAACGAATGGTTTAATAACCATCCCAATGCTAAGAACGACCACAGCACAGCACCACTACTTGTATTTAGGTATAAGATGGTACAATATATTATTATACAAAAACAAAATGACTGTAACCGAAACATTTAAATATGAACAATTCAAAAAGCAAATTAACTCCCTGAACTTAGATAATGATATATTGTACCCTTAATGTATACTCATATATCCAGCAAATAAATTACCATTTGGTTATTTCTTTAACCATTGTTCTAAAATTGTTCTGTCGATTACGTTTGTAATTATTTAATAATTTTTAAACATTGTCTACATAATGGATGTAAATGCTCTTACGAGCTACTGGAGCTCAACTTATGGAGAGTAGGAAGTAAAAAAAATAAATTCGTGTGATGTACTATGTAAATTTTCTTTGTAATAAATAAATATGCTTCAATATTTTTTTGAAATAAATCGAAAACATTTCAACATAAAATGTAACTGAGAATTTTGTCGCAGACATCCAAAACGAACTCTAAGAAGATATTACCCTGATGTGTACCTATTATAACAAAATAAAATATTTAAAAAACCCAATATAAATGTACCTGGTTATCCGTAGTTCATGTGACTATGGGACAAAACTGCTAAAAAAGTTCATCTTAGCAAACAAGACGGAAATTACTGGGAAATAACAAAACTAGAAAGAACCATCTGTTTAAATAAAAGCTGACGAATGACTTTATATAATTTTAAAAAAACCCCATAGATTCAGTAAATAAACACAATGTAATCCATCTTCCAGAGGGTAATAAACCATTCCGAAAGTAGTTTTTAAAAACATAATAAACAGTACCGTCAGCAATAAAATAAATTTGTAATAATAAAAACAATATTAGAAAGCAGGGAACTCACTCCCGACAAACATGCTATATATACCATAGATTTAGTATTCATTGTACCAGTATGAGGATGCCCGTGATAGGGTGAAACCGGTCCGGTCGAAAATAAATAAGTGGAAAAAAGTTACAAGGTTTTTTAACAAAAAAAATTCATTTGAAAACATTTCGTTTCTTTTTTTTAATAATGAAATCTCCAAGTGATTTTACATTTATTGAAGAAGTAATAAATTAGCAGTAATGACGACAAATGAAAATGTACACAAACATCCAATCGTCACATAACTCCCGTCGCTTGCGCCTTTTCCCTTTGGGATTTTTAGTATTTGTCAAATGTACCCACCATCTAACATCATTATTTATCACAATAGTGTTATGTATTTTGAATAGCGCTTATGTGTTTTTGTAAACTAAGTAATACTTGTTTTTAAAAAGGCATAGCGCATAATACTTATTTTACATTAACACGGGATTTCTTAAAATCCCGTGTTACATTTATGTGGGGTTAATTTACATTAAAAGGAAAATCACACGCATACGAGTACACAATAAAACATCTAGTAGATTTAACGAAAATATTTTAGTCCAAATTAGAATCGAACTCGAATCCCTCCATCTCCACCCAAATTCCATCTTATACCTTCCATTACCTTAATGAGCGGTCTTAAATATAAGATTGCTATCAGCAAATACCGCTAGCACATAAAACACAGTTACAATTCTTTGAAATAAAACTCCCGTAGCAATAGGCAGCCCGCTCACTGGGTAGAGAAGATTATCTCCACATGTATGCACCTCTAACCACAGTTGACACAGGAAGAGGAAGAAATGTTCCTGACACTGTACACGATAATTTTACAATAAGATATGTATATACTAACACTAACACAGGACTTACTCGAGTCTGGGTGTTTAAATATGTTTTCTGTCCATGCAAGTGTTTGTGGATAGCTAAAATGATCATCCCTATGTCCACACCACCCCCATCCCACACCGTACCACCCCAACCCTCGACAGTCTCGGTGACGACTTTAGTATTTAAAACTTAATGTGTCTGAATTAATTCTGCCCGACTGAGAGCTGGGTGGACATCAAGGGCGACCAAAACACCCCCCTCCTCTCCTCTCCTGGTAGACCAGACTCCACTTTCATGCAAATTGACGAATTTGTATATTTATACGAGTGAGGAGTATTTAGAGGATTACCACTGTGTATTCAGAGTCGAAACTCAAACCTAAATATTATTAATAATCTTTTTTTATCTAATCATAGCTATCCCTTGAATTTATTTTCATATTAATATTAATAAAAATTATTCTTTTTTTTAATGTCTAATATAAATTTGTTATTCAATGCGTCATAATATTTTTTTATTAACACTTTTGATTAAATACTTACCTACTTTAATCAATTTTTGTTATGTTTATAATTTGTCTATTCTTACATTATTGTGTTCTATGTTTATTATTTGTCTGACATTATTATTTTTTAGCATTCTATATATTCCTGATGAGGAAAGCATCGCTTTAGAAACATGGTGATATGTATATAATAATAAAGTGGTGAATGCAAAGTAATTTTTAATTCATTTATGAAACTAAAACCTGTGCTGCATTCGATTTGGGAGGCGGGGTATGGATACCGCCGCCCCGGAAACTATTTACTGGGTAACCAACACCTCTATGTGGTTCGCTACGTTTTGTGACTTAGCAGGGGTGCCAGGGTTCATCGGGGGAGGTCTATCTAAGTCTCGGCAGCGGGTGCGTCTACCCACCAACCCTTTGACTTCTCCAGCCGGACTCTCTCAACCCATCGCCCTGCACTACAGTGGGAGCGATAGATTGTTGCATCCATTATTTTTGTATCCTGAATACCTTCAGATTCACAATATACCCCAGCTGGGGATGCCACAGTCTCACTGGCTCCAGACGGTTGGAAGCAGTTAGGACTCTTGTGTGGCATCACATAAAAAAATTACAAATCTTTGGTTATGTTTATTTACAAAAACGCAACGATAAAGGATTAAAAATACTTTTGTCCACTTTAAAAATCATATTCGTATTTTAAATATTTTGTAAAACTTACAATGGGACGGTCAGAAAAAGTAATATTTCTGGTTATATTTTGATAAATGCTAAGCCTATGCAAATTTATAAAATATTTAATAAATATTTTTCTATTTAAAAACATTATGTTTATCGTATTGCGTAATAATACTATCATTATTTTGAATTAATAAATAATAACTCTCCGACGTCCCTCTCGCTTTAAGGAAGATTTCTTATCTTTTTCCTTAAGCTTAAAAACTTCTTGCTTCACTGCGGTTTTGGTTCTCTCGGATGAGAGTTGTCAGGTGTTATTAAGCGAATAAAGTTCATTAAAAATATCAATATTTGCTTAGTTTTAACAAGAGAAAAACTTATTATTAATTGAGTTACCAATTACGTTTTTATTTAATTTAAACATTATTACTTAATAAACATTATTCAACATTATATATATGTTGACATTTTCGGCACGAAAATCTTCGTCACGACAGGCGCGGTATGGCGGAGAGTCGTTCCGGCCGGACTGAGTATAATGAATCCGATTCGAAGGAGGTAGACTGACTCCGAGTTTGCAAATTCGGATTAACTTATTCCGAACTTACCCTCGGGGAACGACTAAGGTTTTGGATTGGAGTCAGAAATTATGTAATATGAACGATTTTTGCTTCCGGAACGGCGGGCCCGTGGGGACCGAAAGGAATGAAAACCGAGTCCGAGGAATCGAGTCCATGTGGCTAACCTCGGAATTGGAACCGAGTTCGTCAAATGAGTGGAATGACCCACCGCTTCGGTCGACATAGATTAACCACGACGGAAAATGTCCCGCTCAGAACTAGTGACAAAGAAGGTCATTACTATATAGTGAGATAGGTACCTTTTTACAAAACGTTATTCTTCGTTAAAGGGTTTATTTATGCTATTTAAAAATAAAAATAAATGTATTAAAAAGCATTATAATATAATGTAATTGTTTTTTTAATTTTGTTTCAAACCTTGTGTCATTTGAAGATATTTCATCAATTTTTATTTTCAAATAATCTCTTAAAAATCTATTTAGGATATTTCTACTATGTCTCACCAGAATTCCGCAGTTAATCAAGAAGTCTTTAAGCCTAAGAAAAAGGATAAGGAATTTTCCTTAAAAACAACGGGAATTGCTCTCCTGGAGCACGGGTCCGCCGTTCCGGAAGGAAAAATCATTCATATTACACTATCGAATAAGAACGCCTTTCATTTCTGACTCCTATCCAAAATCTTTGGCGTTCCTTGAGTGTGAGTTCGGAACTAGTGAATCCGGATTTGCAAACTCGGAGTGAGTCCATCGCCTTCGGAATCGGATTCATTGAAGTCGGCCGGCCGTAACGACTCTCGTCTATACCGCGCCCGACGTGAATTATCGAAAATGTCAACATCTATACAATGAATGAATTAAAAATATACTTTGTATTCACCACTTCAAAAATTATTCACCAGTTCGAAAACCAATCGTTTTGTATAAATGTATAGGTAACTTATTTAATATTGTGTTTTCTCTTGTTGAAACTATGCAAATATTGAAAGGTTTAATGAATGTCATTCGCTTAATGACAGCTGACAACTGTCATCCGAAAGAACCAGAACCGCAGTTAAGCAAGAAGTTTTTAAGCCTAAGGATAAAGATTAGGAATCTTCTTTAAAAAGAACAGAATCCCACGGTGGCTGTGACTTCACGCCCAATCAGATTCTCATCAAATTCCACTCACCGTGTTTTTATGCGCTGATGCTCTTCGAAATACAAATATCGTCAAAGATTTTCACAATTGCTTTATAAATCTACATAATTACATATTTTATTACAACCTTCACTGTTCCGTTTAAAATTTAATTTATTCTTACAACGACTTTCCTGGATACACCGTACAGTATTCAGCCCTCATAAAAAATTGACAACATGAGATGTTTGCTATCATAAAAAGTTGAGTAGCTCCGGGCACATACCGACCCTTATCACAACTCACAACCCTTTGAAGAAAAAGACGGAGCCTGCTTTCATATTTCGTATTCAAAATAAATGCCACTTTCTCACATCTCTCTCCCTCTCTCTATCTGACATTTATTTCTAAGTGATTATTACTTTTTAAAAAGAATGATATATTCAACGTTTAAATAAAATGTGTTTTATTTTATAGGTTATCGACGTGTCTAAGTCTCCGGAGATTCAGTGGGGAGGAAAGTAAGGTGTCAAAACACCAAACAATAAAAAAAACTTTTGGTGTATATTGGAAGTAGTTCATGAATTAAAATTATTTTGTATTCACCACTATACACTATATTATACTATTATACACATACTATATACATGTTTCGAAAATGATGCTTTCCTCATCAGGAATATGTAGAATAATAAAAAATAACAATGTCAAGTATAGACAAATGATAAAAATTAGAACACAATAATATAAGAATAGACAAATCATAAACATAAACAAAAATTGATTATACCAGGTAAGTAATTAATAAAATATGTTAATAAAAAATCATTGTAAAACTATAATAAAAGATTATTATTATTCTATATATTCCTGATGAAGAAAGCATCGCTTTCGAAACACGTAGATATGTCTATATTAATAAAGTGGGGAATACAAAATAATTAAATTAATTTATTAATAATGACCCCACAAAGTGAATACCAATCTTTTGAAGAAATTATAGAAGTAGGTTCGATTAGGAAATTCATATCCCACGAGAAGTCGTTCAGGCTAAGGCTTGTTTGATACTTTACTTTGTAGCATTATTTATTCGATATTCCCAGGTAGTTTATAACAAAAATAGGCAAAATAAAACCAAGAGGTTAACTCTCATAAAGTAACAGATTTTCACTTTAGCATGTAGATTTGTTATTTTGTAGAATTTGACATAAAATACACCAAAATTAGAAAAACGGTTTAAGGAATTTGGGTAAAACCGTATATTTGGTCCAGGAGCTGAAATTTCATTGGTCGTATTCCAATTCAAAAGTCCAGAAATTTCGAAAAGTAACGTTTTCAATTTCAATAATTTTCTCGCCGTTGGAAACAAAGCATTTTGACATTCAAAGAAAATCTCTTTAGAGTTTTCGAACTACAGCCAATGATTCATACACGAAAAAAAGTTATCTTTCGTTTTCAGATAAAAAATCGTAGAAACGAATAAGTGGATGAAACCTTTTACTTTTATCACAGGAGGCTCTGAGGGAAATAATTTTTCCTCAAGGCCGATTATATTTGAGCATGCTGTGTGGAGGGTCTTTTAGGGGATAGGAAGGAGTGAACTCTGGTGTTGTAGGAGGGAGGAAACACAGAGGCCGGCAGATCATTCCACAGCCGAGCTGTTGAACACAAGAACGAGTTATAGAACCGACCCGTTCTCATGTGACAAATGTCAACCGTGTGCAAATGTTGGGCGCGCGTTTGGCATATTTTCCGACTATGCAATGACGCTATTTCCTCAAATAAGATAAAATTAAAATACCGGTAGAACAAGGACAGCATTCCTTGACGTCTGTGCTTTGTGCTCGTTTTTGCACAGAGTCAAGGGTTTTTTTCAGATATTTTGGAGCTCCCGACCAGAGGTGGCTGCCAAATTCTACAGTGGGGAGCACTTGCGATTTGTACAGGGTCAGCAGTTGTGTACTATTAAAGTATCTTCGGGCTCTGTACAATACAACCAGCTGGTGAGAGTTCGATAGAGCCCCCATAGCTGAGCTGATCACTTAAGGTTACACCAAGCATATCAATGGAGGGTTTGTTAGGAATATTGCTTCCATTAAAGGATACTAGATTATCATTCTGATATCTTTTAGACGTGATCAGACATGATTGAGTCTTTGAAACATTAAATTCGAAGTGGTTATTTTTACCGCAAAGGGAGACCCTCTCGAGGTAACCGTCATGGGTTGACATATTCCTTAACGATTGAATACAATTTTCGTACCAATTAACAAATGATTAACTAGACTGCCTCAATAGCTTCTAACCGTCAAAATCACACGAGCGCCATTTTGCTTTTGGAGCGACAATTCCGTTCTAATGAAGCACAATGCCAAGGAACCAGGAGGCCTATTCTCGGTATTTTTAAAGAAGATTCCTTATCCTTTTCCCGAGGCTTAAAGACTCCTTTATTAACTGCGGAATTCCGGAGAGACATCCTAAACAGATTGTTAAGAGATTATTTAAAACCCATATTAATGAAATATCTTCAAGTGACACTAGGTTTTAAACTAAAACTTTTAAAGATAATAAACCATTGTAATACATTTTTATTTTTATTTTTAAATATATATTAAATACGTCTTTTAACGTAATAGCGCTCCTGCAGGTCTATTCTCGTTATCTTTAAGGAAGTTTCCTTATGCTTAAAGACTTCTTGCTTAACTGCGGTTCCGGTTCTCCCGGATGACAGTTGTCAGCTGTCACTCAGCAAATGAAATTCATTAAAAATATCAATATTTGCGTTGCAAGAGAAAAACTCTATTTTAAGTAAGTTACCAACTAAGTTATTATTAGCTATGTAGCTTTACAATTATATATGGAAATATAAATGCAGGCGGCAAATGTCACTTTTACAAATAGTGACAGAATAAATAGGTTATTACTATCTGGTGAGGTAGATAGATACCTTTTTACAAAACGTTATTCTTCGTTAAAATACGTATTAATTCTATAATGTTATTGTTTTATAAAATTTTGGTTCAAAACCTTGTATAACTTGAAGATCAACAATTTGGGTTTTCAAATTTTCTCTTAACAATCTATTTAGGATTTCTTTACTATGTCTCTCCGGAATTCTGCAGTAAAGCAAGAAGTCTTTAAGCCTAAGGAAAGAGATAAGGAATCTTCCTTAAAAAGAACCAGAATAGCGCTCCCGGTTTCAACAATTCCGCATTCAAATGTAAACTTTCTTTCAACTTTTTCCTTTCATTTCCGAGTTCTAAAGTTGTGCTTAAGTCGTATCGCGCCGAGGCTCACTTTTATTAAAAATCAATAGAATCATAAGGAAAGGGACTCTTTTCTTAATATTTTCTTGGTTCTTAAGTCTTTTGTACATAATGAAGGTTCGAGAGCTTAAAAGTTTGTCTATACAATTATTATCGTGGTATGCGGTATTTTTCTTCAATCGTAAACGGGGGAAAAACAGGGCCACCCTGTATGATATCTTGAAAGTAAATTCTGTACTAGGGGTCATCCAAATTCGTGAAGCTATTAGCTAGGATATTTATTTCATCCAATTCAAAAACTTGCATTAAATATTATTTACATGCTTACAATATTGGATTTACGATTACATTCGAAATCGAAACAATGCCTCAACCAATTTATTCAATGATCAGTGACCAGAATTTTCCCAACCATCCTCTTTTCATAACATTCCCTACTGCCTCACAGCATTCCCTAAATATAGTACGCCGTTGTCCCACTGATTCACAGAATTAATCAAATCTATTACGGCGTTGTCTCATTAGCTCACGGATGGCAATTGGATTACTTATAGGAACCCGAGTAACAGTAAGACAAAATGGTTCCCTCGACTAATGCTCACCTATAACAATCCCACTCGGATTACTTTCAGATATCGGATGCTATTGCAATAACCATCGCATCCATGTGCCGGTAATCGTACTGTAAGCGTTCGTCGAAAACTTTCCTTCTCACCCGTTTAATATTTTTGAAACTTGTACGGCTCAGTAAAAATGCACGCGACAACTCATTTACCGGAGCCCATTTGGGTGGAAGCACTTTCAACGTAACCCAGCTTCTGACGAAACAGAAATTGGAATTATTTAAAGGGATAAATTTTTTTCCAAACGTCAGGTACAGTCGTCATGTTTTCATCGTACAATATTTTTAAGATGTTTGATATTTCCACGCTCCGTTGCCTTTGAGTAATTAAAAACATTAATTGGGAAGAACACAATGGATACTTGAAGCGAATTTAATTTAGTTAAAAAGGATAATAAAATTTCATTTAAGAGGACGTCGTATACAGTCCTGCGTTACTTACTGCTTACTGCTTACTGCTCGCCGCCGTCGTACTGCGTACTCGCTTCTTGCCTCGTAATGGCTTCCAGGCAGTGGCGTGGCCGGAAAACTCCACGAGAATAAAAATGAGAAATAGATGAAAGTTACCTTCTTGTGCTGAGAAGACTGGCGGTGCATACAGCATTCAACTGAAGTTCAGAACTGCTTTGAAAGGAACGGCTGCGCGGCCTGTTTCATACAAACACTTCATTTTGGATTAGAGGCCAAAATACTAACCTAAACCTAATGATCTTTTTTTTCATCAAAAAGTATAGAAATATCTAGTACGGATTAGAACTAATTTATTTATTTTTATTTTACATTATGGAATATGGGCGATTGATTTTTCGCAATTTTAGAGGCATTTAACAATTATTTGGGGGCTAACGGTGATTTAAAAAAAAAGTTTTTCCCCATCTGCTTTGAAAATATAATGTAATATAAATTGAAATTTTTAAAAAATTTATTAAAATAAGCATTATTTAACAATTATATTAGGTTAGGTTAGTTAGTGTAAAGCGCCTATTATTGTCATTAAAATATGTCAATCCTTTTTTTTTTCAAAAGAAATTTACTAATGAATTTTTCATTTCCAAAATCCTGGTAGAACTCTTGTTCAGAGACAATGGTGTTAAACAATTTTGTAGGAAAATAACAATATATTTAACGGCCAAGGTTTTATGAACAGATGATAAATTAAATTAAATGCAACACATTTTATCATAAGTACTTTAAATTAGAGAAGGTTTACGATGAAAAATATTACATTCAATAGCCATTCGATGCACAAAAAACCGTTTTTTTAACCAAATAAGCATTACTTTTCATCTTTTGTAGGTTTTTAAAGTCCCGGCCCCGAGGCGATAGTCTGGACTGCCCAGGTCTACGCTACGCCACTGATACGCAGTATTCTTTCCACCCGGTTAAATTATTATATTGTTTCATAATAATCCTTTGAAGCAGTGTTCATTATTATTAATTGTTCTGATTTTGGGTCAGCGGTTTTCACTGTGAAGTTATTCAAATCAGTTAAACTAAATAAAAAGAATCACGGTTTTTGTTTTTTAAGTTGTTCCCGTTAAAACTCGCAATATGAATGAAATGAAGTAAGTTTTTTCTCCACCAAACCCAGACAATGTGTTAAATTGAAATATCGGCGTAATGATCTGCGTATTTGACTTGTTTACATTGAAATATCAGCGTAGTGATCTACGTATTTGACTTGTTTACATTGAAATATCAGCGTAGTGATCCTACGTATTTGACTGATTTATATTGAAATATCAGCGTAGTGATCTACGTATTTGACTTGTTTATATTGAAATATCAGCGTAGTGATCTACGTATTGGATTTGTTTGATAGTCTCTATCGCCGAGCTAAGCAAAACAACAAGTTTATCAATCGATAGACGTTGTCACACGTTGTGTCAGCGTTGATTCTAACTATGCAATACTTTGCCTTTCCAACTACGGCAAAGTACATTGATGAATTAATCATTTATAATTTCAATCGTAGATTTAAACCCTCTCCTTCCAGACCCCTTTCGAATTGTTTTCTCTCCTCCAGGATCCTCATTCCGCCCTCGTGTCATGCGCAATCTCCCCTCACATGTTCTTAGTGATTGCATTTCCACACCATTCAATCTGCTCGGTCCGTTCTCCGCCGGTTTGGTTCCTCGGCTCCGGGAATACATACTATTCTGTGGAACGTATCCCTCAGACCGCCTTGAGAAATGATTCGTTCCTACGGTGGGTCTCAGATGTCTCCGCGATACAAACAAAAATATGGAATTTTCTTGCTACATGTTGTGGCGTGCGATTCTCTGCAAACTCTTGCCCTGGGGAAACTAGTGATGGCTATGATAAAGAAGTAGCAGTTTCGAGATATGTAACTGTTTCGGATACGTAGCGGCTTTCATAGTTTTTAAAAAATGTTTCGATTCTGCAGAAAATTCCAAAAAGGAGCTCCTGTCCATTTGTTTTTGTTTTTTTATCAATAGTGATGTTCAAACTTAAATACAAGTATAATTCGGTTTTTTTCTAAAGTAAGTTTTAATTAAACCATAACTAAACATAAGTAATTAAATTATGTACCTTTTTGGAAACTTTAACTGATAATAGCATTAAGCATTAACATTATCATAATATCCGTATGGACAATTGGTTTTCGCATGAATGCTCTAATCTATTTAACTCATAATAGTTTTTTTTTTTTATATTTAACAACAATTATAGAGCTAGTATTTTTAAGAGTCAAGGAAATTAACTTAAAATTTCACCAAACCTAAAAAAAGACATATTAAAAATACAAGACATAATTGAGTTTTAGCAACAGTGATTTATTTTAGTTCAATACCAACCAAGACTCCAAACTCCGGGGCCATTGAGCCTGTGACACCTACAATTGGGTGATATTTAAATAAAAGGAAAAATTGTAAATAAACGAATGTGCAGTTGGGAACTACCTGGTTAGTCTGGAACGAGGTGTTTATAAACATAATAAACAAAAATTGTTAATTGTTTTTGTGTTTAATTCGTAGAACTCCATCTAATTTTTTTTTTTATTTAATGTAAATCAAATTTAATAATCTTATTATCAAGTTCTGCAAGTATTTTCAGTTGTTATTATTGTGACAGCTGTTTGAAAATGGCCTTAAACGCCGAAACAACTGTCACAATAATAACAACTAAAAATACTTGCAGAACTTGATAATAACATTATTAAATTTGATTTACATTAAATAAAAATAAAAAAAATTAAAAAAACTAAAAAAAAAAAAAAAAAAACAAACAAAACAAAACAAAACAAAAACAAAAAAAAAACAAAAACAAAACAAAACTAAAATTGTTTGAGAAACAAGTAATTTAGTTCCAGATCCCAGCTCATGTAAAAAAAAATTGAGATTTTTTACCGGTTACACAAAAGCCGATCAAGAATTATGTTACAATAACATAAGTTGTGACATCACTACAGGTACAGACTACAAGACTAATGCGCGTGTCGCCTGGGACCGGCCCGAGGATGCCCGCAATGGGGTTAGATTTAAAACAAAAATAAAAGGCAAATCTTCCAGAAAATCCTCGCTTCAAGGAAAATTCTACAAGAGACATATCTTCCGTGATTGTATTTTACGGATGTAAACTTTTTGTAAACAAGATAAAGTTTTATGAGTTTTATTCGGGAAGCTAGTTTTATTTCCATGCTATCTTAATAACATGCATTAGAGAAAACTGCAAAAACATGTTGAATAATTAAAAAAAAAAACATATGTATTTATTGTGTAGATTTTAAATTCATTTGCAGATTTTAACATTAATAACGTGAAACAATATGCATGCCTATACATAAGTATGTTAGTATGAGCTCATTAACTTTATAAACATTCACATACCATCGAGACCAACCCGACAAACCGATTTTTATTTGCCCGCATGAAGGGTCAATCTTAGGATAAATTCCCCAATTCCCCGTATTTGTTCGCAATATAACGCACAATTTCACAATATCGACATTCTTCACAATACCCTTTCAAAATATCGAACCGAAGTAATGCGTACGACCACAAATTGATACACGAGTATAAAATGAATCGAGAGCATCTCCTGTCCCGATCCTATCTTCCTTTCCTCTCATTTGAAACTTTGTTCGCTTACCTTCTGTTAAACTTCCTTTGTATA
This sequence comes from Halesus radiatus, assembly GCA_022606495.2. Taxonomy (NCBI): domain Eukaryota; kingdom Metazoa; phylum Arthropoda; class Insecta; order Trichoptera; family Limnephilidae; genus Halesus; species Halesus radiatus. The sequence goes on along the minus strand of JAHDVE020008771.1, from coordinate 30,367 downwards.
TAAATTTGTATTAAAAGCTGTTTGTTTCTCAGAAAGGAATAAATAAGATAATAGACAGCACCGCACTGTTCGTGAAGACAAATACAGCTAATCCACAAGGTTTCATTTTCTCAATCATAAAGTATCCCTTCGTAATCCTTCTTAAATTATGAAAATCATGTAAAAACGTACAATACACTGCATTGATGGAGCTATTACCACTAACTACAGTAGTAAAATCATGTAAAAACGTACAATACACTGCATTGATGGAGCTATTACCACTAACTACAGTAGTAAAATCATGTAAAAACGTACAATACACTGCATTGATGGAGCTATTACCACTAACTACAGTAGTAAAATCATGTAAAAACGTACAATACACTGCATTGATGGAGCTATTACCACTAACTACAGTAGTAAAATCATGTAAAAACGTACAATACACTGCATTGATGGAGCTATTACCACTAACTACAGTAGTAAAATCATGTAAAAACGTACAATACACTGCATTGATGGAGCTATTACCACTAACTACAGTAGTAAAATCATGTAAAAACGTACAATACACTGCATTGATGGAGCTATTACCACTAACTACAGTAGTAAAATCATGTAAAAACGTACAATACACTGCATTGATGGAGCTATTACCACTAACTACAGTAGTAAAATCATGTAAAAACGTACAATACACTGCATTGATGGAGCTATTACCACTAACTACAGTAGTAAAATCATGTAAAAACGTACAACACACTGCATTGATGGAGCTATTACCATTAGCTACAGTAGGAAAATGATGTAAAAACGTACAATACACTGCATTGATGGAGTTATTACCACTAACTACACTAGGAAAATCTTGTAAAAACGTACAATAAACTGCATTGGAGCTTTTACACACTAGCTACAGTAGGAAAATGGCACCCCTATACGGGAAGAATTAAGGGGGCTAGTTCTAGGCAGTAAAGAAAACCGTCCATCGAAAAATACATTTTTAATTTTCCTATTTTTGATACTGACAATTCGAAGAAGAATTTCATTATGATGATTTATTAAAACAATTTTAAATCTGGTCTGAAGTCGTAATAGACTGAAACCGGTCATTATTTACATGTCGCACGACGCCGGGTTTTAAACGAGCGACCATCACATTTAAAGCTGTCATGTTTGTAAATATTTGGCCATTACCTTCATAGCGTTAATATCAGTTCCCAACAAACACCGGTCACCGGTCACCGGTCGTCGTGAATTGACAGAAACATTTCCCGTCCTGGCCGAACTAATTAATGGGGAAGAATCGATATCCAATAACCTGTGTTAACGCGCGACACTATCTATTAAACACAGTACCTAGCACACAATGCACAGTGCTCAGTACCTGTATACGGTATATACTGACCCAGTGTACGCATACGCGTGGGTTTCACGAAAGGCTTTAAATACGTATATCATATCCACCCAAATTAATATTTACCGCAATCAGTGACTCGTATCGCAGCTTTTAAATACCCGAACGACATTCTATCGATTTATTAATGTTATTATTAAGTTCTGCAAGTATTTTAGTTTTAAAGGAATTAAAAATTACTTTGTATTCACCACTTTATTAATATATACATATCAACTAGTTTCGAAAGCGATGCTTTCCTCATCAGGAATATATAGAATACTAAAAAATAATAATGGCATGTATAGACAAATGATAAACATAGAACACAATAATGTAAGAATAGACACATTATAAAAATAAACAAAAATGGATTAAAGTATTATATTAGAAATTAAAAAAGAAAATTATTTTTATTATTAATATTAGTACGAAAATAAATTAAAGAGATAGCTATTTTTTTTAAATATTTGAATATTAATTATATTTAATTCACTATTAATACTTCTTCTGATTTCTAAAATTTCAAATGTGTCTAATTATAAATCGGTTGTATTTGTGTGTAAAATTTCAAATGTGTCTAATTATAAACCGGTTGTATTTGTGTGTAAAATTTCAAATGTGTCTAATTATAAACCGGTTGTATTTGTGTGTAAAATTTCAAATGTGTCTAAACCGGTTGTATTTGTGTGTAAAATTTCCAAGCCTTTATTTATATCAAAAGAATGATTGATTTCTAAAATACGATTTGCAAATTCAGAATAATTGTTATTATTTAAACACCTTAGTGTTCCTTAACAATAATACTGAAATATCTAGAAGTTTTAGTTTTGATTATTGTGACAGCTGTTTCGGCGTTCAGGGCCATTTTCAAACTGCGGTTAATCAACATTACGACGACTTATTTATATGAATTTATTTACTCCCACCCAATTATAATTTGGACCGTGTTTAAAATAATTATTTATTATCGATATAATCGATTTAGTTGTAAAATAATTGAAATTCTCTATTCTGTGAGCATTTTACATTTATAATTTGTTTTCCCCGTATTTAAATGACAATTTATTTCTTAATTGATTCATTAAATGTGTTTTATTGTTTTGGTAGTGCGAACATACTGAGAAGTTGTGAATAAATAATTTTCCTTACTTTATTAATTAACGTAAAAAATTAAATTTAAAAAAAAATTAAATGGAGTTCTAAGAATTAAACTCAAAAACAATTAATAGATTTTCTGTTATTCTATTCGAGTACTTACTTCATAATGGAGTTGGTGATGTCCGTATTAGATTTGCCGATAATGTAAAACTCTCATAATAATGATGATCTTTTTAGAGCAATTATAAATCGTACGTCAGAATTGTGGGTGCATTACACTGCATCCCAATTCTATAAGATAAAAGTCACCTACAGTAATGCGTATCGCCAACTATTCTGTCTACCAAGATACTGCAGCGCTACGCAAACATTCCTGGAAGGACGAGTGCACTATTTTAGGGCACTTCTCCGCCACCGCATGGGAAGCTTTTGGTGCAGAGTACGCCAATCCAAGAATACCATCATTACTGCCACGATTGTGTGGATGGAGTCTCCCTTGACGGCCCTTTGGAGAGGAGAGTTGGTAAATTTTAAGTTGTTTATTTTTTTGTCTCTCTTAGCTAATGAACTTATTTTGGATATTTTAGAGTAGTTATTCGTTTTCTATAATTTTCTTTTTTTCTTTTATTTTACTAACCTATTGTTATTTATCAGTTTGTATTATGGAAGTATTGCATTGCACTACCCCTGCATACCTTCTGGAATAAACAACTATTATTATTGTTATTTATTTGTTTGTATTATGTACACTTATGGAGCGTGTTGTATTGGACTACCCCTGCAAACCTTCTGGAATAAACAACTATTATTATTGTTATTTATTTGTTTGTATTGTGTACACTTATGGAGCGTGTTGTATTGCACTACCCCTGCAAAACTTCTGGAATAAACAACTATTATTATTGTTATTTATTTGTTTGTATTATGGAGCGTGTTGTATTGCACTACCCCTGCAAACCTTTTTAAATTTTATTATTGTGGTAATAATAAAATTAAAATAAATGTGAATTGAACCCCCATCAGATGCTTGGTAGGCAACTATACTGACCATTACACCAACAACTGTTGTAATGACGGTGACACAAATGAATTATATTATGTACCTACTGGAAATAAGAATTATGTTTTAAACGACTAATTTATTTTGAATACAATCAACACCAACCGATTTCGCTCATCTCATTGGTGTTGATTTAGAACTAAAATAGTGGTTTTAAAGATAGTGTTTGTTTTATTTAATAAATATGTCAAAAATATAAGAATTTAGCATTTTTTTATTAGATCCGAAATTATATTTTTTATTAATTTATTTGAATTTTAGAATAGTGTTACGTCCAGTTACGTACTCCGTACTCACGTCACAACCGAAATAATGTTGTTTAACTGTACCTACTGACTTGGTGTTCAGGCATTGGAGAGTGAGAAAGCCTCACTCAATAAATCAGAACTGTTTTCAAAATGTTAAAACTGTTTTATTATTTTTCCGCCATGTGCTTTCGTGGAAGTTTTCGTCATTCCTCCTAACATCCGCCACGCTGTGGACCGCATAGTGTCCCCAAGATGCTGATGTAATCTGACGTTTTAATCGCAGCCTGACTCCCGAGTTCCGAGTGGGTCTTCATTCAGACACACATTCCATTTTGGTGAAGGACCCTCCGCCCAAAACACAGAGAATTAATGAGGCTAAAAATTCCTTAAAAGAGGAAAGCAGCGCCCCACTCTGAATGTGGCCCCGACGTGATACCTTCAAGTTGTTTTTATACGAATGCGCACCATTGCTTCTGCCAGTCAAGTAGAATACTTAATGAAACTCCGAAAAACATAATGCTTGCATTTCAATCCACCCTTCCTTATCGCCTACTGCCATCTAGCGGGGCTTTCTCGACTTAAGGGTTTTCCTCAAACAGTTTTCCTATCCGGTGACATCTGTTGAGAGTTGTCGAAAGCTTTTTAATTGGTAGTTTAGTGGGAACAGTTCAAACACTTTGTTAGGAGAAGAGATGTCTGGCAGGGTAGTAATTCAGAGTAGAATGCTATGACCGTATTTTCTTTTGGCGTTAACTTCAAAGGGAATATCTTCACTTCGAAATGTTACAAAAATGAGACATAACTTTGAAGAACAGTTGTAAAAGAACTAAAAAAACTGCTAAAAGAGTAGTGTAGTAGGGATTCTTATTTTAGTTTTAAATCTGTTAATATAATTTTTTTTTACATTGTTTTTTAATAATATGGGTACAGATGTTGTAGAAACAATGTTCAACTCATGAAGGGGGTTTCCCTTGATGGTTAGCATTCCCTATCATGAGGAAGCGACTAGAAATATTGGGGTCAGGGAGAATTTTAAAGGCACTCGGCGGGAGTTTTAGGATTATATGCAGGTTCGTTAGTTTCATATTCCTTACAAATAATATAAATACCCTGCGACTGCGGGCCTTTTCGACGCCAGCGGTCGCTAAACCACCAGTTTTGAAAGGTCGATTCTTCATGATTTTTTAAGAATAATTTTTATTATTCCAGATTTTATTTCATTAGCGGGCATAGTAATAACGCTGACCCGTTTGTCAATAAACAAAGACAGGCATTTAGAATGAAATATCTTTAGAAACGATATGATATCGTTCTATATATACCTACCTACATGTTCCTCCGTCTATCATAAAATTCTTTTTCCTTACCAAATTTCCCAAAAATGGGTTTTTTATCATCGAATTATTGCGAAAAATAACCAACTAACTTATCAGTAGATTCTTTATGACTGTATTTATATATTTTATAAGTATTAATTTATTTATACTAGCATCCTTTCATATTACAAATCTGCAGTAACCTTGAAGCAACCAAAATAATATGCCATTGGACCGTAGAAGAGATTACATACCATTTAAATTGGAATAACTTATTAAAGCTTATAAAACTAATTGTAATATTTTTTTAATCGTTGAAATGAATAAACTCTCTGCTCTGGATTGCAAATAAATTCGGGTAGAATCTTGCAGTAATTATGGAAAGATAGCAACCAAAATAAATGGGAATTATTTGAAGATGATGTTAACAGTACGATAACGATAAAAAATGATGAAGAGCAATGAGGTGTTATTGAATATTGTATTTCAAGTGTTTAGATTGTATGAGAATGCTCTACACTTCATTAGTTACAGGTGAAGTGGAGTATAATTCACGCATTTGGTCCCATTTCTATAAAGTACACTCTAACAATATAGAACGGGTTCCGCACAAATTTCTTAGATATGTAAATTTTAAACTCAAAATTACAATTGGAAATATTAATTATGTAAGTTTGATGAATCACCTGATTACGCTCCCTGATAGGAGAGTTATGTCAGACCTAGTTGTATTATATAGAATCATTGGCAACCTAATTGACAGCCCTGCCATCCTCGCCACTATTAAATTAAATGTACCGACGAGGAACACAAGACAAACTGTAACATTTTTCTACAACAATTACACAACCAACCATCAGTCTCATTCGTTAACCAATAGGATGAATGATCTGAGCAACAAGTTTGGAGGTATTGACGATATATTTGCTGACTCCATTTATACAGTAAAGCGTCATCTATATAAGCACTATGGTGAATCCTACAATATGTAGTATTTCAGCTTGGATAAGATAGATAGATAACATTATAATATTGTTTTAGTTTTCTATTTTATGTCAATGTTAAATATTTTTAAAAAAAATTGTTCATTGCTTTATGGTTTATGTACGGATAGACCGTAAGGTCCTGGGTTCGAGTCCCAGATGCGACCATTATCTTTGTATTTTATTTCTGTTTAACATTTCATTTGAGATTTTTTAATATTATCGTACATGATTAAAAAAAAAAAGTTGATATACATTTGAAAAAAAAAAAATTAATAATGTTCTATTGTCTCCTTTTTTAAAAACAAAATAAAAAAATAATGATATCCTCCCTGGGATTTCCCGTGCTGAGGATTTCATTTACAAAATATTAAATTACATTATATTAAATTGATGTTCATGATGAAAAAAATGAAAATAATTCTAATGTAATGTGTTTTAAGTGCATTTGAATGGTTTCGGTGTTAGCCTGTATTTGGTGATAATATATTTACTATTACAGATATACTATGTAACGTATCCAGTGTATTATTAGATATTTAATTATACTCGTATTATGTTTGTTGTGATTTTTAAAGGGTAGTGGGATTTTTTTGTACAGTTTAGTACCACAACTTAAGAAGTTTCTTTGTCCAAATGTTGTTTGTTATTCCTTGTTGTATGTGTTTTTGACTCTGAGATCTAGTATTTCTAAAATGTGTGACTGTTGTTATTTCTTGTTTTTTTTTGTATTTATATATGTAAAGTAGTATTGTTTTAGAGTATAATTGTTTTATTGACGTAATGTTCAGTTTGTTAAAGATTTCGTCAGTGCAAGTTCTTACAGGGCCTTTAAGTATAATTTTTATGATGGCTTTCTGTGTTCTAATGAGTAAATTAAGAATATTATCATTAGCACTTCCCCATACATATATTCCGTTAAAAAAATTATTAAGTATTTGGAGAATTTTCACAGCAAGTCTGACCTTATTCCCATCCGCTGACTTTGCGTGACTCTTGCGAGGACTTCCCATCAAACACGCTGATACCGTGAAAGCTTTTAGTTGACATTAAAAATATAATATACTACGCAATTCCCACCCACTGCCACCGCCACCCCGTGAGGTCATGCGATGTGTAGATAACCCACATAGATAAGATAAACATCAATGCACAAGGTAGGTGTACTGTACTGTACTGTACTGTATAGTTTGCACTATACCCAGCCTAGTAGGCACAGCATGTTCACCATATTTCCAAGCGCGGGTGTCGACTAAAGTACCTACAATCCATCCTAGATGGTGAATGATAAACCATAAGGTTAATGTCGAACAATCATTTATCATGTATGTCAAGTTTATTTAATCACACTGAATGCTTCGTGAAACAAAACATAGGAACATCAATAAAGAAACAATATTGTATTAGTAGCTAATCTGTAACCGGCCTTGCTCGGGATTTTTTCTTTAATAAAGTTATGAAGTTGTGAATTCTTGCTTGTCGTTTGGGTGCCATAATTGATTTGACAGCTAAAGTAATGCCTCGTGATGACTATCAGTATATCTGAATAAAAAAACATAAACACATTAATTTTAAAATTTTATTTCATTCCAAACATTTATTTTTTCTAAAATGTCTAAGTAATAAGTCCTTAAGTAGGTACCTACTTGTGTTTTCCATTTTAAAAATATATTCTACCCAAACAAACCTTCTTCTTTTGAATATTTAATTTATGGCTAACCAGAGTGGGTTATCTATGAACTAACCTCAATACAACATGGCGGGATAAATGTTTTTCATACTAATTTTAAAACGTCATGGCAACAGTTTTAGATATTGGATTTCATTGAAACTGCTCTCTAAACCTTCCCGGCAGTAATAAGAGCAAACTGTGCTATTTGCCCGCAACCATTGAGAATACGGTAAATCCAATTTATTAAAATTGAGGCTTACAGAAGTGGAATGGACAGAAGAGACCATATTCATTCTACTGCTGAAAATATCGTGCTTCCTTTTCTTGGAGGATTAACATTGGATTTATTATATTAAGTGTATCATCACTGTAACAAAACTGTACCACTATTTTTTTTATTTCCCAATTTCTTTAATACTTGCTGATATTTGGATATTTTTATAATATTTTCAAATCGATTTATATAATTGGAGTCTAGTATGTCTATAATAAAACTGTTATGCTGTAATCATTTTTTTTTTATATTTTCTCCAACTTGTGTACATTGATCACAACATGCATGCACCTATATTGTTCTATTATTGCACTACACTTGTATGGTGATTGTTATTTATTGTTGTATTGTATAATATTTTTGAACTAAACTCCTACTGACAAGCTACCTGCATAGGTTTAGCGGGTACAAGTTCCCATTTTATGTAATAATAATAATAATAATTGGATGATTTGTATAGCGCCGTTATGGTGAAAAATCACCCCAAAGGCGCGGTGTAATTAATATTATACAATAAAAATTTTCGGTACTATCGGTTTGCTCAAAAACATGAATGAATGATGTTTCTGTCTGTATTTACTTTTACTTTTGCTCCGGATCTATTTCAATATTTGCTCAAAAACATGAATGAATGATGTTTCTGTCTTTATTTACTGTTACTTTTGCTCCGGATCTATTTCAATATTTGCTCAAAAACATGAATGAATGATGTTTCTGTTTGTATTTACTTTTACTTTTGCTCCGGATCTATTTCAATATTTGCTCAAAAACATGAATGAATGATGTTTCTGTTTGTATTTACTTTTACTTTTGTTCCGGATCTATTTCAATATTTGCTCAAAAACATGAATGAATGATGTTTTGCTTAGACACACATTTCTTTTACTTTTGCCCGATCTATCATAATATTTGCTCAAAACATGAACAATGATGTTTCTGTATTTACTTTACTTTTGTCTAGATCTATTTCAATATTTGCTCAAAAACATGAATGAATGATGTTTCTGTTTGTATTTACTTTTACTTTTGCTCCGTATCTATTTCAATATTTGCTCAAAAACATTAATGAATCATGTTTCTGTTTGTATTTACTTTTACTTTTGCTCCGGATCTATTTCAATATTTGCTCAAAAACACGAATGAATGATGTTTCTGTTTCTATTTACTTTTACTTTTGCTCCGGATCTATTTCAATATTTGGAAACTAGCTTGAAGCCTTCCCGTTTTTATCACACTTCTATCATTAGGGAAGATGAAGTAAGAAACCATTCTTCCGTTGTAATGGGAAAGTTTCCTGTTATACGAAGTAATGTTTTTTATTTTTATTTCAGGGTGTTTGTGGGGTGTACGCAACATACAAACAGTGAAAACCCCTTTAATTTGTGGTATTTTGTAGCATAAACTAAGAAATCTTTTCGAACGACCCTCGTACAATATTTTTTTTGGAACATTTACAGATTATTAACATTATCATACTTGTAAAATAAAAATTGCGAAGTGCGTAAGTATTAAATAATCCAGGTAAAATGTTCACGGGATGCATTGTGTTTGATTTAGTTATCACTCGGTAAGCTAAATAATAAAAATTGCGAAGTGCGTAAGTATTAAATAATCCAGGTAAAATGTTCACGGGATGCATTGTGTTTGGTTTAGTTATCACTCGGTAAGCTAAATAATAAAAATTGCGAAGTGCGTAAGTATTAAATAATCCAGGTAAAATGTTCACGGGATGCATTGTATTTGGTTTAGTTATCACTCGGTATGCTAAATAATAAAAATAAATAAGGGAAATAGAACGTAAGCCATAATATAACATACAGAAAGAGAAGAACAGAAATGAAATAAAAATAACCCATGCTATAACAAGAGACCTACTGTTTCTATCACATGCATCAGTGGTCCTGGCCTGGATTCCGGGACACCTAGGTATTACTGGAAACGAAATGGCGTTAAGTAATATTCCTGTTCCAGTTAGAGACTATTTCCATATTCTAAAAAGTAAATACAAACTCCAAGGGTCCTCTGAATGGAAAATATCTTCTCTAAAAAAAGGTCATCAGTACTCATTAATACAACCTCTTATTCCTGTCAAGCCCTGCTTTCATAAATACACTTACATGGCAAAAAATATATATTTCCTCCATAACTCGAATGAGACTAGGTCACACTTCTTGTCTTAGTCATCTGGCCAGATTTCCCACAGTCTTACTGTGATTGTGGGTTAGAGGATTCTCTGGACCATTATTTCTTTGAGTGTCCTATCAATGACCAATTTCCAAATTTTATGCATGAATTGGTAAAACTTAAAATTGAACTCCTTACAAGTATTCCCTGCCTTCTAAGTCTCAGCTCCCCACAAATGAACAATTTATTGGAAAATATATTTACAAAAAATGCATTAAAATTTAAGTCATTGGGAATTAAAAATACATAAATTTACACTGTAACTTATTTACTTCAATTTTATTTGCCCAAATATTGTATCCTGTTTAAAAGTAACTAATTTTAAGAACAATCTGTACTATTAAAATCTAACTGATTAAACGTGGCCAAGATCGCCCTTAATGGGTGAAAGCCAGAAAAAAATACATTTCTAATAACACTGGGATAAAACGTAATACTCGTATACGCTATAGAAAGTGAAGAAAAAAGTAAAGCAAGTTTAAAGCAAGTGCAACAGCCTTGACATGATAGAAGATGACTGATTTGCTTTTTAAAATGTGCGAGGCTGTTTATAAAGATGTCTATATCGTCACATTCCATATCATTGAACAATCACACATTCGAGACATTGGATTGAAATAGGTAATATTGTTATTAAATAATTCATAAAATGAAATTTAATTAAATTAAATAAATCCTTAAATAGCGTCTGTTGGGAACTTTTATGTGAATACTACTTAATCAGCGAGTGGTTTCGAGAATCAAAAGAAAGACATATTTGAAATGTAATATTTTGAAAAATAAATAAAATGTTCCTGATTCTTGCTTCACAATCGTAAGTTTTGATTTCGTTAAAATAACTGAAGAATCTAAAAATATAAATGATATATAATTTTTTTTTCGATATTTCAGATTACAATAATTTCATTGGCCATGCCAGACATCCGACAGCCGACAGCCAACAGCCGACACCCGACAGGGTCAGGAACTTAATCAATTAAAATGCTCGAATTCAATCATAGGGGCACTGTTGGTAGTGCCTTGATTGTGAAGCGGTACAAGGGGATTATTGGAGATGGCATAACAGCTGATAATGAACTTGTCCCAGTTTGTTCTACTTCTAATTTCACTGGATCCATTTTTTTTTGATCCAAGATCTTAACTGGATTAAGAACCCTAACCAAGGAAATTAAAAGGTTTGGTTAAACATTTGGCTATAAACAATTTACTAAAGTTACTTTTTGTACTTACTGAATAAAACATATTTAATATGTTATTAACTATTTGCTGCATCCTCTTCGGGCTGTATCCCTGAGTTTCGTCGTCGGCTCATAAAGCTGAGTGATACGAACTCAATCTTATCAATATTACTCAATAATATTATCTGTTTTCATTACTCAATTTTAAACGCATTTTTTCCTCATAGCACCAACCAGTACCTATTAAGCACACATACATAATGTATTTATACTTAATTATTACACTTTTTCTAGATATATTATATTACCATACTATATCAATACTACCTTTTTTCCCTTCTATTTTTGTATAATGGCACTTAATATGAACTAACCTTGTCAATTTGACTGCTCTAAAACGGAATTTGTTCCTATTTAGGCAGTCAAAGCTTTCTTAAATGTGATGTTAAATAATGTGTATTTCAAATAAATAAATATTATTATTATTATTACTTACAAGTTTATTAAATTTGATCACGCAAAAGGGGCGCAGCCGAAAAACGTTTATTCGGGTCATTGGGGTGAAGTTTACACGAGAACAGAAAGCTGTTTTTTTTTAATGTTTTTTATTCATAAACAATACAAACATTGAAAACAAATATTTCCTCGAACTCTATCGCGAACTGGATTAAAATACATAATATAATTCGAGATAATAACTTGAGCCTTCATTAAATAACAGGTCATTAAATTCGTTACTGTGTCAATATGTGCCAGTGGAAATCTTGATAAATTTTCTACAAATAAAGCGAATAATTATAAATTAAAGTAATACGAAGAACACACAATAAAATAACATTAAATTACACGTAGATAGTAACTTATGTTAGCAGTACATTTTTATTTCATAAATTTAATATCGCAAACGCATACCTAAATCATTTGTGTATAAAAACATGAATTAATTTATAAACAATTCAGTGCATAGCTGCCTTAGGCTTCGTACGAGGTAAAACATCGAAAGCTAAACGGGACAAACATACCCGGTGTATGAAATTTGGTAGTTGACTTTGTTAAAAGCCAGCTTCTTTTCTGCTCGCTTTCCCATCTTCAGTATATAATTGTGAACATCTTTAAAATGCTTCGATGTAAAACTATAGATAATTATCCGGAACAGTCCGATTAAGCGGAATGTTCCTAGGTACAGCCAAAATGCACGAAATTGCGCAATAATTGCATTAGGTCAGTAAAATTTGAATCAACTCCAATATTTTATGAATGCAATTCAAAATGCATAAATAAGTCTAACTTTGGTCAAATAATTAAAACATCTTAAAGCTTCGAAGTGATAAAAATACATCAATAACAGATTATTGCGTCAGCATTATAGAATATGTTCATCACATGACACGCCTCTAGCAGCGAGTTTATTTGTGTTTTTAATAATTATATCGACATCAATTACCTTGTAAGTACTCTTAAAATAATGGTATAACGCTGATGTATCTAGTGACACGGTAATAACTTTCTCATTATTAAAAAATTTTCCCTTATTTTAGAAAACTGCGTGAACTTTAACTTAAATATCACGATTGCCCATGTACGTATTACACCAATATTTAAATGAATAGAGTATGTGAGAGTATGCGCGTGCTCAACATACATATTAATATTTAAATTAATAGAGTATGTGAGAGTACGCGCGTACTCAACATACATACTAATATTTAAATTAATAGAGTATGTGAGAGTATGCGCGTACTCAACACACATACTAATATTTAAATTAATAGAGTATGTGAGAGTACGCGCGTACTCAACATACATACTAATATTTAAATTAATAGAGTATGTGAGAGTATAAAAGCGTACTCAACACATATTAATATTAAAAATGAATAGAGCAGGAGAGTATGCGCGTGCTCAACATACATACTAATATTTAAATTAATAGAGTATGTAGAGTATGCGTACTCAACATACAGCCTAATATTTAAATTAATAGAGTATGTGAGAGTATGCGCGTGCTCAACATACATACTAATATTTAAATTAATAGAGTATGTGAGAGTATGCGCGTACTCAACATACATACTAATATTTAAATTAATAGAGTATGTGAGAGTACGCGCGTACTCAACATACATACTAATATTTAAATTAATAGAGTATGTGAGAGTATGCGCGTGCTCAACATACATAATAATATTAAAATGAATAGAGTATGTGAGAGTATGCGCGTGCTCAACATACATACTAATATTAAAATGAATAGAGTATGTGAGAGTATGCGCGTGCTCAACATACATACTAATATTAAAATGAATAGAGTATGTGAGAGTATGCGCGTGCTCAACATACATACTAATATTAAAATGAATAGAGTATGTGGAGTATGCGCGTGCTCAACATACATACTAATATTAAAATGAATAGAGTATGTGACAGTATATGCGTGCTCAGTATTATACCAATATTTAAATGAATAGAGTATGTAAGAGTATGCGCGTGCTCAACATACATACTAAATATTTAAATTAGAATAATTATTCGGCATATATCAGAGACTAAATGACAATAAACAACGAATTCTAAAAATACTGCGAAATGAGATGGTGTAGATGCCGTTTAAATACAATTCGTTGAATTTAAAATCAATAAGTTACTCGAAACAGGCCTGCAAAGGGCATCAGCGCAACGCATCAGTTTACTCATTTACGCAATAGCCTTGTCCCTGCAAGAACAGTCTAAACGCCTCGGAGACTTTCCCGGGCTGCTCCTCCAGCACCATCCCGCAGTCTGACAGCTTCATCCACGTGGAATTAGTCGGGTCCAGGCGCCCGTTCAGCGTCACCGTGTCCTCCACTTGCGGACTCAGGGACCCCGTCACGTTCAGCACCGGGATCTTCAGCGTGGTGGCGCAGGATGAGGCGGACTTGCCGCCTGGCTCCGGACACTCCGCCCTCGAGATGTTCAGGTCCGTGCGACGCACGTAGGCGTCAATGAACAGCGACAAGTTGGTCGGATTGATTCTCTCAGAGAAGTAGGACTTGTAGACCTGAGCCAGGTCATGATTGCGCTCCTCGGTTCCGTTGCCGAAGTGGTACCACATCAGGTAATCCAGCACCCCCTGCGTCATGCCCTTGGAGCGGAGATAGCGCGCGTTCAACTTCTGGTAGCCCCACTCGATCCAGCCGGCCGCCGTGGAGATGCAGTTGACGATGGCCAACGCGTCCACCTTGTCCGGATGCAGCAGCGAGTAGCGCGCCAGGATGTTGGCCCCGGAGCCGACGCCGAACCCGATGAAGGACTTGACGCCGAAGTGGCCGATGACGAAGTTCAGCTGCCCCGCCAGCTCGTCCATGGTCGGGTAGATATAGTCCTCGGGCAGCGTCGGCGCACCCTCCTCCTGACCGGGCGCGTTGATGTGGTACACGCAAAAGTGGTCCAACAAGCAGCGCATGTGGTTGTAATTGAAGAAGGCCTGGAAGCCAGACACGTAGTTGAGGCCGAGGTCGTGGTAAGTGATGATGGCGTGCTTCTTCTTATTGCCCTGGATGCCCACCAGCACCTGGCCGCGGTCCGTCTGCACGTACTCCTCCAGCACCCCAGCACCCTCGGGCCGCTCGCCGCAACCCCCCGCCCCTGCCAGCGCGCCTCCGATGCTGCGGGCCTCGGGGGACTGCAGCAGCACGGTCTTCAGCTCCACATCGTCCATTGACATCTTCCTATTCGAACAAACAAAGCAACCGATGAATTACTACATGAGTCAACAACCTTTTGGCACCGTTACGTAAACACGCATTCCGGTAAAAGAAGTATTTCAATAAATTATTCCACCTGAATTGTAAGGAACATTAAGAAATAATGACGAATCAACAAATAAACATCAATCCACCTTTTGAGATACAGAAAATTAGGCGTATTTCCACACAAGAGAACATTTCGTGTAGCCGGGTAAAGGCATCAATACTCACGTTGTTTACAAGATGAGAGCTCGAGATAGAACGTTCGGTAGGTAGTTTGCGAGCGGCTAATACGTTAACTGCAGTTAAAAAACTTCACCTTGTTTCATGACAGTCGGAATAACTTTTAAACGAATGCGTATTTTCCCGTAAAACTTGTCGAAAACGTCAACGCCTAAACAATCGATACGACCATATTAGTGTTCGCCTCAGAACGTCAATACAAGCGCAACCTTCACAATATTCTACGAGATTTTTCCCAATCGTTAGGGGAGCTTCCCGCGGCGGTCACGCGGCGCTGCCTTCTCCATCCCTCAGTCGCGCTTGCGCCTCCGAACCCTTCGATTGTACCGAACTCTAAACGTGGTCTGTCGCTCCTCTCCGCTACTTGCCGAGTTTCATTACTAGCTGGCAGCTAGCTTTCTACGTACACGGCTCCCGCAATAGACACTAACGCGACAGAATCTGTATACAAAAGTTTAGTGAAAAGTGCTTTCAGAACCCTGTGCCCGGTTGGTGATGAGCGCAGGGAGTGACGTTAGTTGCAGCAAAATAGTACTGTTGTTGGAGTAACTACAAGTAAGTACCACATTCACTACAGCTTGTATTCTCTCTATTAAAGGTCCGTCACATTTTCTTTTATCGTATATTGAATAATTCGTATAAAAATAACGGTTTTCTTCCTATCGAAGCGAGGGAGAATCCTTTAACCCCATATTTATATATCATATTTATCATAAAAAAGTATTACCGTAATAATAAAAATCTGCTTGAATGCACCCTAATGATATTGAAATAAACGTCTATTTCAGGCACGAGTATTGAATTCCCATGAAAGTTCTACAAAAACACAGTAAATGTGTGAAAATAAAACAAAATACTAGCATAAATATGAACCCCCCATACACAAAAGGGTAAAAGATTTAGTTTGTTACAAACTTACTAATTAAGACGTAGAAACACAAGAGGTATAAATGGATTACAGTAAATCATCAAACATTTTGGAGGCTATCTGCGCAATGGCAATACAAAGTTGAATATCTAAGGGTTGGTAATACTTGTTTTATCTTCTTCCATATCGGTCTAAAATAATGCAATTAAATAAATGTAAGATGTAACTTATTCTATAATATTATATTACATGGTGATATATCCCTGGGGGGAATCGGATATTATATTATTATCCTTACCATGTTCCCATGTTTGAATGTCATACACAAAGGTTACAAAATCAGAGTCACGCAGCTGTTTGGTATTCAGTTCGTTCTTAGTAATAAGATTCAGAGTAGCTTTTCAGAAATTAAAATAAAATTAACAAAATGCTCATAAAAAAATACAAAATGGCATTTTATTGATATTTTTTAAAAATAATTCCTAAGACACACTTTCATTACTCACGGCAGTTCTTCCCAACCCTACTGAGCTACTTTTGAGACGAAATTTTGCCTCAACACTGTTCATATGCACAAATACGCTCTTTCCAACGAAATTCTCGATCAAATTTACGATCAATTTAGGATATTGATTATTGTGGATTAAGTTCCGCTCAACAGATATACAAAGTGTCAACAGGGTGAACAAATGTCACCGAGATGTCAAATGTGGTTGGCGAATTTATTACAGTATTTTAGGGGATGACACAGATTTATTTCCATTTTGGAATGTCAAAAACATGTTTTTTGTTTGTTTTAAATCAAACTGAAGAGAACCTAACTCATTATAAGCTACGTTTGGTCCTGTTTTTCACGGAGGAGAAACGTTAAATGTCAAATGTACGAAACCAATCATCTACTTTCGCGGCATTTGATGTCATTTACTTGTCTATAAAAGTGGACGGGCACTATTTTGTGCTCTATGAATATGGGAGGGCACCTTCATAGACAATTTAGGATGTTCAACGAAAAAATATACATGGAAAAAGGCAAACAGAGCGCTGCTAAAAAAACACTTGGCTGATTGGTGCCTCAGATTGATCATTCGAAAAGTTAAAAAAACGACCGTTAGTGTTAGCTGAAGCGAAATGTATCACTACGAGTATATATTGGTGATAGCTAGATTGTGGGTATCGAGCTGAATTTCAAGACTAATATGTAATTAATGATAAAAGAAACCTATAAAAACACATTTCGTTATTATAATCTATGTTAGACTGCAAATACATAATCAGAGCAATCGCCAGATTGGACCGCCGGAAGAACGAAAAAGAGCAGATTCATTCAGAATGTATGGGGCGGAGTGAGAAACAGGTCAGGCAGGCTATATACAGACAATCTGTCGCCGCGTCAGGGAGAATTGCTCTCGATCCAACTCCTGCTGGATCAATGCGCGCCTGGTAACTGAGTGGGAGAATTGACTCGTTTGATTTTCATATTACTATGAGATACGTAAGTGAAGAATAGTTTGATCCGGTTTGTCATCTATATTTAAACACATTCATATTCATATAATTAATAAGAATAACTGTGTTTACACCGCTGTTTTTAATATATAAATATGGTTTAAGAAGCAAAGCTTCCTTCGTCAGGATAAACAACACACTAAAAATAAAGTTAGAGAAATTATATTTATTCTTCTTATTAAATATATTAAAAATGACGCCACAAAATAATTAAACAACTTTTGAAGAAATTCGAATTCATTCCAAACGTGGTAATCTCAAACTGGTAATTCCAAAACGTTAAAATGGATGATTTAAAATATAAAGTTTTTAAATTAGACTAAACCACGGCTTTAAAGGGGCTTTAAAGGGGCTTTACAGGGGCTTTACAGGGGGTGTACCCAATAACCGGACCTCTGAGAAGCAACTCGAAAATAAACAATTGTTACACTTATAATTTTTAATGACGTGAAAAAACATCTTTACTCGAACTCCCCCTCTCCCTCCCAAAATACGTTTTCAGTAATTCCACCCCTTATCCCCCCCCCCCCCTCTCCCTTTCCAACATTTGTTAATACTACTGACGTAGGCAATCTTTTAAAATATTGTGATTGAGTATATGTGTTTTACTGCATGAAATGCAACAAAACTTATTTATATTTTACGGGAAATTTATTTCCCGCCCCTTTCTTTGTTAAAGCAGAGTTAAACCGATATCCTGAAGAATAAAGGGTTCAAGGAATAAAAAACTTCATCATTAAGGAAGATAATATTGACAAATCCCAATGAAATATGGAACAGAAAAAGACACAAAAAATAAACCGTTTCCTCTTTATTTTCTGGGTATTTTTCTGTTTCACGTTTTATTGAGATTTGTTCATATTATCTTCTTCAATGATTAAATATTATATTGAATAAAGTATTTGTTGAATTTAAGGCCATCCACTTGCTAAAATTCTAACGAAATCGCGCGTTCCTTATGCTGGTCGAAATTAGCGCTTAACATCGATCGCATGTTTTGATTTTCGCAAAAAAAAACGCCAGCAAAACGCGTTTTATTTAAATTTGTAAATCTCATGCATGAATATTAAAATGTTTTACGGTCATATTCTAAAAAACTTGAACAATAGAACAATATCAGAAAAAGGGTTCGTAAGTAGGAGATTTTGCGCTTTAAAATTTTTTTAGGTGCGATACTTTATTTTTTTCTAGGCTTATAAAATAACACACCAACAAATTGGACGGTTGTACGAAAGGTCAAGGTATGTTCTATTTGCATTATTTAATTAAATGATCTATAATGATTATGGTTATGATGACAATGGTGATTATGATGATATGGAAGATTTTCAGTCCCTTGTATCTAGGATGAATGAAGTATGCATGAAGAACGAGCTATGATGAATGTAAGTAAGTCTAAAGCCATGGTGTTTGAAAGAGAGAGTGCGAAAACAGTGTGCAATATAGTTGTGAATGACGAATACTTGGAGCAGGTCGATGAGTTTGTATATTTGGGAAGTATGTTTACGACAGATGGAAAGACTGATAGGGATATTGAAAGAAGGGTGAATGCAGGAAAAAAGTTGTCCAAAGAAGCGAAGCTAGCAGTCCACAATGGAGTGCTGATACCAACCCTGATGTATGGCAGTGAGGCATGGAAATGGCAGAAGAAGGATGAAAGTAAACTGAATGCCATAGAAATGAGATCTCTGAGGCGAATGTGTGGTAAAACCATGTATGATCGTGTGAAAAATATTGAAATTCGTAAAGAATGCAAGGCTGATGTAAGCATAATGAGTAAGTTTAAGAAAGGACGCTTAGATGGTTTGGGCATGTGGAGCGAATGAACGAAGAAAGGAGTGTAAGAAGAATGTATGACGCGAATGTGAATGGAAGAAGAAGCCGGGGACGTCCGAAAAAGACATGGCACGATCAAGTGAATCAAATACTTGATTCGGGACATGTCAGAAGTCGAAATAATAGAAGAGAATGTATGAGACGGTGTATGAATGTGAATGAAGCAAGAAGCGTATGCCAAGATCGAGTTATTTGGCGGTCCGTCCTCTCTGCCTACCCCTGCGGAGAAACGGCGTGATGGTTAGTTAGTTAGTTATCTATGATATTTCTAGACCATTCAATTCTCACACTGAAAACAGACGATTTTGCATTTCTTCCCATTGCATAGCCTTAATCTAAATTTGTCAGACTACAATCTAACTTTTTTCACAAACACATATATTTGATACACTCCCTGTGAGCGTCAAGCGTGCGTTTTGTCACATTGGTAATTCACATACGTTAAAAGTCACAACACACAAATGAAAATTAAAAAATGTCATTTCACATCCTCGGCAGGCAGTTAGGACTTTTTGGGAATTCAATTCGTACAAGGCTTTTAAATTAAAAAACAACACATGCCGAATGCCTAATCTAACTTAACCCCAGGAACTACAGAAACAAGAATGCTACGTAGGTACCTGCTTTTGAACAAGTTTATTTATATTTTCTAATGAATTAATTAAAATTTATTTTGTATTCACCACTTTATTAATATACAAATATCAACATGTTTCGATAGCGATTATTTCTTCATCGGGAATATATAGACTACTAAAAAATAATAATGTCAAATATAGACAAATGATAAACATAGCACACTATAACGTAAGAATCAACAAATTATAAGCATAAACATTTGCCCGCCATGTTGTATTGAGAATAGCCGATAGATATACCACTCCGGTTAGCCACAGATTAGGTATTCAAAAGGTTTGTTTGGGTAGAATATTTTCAAAGTGAAAAACACAAGTAGGTACCTACCTACTTAGAACTTTATTATTTAGATATATTTAAGGCCGGGTTAGTTAGTTAGCTAGTTTTAAATCAAACAAAAGTAAAAATAAACGCGCTACCCTGAACACCCGTCCTTGAAAGGAACGGCTGCGCTGCCTGTTTCATAAATAACTTAATTTTGGATTTGAGGCCAAAATACCCATCCAAAATGTATGATATATATATATTTTAATTAAAGGTTTAATAAATATCTAGTACAGAAGAGAAGTATTTTATTATTTTTTTTAATTTATCATACATGCCATGAAAAAAATCAATTTTCATAATTTTATAGGCAACTTGGAAAATTATTTGAGAGAATACTGTATTTTCTCTTTAAATTATCATATTTGCTATGTAAATATTATTACGTAAATAAAAAAAAAAACTATTTTTTTAAACCAAAGTCCACCACAATGGCCTATTTTTGATAATGTAAAACAAAAATAAATAAATGACTTCTAATCCGTACTTGATATTTACTATACTCGTTGATGATAAAAAGATCACTAAGTTTCGGTGAGTATTTTGGATTTGAGGCCAAAATACTCACCTAAAATTAATATTTATTTACATCAAAAGGTATAGCAAATATCTAGTACGGAATAAAGGTATTTTTAAATATATATTTTAACATACAAAAGAAATCGAATTTTCGCGATTTCAGAGAAAACATTAGCAATTATTTGGGGGCTAATGGTGATTTTCTAAAAACAATTTTACCTCGTCTACTATGAAAATGTTATGAAATATTAAATATAAAAAAAAATGAAATAAGCATTATGACGGACTTAAATTTAGATTAAAAACGAACACAAATTTACCGTACATAATTTAAGATATCGATCTAAAGAACGTGTTTTTTAAAGATGTTTTATTTATTTTATTTTAGTTTATGTAATCAAATCCCAAAATTAAGTTTTCTATGAAACAGGCCGCGCAGCCGTTCCTCTTAATTTATTTATTTGAGTTTTTAATCCAGCAGGACTGGGTGGGTGGTGCGAACCCAGTCTGCCATATCACATGAAATATATACAATATAAAAAGAGAAATGAATACAAAAAAATTAATTTCAAAAATAAATAAAAAATAATAATAAACATTAAAATAAAAATGGTTAAATAATAATATAAAAACATGTGAAAAGAAATAAAAATATAAGAAAATGTGAAAAAAAAAATAGTAATAAAAAATAATTACGAAAAGATAATTACATCAAAATAAAAGAAATAAAATGAAAAACTTAATAGATGATAGTAACATAGTGGTAATCGCATCATCTGCATCCATCGCTCATTGAGTGGAGAGCTGAGCCACGCGGATGCAGCCACGACAATGACGTTGGTTGACTTCCGTATCCTGCCCCAGAAGCTGGCTAGTCGGTGGCGAAGTAAGGCGGGGAATGAGTGGACCCTCCCTCCAGTGAACATCGTAGAGGCACTGCAGAACCTTGGAAGTTGCAGAAGTTGCCTGTATGCGTTGTTGTAGCACACCCTCAGCTTGTCCCATTGCGCTGCTGAGTTATGTCTCCGGTGTGGAGTTAGTGTAAAAATAAAAAAATCGGCGCCGAATATTTTATCCCGGTCTGTATGAATGATTTCTGATTTTCTCTATTTTACAAAACATTGTTAATTTCCATTATATTCTGCGAAAGACGCACTTTAACGATCTAAAGTTTATATCTAATATTTAACAGGATACTTACCGCAACGAGACAATAACCATTTAGGATTGGACAACAAAATGGATGGGCGATGGTTTTGTGCAAAAATAAATAACCTTAATTTACAAAATGAATGATATTATATCAAAAGCAGCTCGTACTTGCGCGAATTAAATGTATTCTTTTACAAGATAATGAAGAAAGGAATTATAAAGAAAACCAGAAACGTGAAAACCTATGGTACACTATCAACTGAAAACTTTATATTAAAAAATAATCATATACCCGGCATTTTTTTTTTTTTTTTAGTAAAGTATAAAGTTGTGAATTGTTGCTTGTCGTTTGGGTACCATGATTGAATTAACAGTTAATTAATTAATTAATTAAAAATAATATATAGTATATTTGCGCACGTTCCAGAGTGGAAGATACTCTCAGTATCGCCCTGGTGAAAGACCAAGTTCAGAATTAAAACGTTGCTTGAAATGTCTTTTAGCCGTATTTGGTGATCAGATCTGAATAGCCAGGTATTTCCCCACCTTCCTCTCCACTTCCTCTTCCCAATACCTTCAGCCTCACAACATTTCCCAATTGGGGATGCCATAGTCTCACTGGCTCCAGACGGTTGGGAGCAGTTGAGACTCTTGTGCGGTATTCATGTAAAAAAAAAAAAGGAATAACTTGTGACGACTATTATTGTCTATAAGCAATGAAACGAAGAAACATTCATTTCAAAATTTTAATTCATTCCAAACATTTATTCTCTCAAAATATATCTAAATACTAAAGTTCATTAGTAGGTACCTACTTGTGTTTTCCATTATGAAAATATTTTACCTAAACAAACCTTCTTCTTTTGAATATATAATCCGTGGGTAACCAGAGTGGTATACCTATGGGCTAACCTCAAGACAACATGGCGGGTTTAATGTTTTTCATACTAATTTTAAAACGTTATAGCACAGTTTTACATATTAGATTCCATTCAAACTACTCTGAAACCTTCCCGGCACTAATAAGAAGAACTGTGCTATTTTCGGCGGAACCGGTCGTGTAATTTTCGAGAAAATCGAGGATAGAGAAACATTAACTTTTTTATATATAAAGAAGAAGATTACAAATTCTAATTATTATGTAATAATATTAATATTCATTCCTTTAATAGATTTTTCAATACTATTCATTTGTAATATTTACTTTTTATAAAATGCTGTTTATAAATATGATTTAGATTTATAAATATTTTATACCATATGGGTGGAGGAGTCGGCGCGTGTAAAGATTTATTTTATCAATTATTTTATAAACAATAATTATTAGCCTGAAAACACTCATCCAAATTGAAAAAACCTTCCGAGCAAAGATAAATGTCGCCGGCAGGACTCGAACCCGCACCCTTCTAATGTCCGGTCAGATGCTATACCGTTGAGCTACGTCGGCTTATCGCAAACCCGCCAAGTTAATCAATATATACTAGTGTTCCATTCAATAATTACTGTTTTTTTTATTATATTTTCACCTGTAAACAACCAACTTTATTATATTTTCACCTGTAAACAACATAAGATTGTTTGCGATAAGCCGACGTAGCTCAACGGTAGAGCATCTGACCGGCAATCAGAAGGGTGCAGGTTCGAGTCCCGTCGGCGACATTTATCTTTTCTCGGAAGGTTTTTTCAATTTGGATGAGTGTTTCAGGCTAATAATTATTGTTTATAAAAATAATTGTTACCCTTTGCGCTATGCACAAAAATCTTGTCTTAAGTTTTTAAGAACTTTAGTTTATCAATTAATATATATTTCTTTTATCAATTAAAAAAAGTCTATAACGATTTTACAAAGTGATTGGGTTTTCAATAGAAATCTTAGATCACAAAAACCATTTGCAAAGTGTTCATATTAGATTTAGATATCTCCTGAGACATGTACAATATTACATTGGATATATATACATCACGGTGTTGGATTCTGAAACGAAGAATGAAATTCAACAAACCGAAACACCAAAATCAAATTCATATCAGTCTTCACTCGACAGTAAACGTCACTCAAAATCATAGGCTGCCGCTGCTGGAAGGCTTGGGGGGTTTTAGGGGAAATTTGGAAGTGCGGGTATCTGAGTAGAAATTTTAATTTCAAGCCGAAAATAGTGTTTTCAGGTTTTGGATTTGTTGCCGTATGCTATTAGCAAATTATTCTTGACAGGTGAGTTAATGGTTTGGATAATGTTTTAATGTCAGTTAGGGCAGGGGCGACACAACAGTTGGCCGGATATATTTTTTATTTTTATTTTAATAATAATAATAATAGTTGGATGATTTGTATAGCGCCGTTTTTGTGAAAAATCACCTCAAGGGCGCTGTACAAATATTTCTTAACTAATTATGTACAAACAGATACAGAAAACATACTTACCTCGCAGGTGGCTTCAGATGAACACAGTTTTAGAAAAATTTATTTATAGAGATGATAGTTTTACATTGTTATTTGTTTCTCCTTTTCTATTGATGTTACGTTTATTAGATGATTGGTGGCACAAGAAGAGGTGGTATTTATTGAATTATTGGTATTAATTTTTAGGACTGGAAAGTATTCGTAAAATGAATTTTAGGACTCGAAAATATCTATAAAATTACCTTAAAAAGCGTAAGAAGCCTTTAATAAATATTAACGTTTTTTTTTTATTTTACACTTTGGTTATTTACAGTGTTACGGCGGGCTGTGGACGTATTTGCGCACCGATGCGTGAATTTTTAATTTTATTTTATTATTTATTTATTTAATGACCTTAGGTAAGTACTAACCGGCTAGCCTAGCTAAGCAATTTACAGGTGAATTTCTTCAATTTATGGATACGATTTAGTATATAAAACACGCAATATGCCCAAAACTTACATACATGTATGTTTATATAGCAATAATAATCAATAAGTACAATAAACAACAACAAACATTATCTCGCAAAAATGATAATGAAAAAGAAGTGAAAAGCCGAAAACATATTATAAAGCAGGTGTATAAACTAACTCTTTATTGTCACCTGTCAGGGTTGACGGTATACTGTTTTGATACTTAATTACAGTTTGATATTAATGGTAAAACTTTATTTTTAAATTGTATAATTGTTTCATTAAAAATGTCTATGTCATTATTAGCGCAGTGAATAGTATTGTAATTTCTTAATATCCGCGGTAAAGCAGACAAATATCCCGTATTTGTGTGACAGGCTTTAATATTTAAAAAAATGTGTATTATCCTCCTTGTTGATTTTCTTGTTGGTGTATTAATGTTGATTTATGATAACATGTTTATTGTATCAATTGATGCGTGAATCATTTTGTACAAAAGGAATACATCAGAAAGTTTACGTCTGACAGACAGAGATTTCAGTTTATAGTGCGAAATTTGATCATTATAAGTTCGAAATTGATCAGATAACCCTTCACTATATGCAATCACACGGGTTAATTTTCTTTATATTGATTCGATTCTGTAATTGTGAATCTCGTAATTAGGAGACCAAATAGTGGCTGCGTATCCCAAAATACTTGGCGCTATTGGTTTATAGATGTTGCTAATTCTGCACTTCTAATACGGACACTACACAGCGTATGGTATACAGATACAAAGTGCTTCACAATATCAACCGCGATAACACCGTCGGCAGAAGATGGAGATTGTTTCATTAAATATACGTAGTGACTAAGGTGGGTGTGCTTCTCCATCAAATCAAAGTTCAGCGCCAACTTGTTATGTGAACGGTCCCAGTAAAAGGGCGATCCTCGATTCAGCTTTTGCAACTATAAATAAAATACATATATAATAAGGCCGACCAGCCAGGCTTCCTGGTGCACGGACAGCCTCGGCAGCCACATACATCTCCATACGTCGCACTTGGCTGCATATCGCCATGTTTCGACTGGCTCCCGCAGCCAACGATATCCGCCTGCCTAGTGGGTTCGCTTGAATACTTTTTCATAGAAATTTGAAGATCTACTGGCCGGCGCAACCTGCCTGAGGCAGCCTGGCTGCCTAGTGCGCGGCCAGCCCAAATTATACGGTAGTTTAGAAACTAGATAAACAAAAACGAAGATAGAAAATAATACATAACAGTAGGTAATATATAAAGCATGGAATTGCATAGTTATAAGTTAAGGTTTCACAAAACCGGCCTCACTAAGGTAGCCTGTGTTGAGACAGTAATTTTGCATATTATTTATAATACATACACTTAAAATAAAATATGTTCAGTAAATTGTTAAATCAATTGGGTGAGTGCACCGGTAAAGGCCCTATCAATACTTTTAATTCAATTTATTTATTTTTTTAATTAAATTAGACCTTTTGATGCTATCTGGAACAATGTTGAAAATTCCTATGGCAAAGTACCTAAAATTCCGTGGACCAAAAGTAGTATGAGTTAAATTTTTACATTTACAGGAATTTAAATTAAATCTTCGTTACTTTTTTCTAGTAATGCGAGTGTTTAGACTTTTTTTAGAGTATTTATGTTTGTTTGTATAAAGATGAGTGAGGATTGTTTTAGCATATATCTGCCGAACATCAAACACTTTCATCGTATTGAAGATTGAGTTCGAGTCTGTAATTAGAGGTAGCATAAGGAATATTTTTATAATCGTTTCATGTGCCTTTATGATTGGGTAGAGTGTAAATGAAGTATCACCTCCTCACGATGTGATACAATACTCAATACTGACAGACAGTAAAATAAATCATTTTCAAGCCGGGAAAGTTTCGTAAGGTTCTGAAAAAGTCCATTTTTTTTTTCTTATTTTGTCCGCAATGATTTGAGTGAGAAGATTCCATTTGAGGTGTGGATCAATGGTGAGGCCAAGGTCTCATCAGTGCGCTTGATATAGGGGCACTGACAATATTCATTGGGATTCATAAATGTGCGTATTCTAATAGAGAAATTATCGCATGGTTGACCTGTAATATTTATGCTTAATGGTATTCAGTGTGAACGTATTTATATCCAACCACTATTTTACAATGCTTATGTTCATTTCAGCTATTTGAAAAACATCTAGCGAAGTGTCAGCTTCAAACAGTAAAACAGTGTCGTCAGTAAAACTGACAATTTTGTCCTAAATATTAAGATTGAGTGGGTTATTAATATACAACAGAAATAAAGTCGGTCCTAAAATGCTTCCTTGTGAAATACCGTAGTCGGTTTAGTACTGATTGCTAAGTAAGATGACAAGCATAACAGTGATGGTTGTGAGCTGACCACAACTTGAATAAAAGCTGAAGCAGGCCGAGAACCGTGGTTTAACAGGGACGGCGGGAAGGAAATGTCAAAGGTCGATTTGGCGGTCATCAAATAACATGAGGGAGTTAAAAACATCCCAAACTAAACTTTCTAGTGCAAAATTGATAAAAAATAGAAAAATCAAACTTTATTGGGTGATAATTACACATCCCACTCCGCAAACCTTTAGAGAGTGAGATGTAAAGCCTCGAGCCCTGTTCACAAAGGAGTACAATGCTCAGCGTCGAGACTAGAGGCGTGGGAGTTGGCGCCCGGCCATTCGCACCGAGCTTTTTTGACTTTGACTTTACTTTGTTCACAGAGTTCCTAAACATGAGTTTACTGACTCTAACATAATTATAAAAAGATTTTCTATTGAAGCTTTACGTGAGTTTAATTTTTGGGTTTGTTGGAATTTTGAAACTTATAAACTATACGCTGCAAATGTGGGCAGGGGATTCACTCCTTACGGAGAACGCTTTTAGGTTTTTTATACTTAAAATTTTCATTCTCGCTATATTTAGCGAGAGAATTTATTGTAGGATTAGGGTGGCCTGCTAGGCCGCCGTAGAACTTAGTTGCCTGGGTGACAATAAAGTCTTTTATCAACGGAATGTTGGAATCATTATGGATAGTAGAAACTCTACACCATTTTGGCGCTGATAGCGCAAGTCTGATGACTTTATTTTGAAAGGTTTGCAATTTTTTTATGCTAGTGGCGACAGCATACCCCTAAATGGGGCATGCATAAGTGAAACAAGGCCTGATGGTTGTTTTGTATAAAAGTAATTTGTTGTCCGTTGATAAACGACTTTTTTTTGCCCATCATCGGGTAGAGTGCAGACAAGTATTTACTAGCTGATTTTACTTTTTCGGTTATGTGTTTTTTCCAAGTTAACTTTGAATCTAGTATTACACCGAGGTATTTGATTGATTTTTCCTAAGGAACTTTTTCTCCAAACAGTTTAATATTTGGAGGCGGTCTCGGCGTTGACCTTGAGAAGACTGTTGCGGCACTTTTAGTAGGGTTAATTGATATTCTCCATTTTTTGCACCATTCTTCAGTGAGAATGGTTTGATTTTGTACACGGCTTGTAGCAGTGGCCTCTTTAGTAGAACTAGAAATGATATTAGTGTCGTCCGCAAATTGAGTGATTTTAATGTTACTATTTATCGGTTTCGGAATGTCGCTAGAGTAGATGTTATATAATGATGGAGATAGCTGACTGCCTTGAGGGACCCCGGCTGAAAGGGGCCGTATAGTGGAGAAAATATTGTCTATTTTTACTTTGAAAGAACGCTTTCTTAGGTAACTATTTATTAATTGAATGATTCTAAGCGGGTAGCCTAGAGAGTTCATTTTGTATATTAGGCCATTATGCCAGACTTTGTCGAAGGCTTTACTGACGTCTAGAGAGAGGATTACTGTTTTTTTCTTAATATTGAAGCTCTCCGTGATGTGTTCCACGACACGGAGAAGTTGATGAGTGGTGGAATGACCTGCTCGAAAACCGTGCTGGAAGTCTGGCAAGAATTTACTATCCTGAGTGAATGCGTTTAAACGTATGAGAATTACTTTTTCCAGGACCTTACCTAGGCAGGGAAGAAGACTTATTGGCCGGTGGTTCTCCGTTAATAATGGATCCTTGCCCGGTTTTGGAATTAAAATTACGTCAGCTTGTTTAAAGGCCTTTGGAAAGCAACGCAGCCGAAGTGCTGCGTTGCAGATTGCAGTCAGGGCGCAGATGCCTTTTTTAGGAAGATATTTCAGGATTTTATTAGAAATGCCGTCAGGACCGGCCGCTTTTTTCTTTTTTAAATCTTTAATAATTTTATTTATTTCCTTAGGAGTGGTGAACCTGATCGGTTTATCCTGAGGATCGAGTTTTAAAATTGCTTCTACTTTTGAATCCACCTTTTTTACGAAGGCTGGATCGTCATGGTCTGTGTTGGGAGTGAACTGCGCTTCGAGGCTGTCTGCAAAGGCTTCGGCCTTGTCCGCAGAGGAGAATACCTTTCCGTTGAGGCCTTGAAGCGGTGAGATTTTACTTTTTGGGCGCCGGAGAGTTTTAGACAGCTTCCAGTACGCTGCTTTATCGTCTTCTAATGACTCTATGAATTCGTGCCACCGCTCATTTCTATGTTCGCTGAGGGCGTCGCGTACTTCTCTGTTTAATCGATTTAGATGTTGCTTTACTATAGGATTGCACGATCTTTGCCACTCTTTCCTAACAAGATTTTTCTCCCTAATAAGATCTTTGATCTCTTCGGGTATTCCGTGGTGAGTTGTTTCGTTGGGAATCTCAACGGACGCCTCGTTGATGCATGATTTTATAGCTTGAATCAGATTTGAAGTGGCAACATTTAACGTTATTTCGTCGGGAATTGACGTCGGTATTTTTATGTTTTTATTTATTAGTTCATTGAATTTATTCCAGTTGATTTTTGTTTTTATAGGTAAGTCCGGGACCAGTGGATTTGAGCCTCCTGTTAATGTTAGAAGAACCGGATCGTGGTCGGAGGATAATTCGTTTAGAACTCTGAGGGAGTGTAGGTGGCTTGTATTTTTAAGAACGATGATATCGATCACATCCGGCCTGCCGTTGTGATGATTCAGCGTGGGTCTATCGGGCGCGTCGACAACGATGGAGTTCGTACTCGCGTACTTTGCGAGTACGTTCCCTTTTGTGTTATTTTGAAGGCTATGCCACGATCCGTGTTTAGCGTTCATGTCCCCGGCTATTATGGTAGGGACATCTTCTTCTAGCAGTTTGTCTATTTCAGAGGGAATTAATTGGCGATTTGGTGGCAAGTAAACGGAAATGAGTTTAAGAGGTCCTGAAGAAGTGTTTATTATTACCGAGGTGGATTCGATATTTTTATTG